>NW_015149099.1:115342-178693 GCF_001465965.1 Polistes dominula
AAAAAAAAAAAAAAAATAAGGAAACAAAATAAAATGTATTTTGGACCAGAGTACCACTAAACATTATAAATATCATGCATACACAATTTACCTTTTAATTCCCTATATATATATATATATCTAAACAGATGATTCTTGAATTCCTACCTGTGGTTGCACTACAGAGGCTAGTAATTATCCTAGCAAGGTCTAGTCTGCTGCAGAGGTCAGAATCCTTTAGTTCAGCTACCTGCCTGTCATTTCTTCATTGTATTCATGCTTCTAATCATCAGCCACACTAAAGATCCATCCACCACAAAGTCTAGCTATGTTTACTACTTTTTACTTTTATTAATCTCTTATGTGGATATTCTAGACGACAAAACTACCTATCATACTCTAACATAATTATTTGTGTATAGGAAGCACAGATTTACCTATAACAGTCACATTCACTTACCATAGATATATATATATGTATATATATATATTTGTTATATAATATATATAGCAAAATTTGATTGAATCAATATAAATGTAACATTAATAAGTGACTGCAAGGCAAGGAAATAAATTAGACTAGTAGACATTGCTAAACTTTAGCATTTTTAGCATTGATTTCAAATATAAATGTAAAACTTTTAATAAGCTGCACATGTTTAAACGCCGAGCTACACTATACACACATACTAATAATATAATATCAGTGTTGCACAGTCAACTAAACAACTGGGATGCTCTACGACTAATATATATTGATCTAATATTCGAATATAGAATTAGAATAAATAAAAGATTGATATATATGTATATTTGAACTCAATGATATTTAAATATATGAAATAAGATAGACAGATATGATATCTATACCAAACAATCAGTAGTTAAAAACAAATGAGTTTGAATAAAATTATTATTGGATTATTATCTTGTAAATTATGAAACAACTAATGATGTATATATATATATATATTGCTAGCCTAAGTTTCTCTGTATAAAAGCATCATATGTATCAATAATGTTTATTTAGTACAACACTGATTGTAAATTTTCAACCTTAGTTGAGTGGATTTATTTGAGAGGGATACGAAAAATATTGAAGTAACAACACAATGAAAATCAGATCTTCTGAAATTATAGAATCCTTAATTTATAGAAATAGGTTTTCAATTTGGATAAATGACATAAACGATTAATATTTAGTAACATAAAATACTAAACACTTCTTAATATAATACTCCTAGATTAACCAAAATAACAATATATTGTTCTTAGAAAGAAAATAATTATCTAAATTGCCAACCTATATGAAACTCTGTAAAGATATATATTTCCAACGATTTTCTATTATAGTAGAAATAAGAATTCTATGGAGTATTTCTTTTAGTTGTTTAATATAAGTTATAATTTTTTATATAAGTCTCTCATGATCATTTTAACGAACAGAGGTGATGACAAACGTATCCCTTCAACTATAAATCCATTAAAATCTTAATTACGCATTATTAAAATTAAACAAAAATTGATAATAGGTATTTTTTTTTTGTTTTTCATATATACAAATTATTTAATACTGCCTTTACACATAAATATAAAACACTCATTGGTGCCTTGATTTTCTACATAGATTGACAAAAGTACAATTATCTTTTCTATCGTATATCTTTTCGTCGAGTTATACTATCATCTGTCTTCCTCTTTCTATACTTCCCTGTTCTCTGCAATCCTCACAGCTATAAATTTTTGTACCTCTGACTTAGCCTATGCTGCTGATCGAATTTTTCGTTGTTTCATAAATTAAAGATTGGCGTGGAAAAGGTTCTGGTCAGTTTTATTAGCTAACTCTTAAAACATTACAACTTAATGCATAATTGATTAATCTAAATAACCTATGAAATGTTGACTGACGCTATAGGCTTGCGTTTTTCATCAATTGCCTACTTTTAATTAAACTGCTATTAAAACTTTGTCAATATTCTTCGTTCGATTATATTATCGCTTCCAATAAGAATTTCTACCTAAATTATAATGATTGCATTTTTTCTTCTTCATTTCGTTTTGTTTTCCTTGATGATCTTGATTTTATTTAAACTAATAATAACATGATAAAAATAGTAAAACCTAAAAATTTGTAAATAGACTATTGATTTTCATCACGAGGGTCAGTTGAGCTTTCCATCAATGTCCATAATATTATATATCCTACACAATCGTAATCTGGTACACAAGAAAAATGAATGTAACAAATAATATGCAATTAGCTCAGGTTGCATGGTATAATTCTATTATACCGTTAATCAGAAAAAGATTCACTTCTTAACTATTCCAATACACGAGTCTTTTATGGGTGATAGTAATGATTAAACAAATAATCATTGCCTCTTCTAATAAGTATTATATGTACCAGTCAAGATGTTCTGGCACACTCCCTAAGAAATATGATGCAATAATTTCACATGATGAGTTGAATGTGTAGGGGATGTGGTAGGTGCTAGATACCGAAACAAATATAGGCATAAGCCTCCCTCACTGCGAGCTAACAGATGATGCTTCTCTGTCCTTTATCCTGATTGTCCTGCCTGGTCTTGTCTCTAGCCTTATAGCCCTGCCTGCTCCACTACTAAACAGTACAGAAGTACTGGCGACTAGAAGACAAGTAGTAGGTTCACCTGAGGTTTAAAATTCATAAATCTGTTAGTTGCAATGACTGGAAAAGTTCCAGAAATTGTAAAGATCTATAAGTTTTGCGCTAAAGTGTTATGTGAAAATAAAAATAAAACACTTCTTTTTATAATTTATATATGCATTAATACTTCAATATCATCGTAACAAAAAGAAATTAAACTATATGTAAACAAAAAAATAAAAAGATGCAACCAAATATCTAGACACTGCACTAAAATAAAAATAATCAAAATTGAGAAGAAGAGAAATAACTTAATATTATACGATAATAATAACAAAATCAGAATAATGACAAAAATAAAAGTAAACAAGCGTCAAATCAAAAGTATATACGTCCAAAGTATTTTCTGAAAGAAGTGGATTTATATATAATAATAATAATAATAATAATAATACATATATCTTATATGTAGATGCTAATCAGATGAATTTCTTATTAAATTTCAATAACAAGTGGCAACTAAATTTAATTAAATAATTCTTCTATTTAATTGAATGAATTTTTAAATAAAATATTAAATAAAATTTGAGAACTAACAATAAAATAAATATTGTTACTGAATACCTGTTCTAATTGAATGACTGATTTACCCTAAGTGAAAATATTAATAAAATATAAACTATATGCTAATTAAATCTGATAAACTGTCTTCCATCGTGCCTTTCAATACCTTATACTCTTCCTACATATTTATAATAATATAAATATTATAGAACTGTGCATATGACTGTTAAACCCTTAATAACAATTTCTATGTACTGCACTTGGTTTTTAATTTTATTTCAATTCAAGATATTTAAAATTATTTTCAATTATTTTTGAATAGTTTAAACGAAATATAAAATACCTTAAATATATATCTAAATAGAGATGAAGTATACATTGAGATGGATATGGTTTGTTCAGAAGAAGAAGCAAGGAGTTTACCTGCACTACAGGTAACAGTTTTCAGAAAAGAAACGAAAATAAAAAAAAAAACAATTATAACAAAAAGACGAAAAAAGAAAATAAATAAAAAAAAAAGGTTGCCAAAATGAATTAATCATGCTTACCGTGTGAGGGAGGAATGAACAGATCTTGTGAAAGGAGTAATTTTAGTATCTTCTACCACCACCTCCACCTCCACCGCCACCCATATTTCCACCACCAAGAGAATTGCCACCATAGCCTCCTTGATTTCCATAACCACCACCACCACCTGAGTTACCTCCACCCATTGGTCCTGTAAACATAATCAAATAGAAATATTAGTAAAATTATACACTTTGTGTATTAAAATTAACAAACATGATTTTAAATGTTTCTTTATAGTTATATTTCATCGTTTCTGAATGTTGATATGAGTTATGTGAGATGAATGTTTCTGAAAAAAGTTACTGATGTTTTTCATAGTTTAAATCTATCTATTTCTTCACTTATATTTTAATTAATATTAATTAAATGAATATCCTAGGATAGCAGAGAGAGAGAGAAAGAGAGATAGAGATAGAGAGAGTGGACAAAGGCGCTCCTTCTCACTGCAACATCGCGCCTGATGTCTTTTCTCCTAAATATATGCACATTCATTTCCTCTTATTATTTAATATTGGCAATTAATATGTATATATAAAGAAGTATTTAACAAATGTTAGTACACTTCAAATAGTTAGCATCAAAATCCCACCATGCTATCCAATGTTTATCAAATTATATCCAAACAGAATTCAGTAAAAATGAAAAGTAGACTCTTAACAATAAGATATATAATTATTTAAAAAATTAAAATCAATCAATCATAAATTTTGATGTTTTGCCGACACAACTTGTGCAACTTGGAAGTCTTATTATCATATCAGATATATGATATTTTAAACCAACATGTTTATACAACAAATCGTACATTAAGATATGGTCATACTATTAGTGACATCTTAAAAGCACACAGTTACTCAAGTTGTGTGGCAGACGCGGTGGCGTTTGAGAAGGAGGGAAGCAACCTTGTCCACCGAAGGGAGGTAGCCATCTCGAGTCTCCAGACTGTCGGCCACTAGGACCCATATTTATACCGTAGGGTGCTGGTCTGCCACCGGAGTTGAAATTATTTCGTACAGGTCCACCACCATAGCCTTGTTGATATCCTCCACCAAAGTTATCATTACTCCAGTTTCCACCGCTATTGTAACCACCCTGACCACCTTGACCACCCCATCCCCCACCTTTAAAAGTAATGTTCAAATTAGATATCACATTTTGATTTATTTTTTAATCTAGTAGTTCAAAACTTTTTCTTCATAATTGTATAGCTTGATTTCAACTTACACAAACAACAAGTTTTATCATCTAATACAAGATATGAAATAAAGTTTTGTAATAATAACATAGTAAAAAGATTTTTTTTTCTGCGAACCTTTACCTTGATTCTGGTTTTCCCATGGGCCGTTACCTCCCCAACCTCCTTGATTACCTCCACCGTAACCACCTTGATTACCGCCATTATTCCAATCACCACCACCTCCGCCACTTCCTCGTCCTCCCCAATTGCCACCGCCTTGATTACCACCACGTGGTCCTCTTCCAACGCCTTGACCTCCTCTGCTTCCACCACCACCACCACCATCTCCTCCACTAGCAGATGCCATTTCTGCTCTACTCAAAGCCTATTAAAAAACAAAACTTCATATAATAAACTATGTTTCTACACAATAAAAATAGAAAATAATAATTCATACATTAAACAATTTATGTTTACCTTTTTAACATCAACCTGCTTTCCACGTATTTGATGGTTACGTTGAAGGCAGATCTTATCAACTGGATCATAATCATCAAACTCAACAAATCCAAAACCTCTTTTTTTTCCTGTTTCTTTATCTGTAACTATGCTAATTGAATTAATACTTCCATAACTTTGGAAATATTGTCTAAGGTCTTCTTCTTCGTGATCATCTTTTAATGCACCAACAAATAATTTCTTTACGGTTACAGCTTTAGGCGTACCAATTTCTTGTCTGGGAACAGCTCTTTTGGGTTCTACTACACGACCATCAACTCTATGTGGTCTATAAAATATTATTATTAAATAAATAATTATTCAAAGTTAAAGATATGAAAATTATTAAATAAGAATTAAAAAGTAAAATACGCACCTCGCATTTTGAGCATCATCTACCATATGAGCTCGTGAATAAGTAATAAAACCAAACCCCCTAGAGCGTTTGGTTTTAGGATCTTTCATAACAACTACATCTACAATTTCACCCCATTGTTCAAAGTGCTTTTTTAAAGAATCATCAGTTGTTCTATAATCTAGGCCTCCAATGAACAATTTCCGGACATGTTCAGGTTCATTTTTACCATCCTAAAATAATATTAATAATGTTTAATTCTATATATCTATACCATGAAAATAAATGCTATAGTTTCGATTAAAATTAGTTTCAAATGGACAAAGAAAAAATTTGTAAAACAAACTTTTTCTTTTTCTTTTTTTTTTAATGGTTACTATATAATATTTCATTAAAATTACACATAGAATTTTAATTTCAAAGACGCTTTCAAAATGGCGTAGCGTGGGCACGCTAAACTTGGATTGTACTTGTAACGGAAACAACTTAGAATTCGTTTATCAATTTACAGGAAACATAATTTTACTTTAATAAGTTAAATTTATAATAAACTTTACATAACATTAATGGACAATAATAATTTGGATGGATCCAAAAAAAAAAAAAATACATTGAAGAATGTTGTACACTGATGTTATGTAAAATTTAATTTACATAAATATTCTTGTAATAATAAATAAAGTACAAAATATATCTGAAATATATAAATAGATTATTAAATTATAATATGAAAATAAATAAATTTTTAACGATATTGAAATAACTAATATAAATTTGTATATACGTAATTAGAATACATTGAAAATGGAGCAAGAGATGGATAAATACTATGATATTATCTCACGAAAAAAAGTATCATAAAATTAATAATAAGTTTATTAAAATAATTGAATTTAGTTAATTGCTTACATCATGTTCCATTTTCACCATTTTCGCTCACAAAAAACACAAAATTACACAATATATTTCAGTATATAATTCGACACTAACGATGCTAAAGCAAATGGTGTCGTGGACGTAGTGATGTCGTCGATCGATTAAGACTCCTTTCAGAAATATGTGTGAACCCCGTATTACTAAAAGCATCATGGTAGATAACTTATTGCGCATGCCCAAAAATTTAAATCTCAATTTATAATTTTATGAATTATTTATAAACAAAAAAGTAAAATAAAATAAATTATATGTAAATCATAAATTTAATATAATTTTCATAAACAATTTATCTTTTTAAAAGTATTGAAAATATTTAGGAAAATAGATTTAGGCAGTTGGTATCAGTCGAAATACCAACTGCTTAAAACTATTGCTTCTCACTATACTTTTAGTTACATTTTATGATAGAGAAAAAATAGTGAATACTGGTAGTACATGAGAATAGAAAGTATTACATGGCTGTTAAAAACACGTGCAGACTTTTACAATACAGTAATATTTATATACTATATTACAATAATATTACTATAAATAAGTGTAGTGTTGAATATATTTTATTATAAATTTTGTTATAAATGAAGAAGAAAAATGGTTCGTCATAATAATCAGCTTCCAAATAATATTCCACAGTTACAAAATCTTATCAAACGTGATCCTGAATCGTATAAGGAAGAAGTAAGTTTTTCTTTTAAATATTTATTGCAATTGTATAGTTTATTTTCTTATTGAGTGATTGTAATATATCAGATGATTAATAGTTATTTGTTTTTTTTTAGTTTCTCCAGCAATATCTTCATTACAAAACTACTTTGGATATCTTCAGTTTGTCACCGAATGAGTTTAATAAAAGACTCGATGAACTAATAATATTTATGACACAAGTGAGTAATTATACATCATTTAAAAATATATTAACTGTATTTTATGTTCTCATACGCGTAATTAATAATATTCTTTAACGTGTTCGTTAACGCTGTAAATATATTTTTATAATTTTTCTTTCAGATATAATAGAAATAAAATTTTGTCAAGTAATTCATATTAATATAAAAAAAAAAAAAAAAAAAAAAAATGGAGTCTTGTTTAAAAAAGCTCAATAAAAAAATCAAATGTCGCGATGATATTATAAAACAATTGTATTCGTTGATAGGTACAAAAGATGAACCAATGCCGGAAAGCATTTTTATATATGGTCATATTGCTACCGGAAAATCATTAGTTATTTTGCATTTACTTAAATATTTACAATATAATTTTAGTATTATTAATTGCATTGAATTCATAAACAACAAACATATATTTGAATATATTTTAAATGATTTAACCTTAGATTTAACATCTAACCTAGATCTAGCTAATAATATTGGAAATCTTAAATGCGATAACATAGTTACTTTTATAACAAAACTACAATTAATTTCAAAGTATGACAATCGTCCAATAATTATTGTTTTCAACAAATGCATTTACATGCGAGATACCGACAGTCGTCTTTTCCCAGTATTTTTAAGATTGAAAGAATTGTCTAATATTAATGTTTGTACAATTTTTATAAGCAATATAGTATGGGAAAAATGTTATACACAGGTTGGCTTATTTGAACCGATCAAAATTTATTGCGCTCAGTATACCAGAGAAGAAATGTTGAATATTTTATTATTATACAAGCCAAAAGATTATAGCGATATTATTTATAAAAATTATTTAAATCTTTTTCTCTCCGTGTTTTATAGATTTTGTAGAGATCTTAACGAGCTTCGTTATATGGCTAAAATAAATTTTAACAAATATATAGAACCGATTAAATCTGGATCGATAAAGGAAGATGATGTTTCAGGATTATGGCGAAACATTTCAACTACCTTAATGGCTAATTTAGAAGTTATATATCTTAGAGTTTCAACAGAAGATTTTGTACAGCATAGTAATGCATCTAAAGAAATAGAATCTACTGCTAAATTGGCATTAAGTTTCGAACTACCATTTTATGCTAAATATATTTTAATAGCTGCTTATTTAGCATCGTACAATCCTCCTAAGGAAGATAAACATATTTTCGTAAAATTAAGTAGTAAAAAGAAAAAGAAAGTATCGAGAAAAAAGACAACAACGAATGTGCAATCTGGTCCACGTAGTTTTCCTATATCCAGATTGCTTGCTATATTTTGTACTATTCTTAATGAAAAAGTCGATGTTAATGCTATTTTGCTTGCACAAATTCCTACAATGTATCAACTAGGATTATTAGCATCTGTCGATGAAAGTAATTTAGATGAACCAAAATTGAAATGTTGTGTTAATCATAATTTCGTATTGATTATTGCTAAAACAGTAGGAATTAATTTAAGAGATTATTTGTTTGATCCTGAGCAATAATTATATCAAATCTCATTGCCATGATAGTTTTATTGTTTTTGAATTCATATGCATGATTTGATTTTTATATTCTTTATTTATATTATTATTATAATAATGTATTTACAGCATTTATGGAACATGCATTTAATGTATTATAATAGTTATTCATAATTTTGTATTCATTTTTTATATTTGATATATAATAAACAAAATATCATCAAAATATATGTACATATATTCTTAATAATTTAATGTCTTTATATATTTGCATATTTATTTATATATTCTATCAAAATCTACATACTTTCAATTTTTTAATTTAGGTTTCCCATTGTTATCCAGATGAGTTAAAAACTTTTCCTCAGGAGATCATAGATATTCTAAGAAAACATAATACTGTTTTAGACAATGATATGCGAATGGTAAATATTCTATTCAATTTATTATTCTAATCATATGTTCGTATAAGATAAATTTTTAATTAATTATATTTTATACAAATTTTCTTTAGACATTTTGTAAGGCATTAATCCAGATGCGCAACAAACATTTGTTAGAGCCAATAACGATTCTTAGTTTATTTTTTGAACTTTTAAGATGCCAAGATAAAGCTTTGAGACAATTTCTACAAACGCATATTATTACTGACATTAAGAATATTAATTCAAAACATAAAAATGCCAAGGTTAACACTGTCTTGCAAAATTTTATATTTACAATGTTAAAAGATACTAATGCAAAAGCTGCAAAAATGTCTGCAGATGTTATGATAGAATTATACAGAAAAAATGTATGGAACGATGCTAAAACAGTAAACATTATAGCTACTGGTTGCTTTTCTAAAATCACTAAGGTAGTCGTTACCTGTTTAAAATTTTTCATGGGTAGCGATGAAGTAAATGATAGCGATAGCAGTGACAGTGATGATGAACCAAATATTAAAGAAGTTATGATGGCTAATAAAGTTAATAAGAAAACAAAGAAGCGTGAAAAAATGTTGAAGAAAGCCAAACAATTATTAGTTGTGAGTAAAAACATCCAAAAAATATTTTAAATACAATTTTCAAGTATAATTAATGTATTTTTAACTTTACTATGAATATTTCAGAAATCTAAAAAGAAGAAAGCTAAAGCTCCGCAATATAATTTTTCTGCGTTACATTTAATACACGATCCACAAGGATTCGCAGAAAAATTGTTTAAACAATTAGAAAAGAACAATGATCGATTTGAAATTAAATTAATGACTTTAGATGTAATCTCCAGACTTATTGGTTTGCACAATTTGTTCCTTTTTAATTTTTATCCATATTTGCAACGATTCTTGCAACCCCATCAGAGAGGTCATTATTTCAATATAAAAAAAAAACAGTTAAAAATTAAAATTTATGTAACAGGCAGAAGTATTTTTAATTGTTATTTTAAATTACAGAGGTAACAAAGTTGCTGCAATTTGTAGCGCAAGCCAGTCATGAATTAGTACCTCCAGATGTATTGGAACCTGTTCTTAAAACTTTAGTAAATAATTTCGTAACTGAAAGAAATTCTGGAGATGTTATGGCCATTGGGTAAATCATTTAATAATAATAGTTTTTATTATGCAATTTGTAGATGTGATTTCTAATATAAATATTTATTGTGTGTTGATAGATTGAATGCAGTTCGTGAAATATGTTCACGATGTCCATTGGTCATGAACGCAGATCTTTTAAAAGATTTAGCTCAATATAAACATTATAGAGAACGCAGTGTTATGATGGCAGCAGCTTCTTTAATTGCTGTCTATAGACAAGCAATGCCAAGTTTACTGCATAAAAAATATAGAGGCCGTCCAACTGAAGCTACTATAAAATTAGATACATTAAAATATGGAGAAGTAGCTGCTACTGATTTTGTTCCAGGAGCAGAAGTGTTACTTAATAAGGATTCTAATGACACATTAGAAATTGATTCTGAAAATAGCGAGGTATATTAATCAATGTGCAATTATATTTTTAATTTATCAGATTGAATTTTCAATCTTGTTTAGATTATCCTAAGAAAATTCTATTCTTTGTAGAATGACGATGAATGGATTGATGTTCAAACCGATGATGAGGAAGTTAATGACGAAGACTTGGTTACAGACGATGAAACTGATATGTCTTCTGATGACAATAGTATGGATGATGAAAATGATGTCAAGGATGAAAAAAATGAGGAGAAACAAAAAGAAGGAGATAATAAAAATGAAGTTAATGATGAAAACAACAAAATAAACAACTTATTGAAAGAAGATGTAAAAACAAATAAACTTAATAGCGCTATGCGTTTGAAACTGAGAAGAGAAAGAAGAGATAAGAAATTAAAGAGAAGAAAACAAAAAGAGGAGAGGAAAGCAAAAGCCAAAGTACAAAAGAAAGAGGAGTTAACTGCAGAGAAAAAAGCACAGGCCTCTTTAGTTTCAGTTGAACGTTTACTCTCAGATGAAGATTTCAAAAGAATTGACATGGCATTAATAAAACAACAAGTAATGCCTGCTAAAGTAGGTGTAAAAAGATCACATCCATCCGATGACAATCGAGGAGAATTAGTCAAACTTGGCGACATTGAAAATATTCATAAAAAGCGTAGGCATGATAAAGAAGCACGATTAGAAACTGTAAAGGTACGTATACTATATTCTCACTCATGTTTCTGTCTAGAAATATAAAATATATTATTCTCTTTTGTGTTTTATTCAGAAATCTCAAGAAGATAGAGAAAAGTTTGGTTATAAGGATGGCCGTCAAAATCCATTGTGCAGTAAAACGAATCGTGAAAAGAAAAAGACAAAAAATTATCAAATGATCAAACATAAGGTTGCAGGAAAAGTTAAACGTTCTTTCAAAGATAAACAAATTGCACTTAGGAATTATTTATTGAAACAAAAACGAATGAAATAATAATTCTCCTCTCGATATATTTTTTATTTATTCACTTGTCATTAACCTCTCATGTTATAATCACTGCGTTATCAATAAACTCACGGCTGCTTGTGCCATTACTAACAAAATTAGATATAATAAAAAATGGTTAAATACCTAGTTTTTTAAAAAGTACAATGAATATTTTCCAAGCTACTGCAAATGTGCATAGTTTGAAAAAACATGTAGACAGCAAGCATTAGTCACTGTTGCCAGACGTAGGATGTTCTTCCACGTGGGAGCCTTCGTGCGAATGAGAAGTGCTCATGCGTAAGAGAAGTGCTCATGCGTAAGAGAAGTGCGCATGCGTAAGAGAAATGCGCATGCGTAAGAGTTCACATGCATAAGTGCGCATGCGTAAGAGAAGTGCGCAGGCGCATGGAAAAATCTCACGCCTGACGTCATTGATTGCAGCGTAGTCGTATGGGTATTGTTTACATGTGCTGAGGTATTATCAGGTAGTAGCTCTTCTCAAATTTTTATTTGTCCAGTGTTTTCGCATTGTCCAATCAAAGCATGAAATAAATAGACCAATCATTTTAGGATATAATTTTTATTAATTATCTAACAAAATATTGAGAGAATACAAATATGGTTTATAAATAGGATTATGCAAATAAATAGTTTATCGTTTATAAATAAATATATTTAATTAGACTAACTTGAATATTTCAGTAGCGCATCTGAATATTACGCTGCAACTTAACTACGCCATGTTAGTATTAATTGTTTTTGGTTAAATAAGGCGCGAAAATGTCACAAAGGAGCATAACGTAATATAAATAAAAATTAATAATTAAAAATAATATTTAATTTAATTTCTAATAACATGTAAAATATTCTTTTCTATAATTTCTATTGCAGATCATTTTTTACAAAAACCAATGTACACAAAACTGAAGACAGTGAAAATAATTCAAGGTAATGCAAACGTATTAGTATGTTAAAATTAATATCATTTTCTAAACAGGCACTTCCTTTGTCTGTTTTATTATTTTCACATTTAAAATGTGAACATCATGTGCGTAAAACAATTTTAAACAATAGTATTAATTGCTTGTATATCAGTACTAGCCTCAAACGTGGAAAGGATTTAATATCTAAGAAAGATTTAAGTCCTAAGATAAAGTTAAATCCTGTAAAAGAAAATGGAAAAGGGAAACGAAAACGACTGGACAGTCCAAGTGACAAAAGTTCTATTAACAAAAAGTAAGTCTTTCTTTTTTATGATTTATAATAACAATTGTGTTAATGTCACATACTTTTGTATATTTATGATACATGGTTACGATATATGGTTAAGAGAAACAAATTTGTTTATGTGTTTTAGATCTTCTAAATTAGCAAAAAAGAATGAGGATTCAGAAGAAGCAATTAATACAACTCCTACATCAAGTAAGTTACACATTCATACCAAATACGTCAGAAATAAATAATGTCTATTGTAAAGTCTCATTTCATTTTATATTATTTTAATAGCTCAAGAAAAGAGAAAGAATAAGAGATCTTGTACGCCTAAGAAAGTTACTAAAAAGTTTAAAAGAATACAACAGCCATCAGATTCAAGTCCTGAATCTGAATCAACTATAATAGAGGAAACTGCAACTTCTTTAAAGGAAAATGAGAAAAATGGGGAAAAAGAAAGCAAAGTTTCAATAGAACTTCAGTCAGATGATTCTAAAAGTAATGAAGAAAATCATGAATCTGTGAGTATATAATTTATAAATTATTATTACTACTATTATATTAACACTCTAGTGGCCGCTTACACAACATGTGTGTGATGCTACTGCTATTTAAATTAATTCTTTAAAAATATTCCTGGCTATTAAAGTGTTAAGTATATTTTATCTTATTACTCCATAACTTACAAAGAATAAATATTAGTTACTGGATAATTCCAAAGAAGTCGATAATAAAGAAGACAAAAATATTTCTGGACAAAAATCTGATACTGAACTTGAAAGTAATTCAGAAGATGAAAAAGAAGTAAACAAATCTATTAAAGAGGCAGATAAAAAAACTCTTGAAAGTAGTTCTGAAGATGAAAAAGAAATTGTCAAGAAATCTAAAACTCCTAAAAAAGCTGATAAGAAAACCCATAATTTCTTTGGTAAATATATAAATAGTTTTATAAGATAATAATTATACTATGTTATATTAATTAGTTATATTAATGAATATTCTTATAATCTTAGCACCCAAAGGAAATAAATCTCCAAAAGCTGATACGGAGGACAGCAAAAAATCAACTGTTGATTGTTACGATCCAAGTAAAAGTAATTATCATCCAATTAATGATGCTTGCTGGAAGAAGGATGAAATGTAAATCAATTTTTAATGTATATGAAATATCATTGTGTGGTTTGTAAATATTGAAATTAAAATGTTTTCTTTTTACTTTAATTTTTAGGGTACCATATATTGCATTGACTAGAACTTTGGAGTTAATAGAAGAAACAAGTGCGAGATTAAAAATTATTGACATATTATCGAATTACTTTCGTTCTGTCATAGTTTTAAGTCCAAACGATTTATTACCCAGTATATATTTATGTTTGAATCAGTTAGCACCTGCATATGAAGGTAACTTAAGATAACGTAATATTAATAACAATTATAAAAGTAAAAAACTAATACAATTATAATTGTTTTTAGGTATTATTTTAGGAGTGGCAGAAACTAATCTTTTGAAAGCAATAGCACAATGTACTGGTCGAACATTGGCTCAGTTAAAAGCAGATGTACAAAGTGTTGGCGACATAGGTGTTGTTGCCGAAGGAAGTCGTTCAAATCAGAGGACGATGTTCCAACCAACACCACTTACGGTATCTCGTGTATATACAGGCTTGAAAGATATTGCACAAATGATAGGACACTCTGTAAGTGAAACTATAAACTCATGTTAAACTTTTATATCGACAATGTATGTAATAATTATTTTCTTTTTACAGTCTCTCTCAAAAAAAATAAATAAAATTCAGAGTCTCTTCGTTGCATGTCGTTTGACTGAAGCTAGATTCTTTATTAGATCTTTAGCTGGCAAACTTCGAGTGGGTTTAGCAGAGCAATCTCTTTTACAGGTAAACATTGCTCAATAAAAGTGAATGTAAACTGTAATGATAATTATTTATATAAAAAGTAAATTTTAGGCAATAGCATTAGCGGTTACTAAAACACCACCTGAACAAGATTATCCATTTGAAATTTTAGATGTCAGTAAAAATATGTCTCGTGATAGTTTCAAACAAAAATATGATGAAATTGCTCTTAAAATTAAAACAACTTATTGGTATGAATTCTTTATTAAGGTTTATTATTTAATAAATATTAATATATCAATTTCCTTCCTGTTTAATTATTGTATTATTATATATTTCAGTGAATGTCCTAATTATGATTTAATTGTACCAGTGCTATTAAAAGAAGGAGTTCAAGCTCTACAAGAAAAATGTAAAATTACACCAGGAATACCAATTAAACCTATGCTGGCACATCCCACAAAGGGAGTTCAAGAAGTTTTGACGCGATTCGAAGGTTTGAAGTTTACATGCGAGTGGAAATACGATGGTGAAAGAGCACAGGTTTGTTTTTATAATTAATATCAAATCTATTAGAATTTGAAATAATTCATTTCAATAAATTTCTAGATTCATTTGAAAGACAATGGTGAAATTAGTATTTATAGTAGGAATCAAGAAAATAATACTTCTAAGTATCCTGATATTATCTCTCGTTTCAAAAATACACGCAAAGAAAATGTTAAGAATTGCATTCTCGATTGTGAGTCAGTGGCTTGGGATAACGAAAAGAAACAAATTCTTCCATTCCAAGTATTGAGTACACGTAAACGAAAAGTAATATTTTTTAATTGACTATAATTATACAACATGTAATAAAACATTATATTTATTAATTTAATTTTTGTAGGATGCTAACGAAGCGGATATCAAAGTACAAGTCTGTGTATTTATGTTCGATTTATTATATTTAAACGACGAATCTCTCGTTCAAAAACCATTTCAAGAACGTCGTCAACTTTTAAAAGAATGTTTTACAGAAGTAGAGGGAGAGTGGACATTTGCTACATGTTTGGATACGTCGAAAATGGAAGAAGTTCAAGAATTTTTAGAAGAATCTGTAAAAGGTTGCAAATTATTTCCATTTATGTTGATAGTTTATTAATACATATATCTAAAGATATAATATATCAATTTATTTTGTAGGAAATTGTGAAGGACTAATGATTAAAACATTAGAAAAAGAAGCAACGTACGAAATTGCTAAACGTTCTCGAAATTGGTTGAAATTGAAGAAAGATTATTTAGATGGAATGGGTGATACGTTAGATTTAGTTGTAATTGGTGGATATATTGGAAAAGGGAAGAGAACTGGTACTTATGGAGGTTTTCTTCTGGCTTGCTATGATAAAGAAAATGAGGAGTATCAGAGTTTGTGTAAAGTATGCTATTTATACTTAAATTAATATGTATTATAAATTAATAAAGTAGACAAAATTATTATACATAAATTTCTATTACAGATTGGAACTGGATTTAGCGAAGAAGATTTACTAAAGCATACACAATTTTTCAAAGAACACTTGATAAAACAATCAAAGTCGTATTATCGTTTTGATTCTAGTCATGAGCCGGATCATTGGTTTGAACCTGTTCAAGTTTGGGAAATTAAATGTGCTGATCTTTCTCTGTCACCTGTTCATAGAGCTGCCATAGGAATCGTAAAATATTTTTCTTTCTTATATTTCAATTGCTGTACTTTATTTTAATAATATCATTGTATTATTTTTATACTTTGTTTTAGGTTGATTCAGAAAAAGGCATATCAGTTCGGTTTCCACGTTTTATACGTGTGCGTGATGATAAAAATACTGAGGATGCTACAACTGCACAGCAAGTAGCAGAGATGTATAATAATCAAGAACAGATTAAGAATAAATCAACCGATGCTAAAAAAATGGAAGAAGATTTTTATTAAATGTAATTTTAATCAAATTTTCTTATATATATTTTTTTTATTATTTAACCGTATTACAATTATGATTTATGTGAATATAATGAGAGATTATTTTGATCACCCTGTTTAGTTTTATAGATGTAGATGGTAGAATATGGATAATCATTAATTATTAAAAAACGTACAAAACCAAAATTTTCAATTTCAAATTTTCGATAATAATATTATTATTATTTTGATAATAAAATAAAATATGATAATATTTTACAATCTCGAAATTAAAAATAAAAAAATAAGCATTTATATGTTCTATATTATATATATATATATATATATATATATGATAAGGGTCACACGTATAACCTACTACTTTTGAGTCATATTGTCAACTATAGTAAATGTATGTTAACTTAATATATCATTTAATTAACAAAAAGAAGAGATAAATATTGATGAAATAAATGCAATTATTATAATAATACATTTATTTGAAATATTTATATATTTGAAAATAAGTTAAGAAAAAGATTAGATTGTACGCGAATCATTTAGTTTGACTAACGTAGTATTGAAAAGTGGGTGTTGCTTTCGTCAGTAGTTTGCATTGGTACCAATAGGCCTGTACTCGTTCCTCGAAAGCTTACGGCTTCGTTCGAAATTAGTTTTACTTTCCATGTTAGCTGCATGATATAGTAATGAGTAAGTGACGTTAAAATATTTTCTAATATATTAACCTAAAAGTACGTATCGATATATTTTAATTTAATATTTAATATTTTATCATTTTGATGTCTCCTGTAGAAATAGTAGTATTCCTTTCCGATCGATAATACCAACCGCCTCGAAGATGCAATAGTAGAAAATGTCACTCGTAAAGTGACGATGGGGCGTTATCTATCACTTTACCAGGATTATTATATTATTTTAAACATATAAAACGTACGTTAGAATTATTCATTTGTTCGTCTTCATCGATATCTTTCGAATTTCTTCATTTTTATTTAGATTCACAATGATTACCAGTAATTTATTTAAGTGTTGAATTTAATACTCATTTATGAAGTGTCTTTTATTTATTAGTTTGTTTTGTAATAATAATAATAATTTTTAACATAAATGTTCATTTATTGTTTGAATTAATCTCTTTTTTTGTGACAATATGAAAAATATTGGTTTGACTCTTGTTCTTCTTTTTTCTTTGCAGGTTTGTTATAATTATAGAAGTGGAATTCCCTCCATCAAGATGATTGGAGGTTTATTTGTTTATAATCATAAAGGAGAGGTACTCATTTCCAGAGTATACCGTGATGACATTGGTCGAAATGCTGTCGATGCATTTCGTGTCAATGTCATTCATGCACGTCAGCAAGTACGTTCTCCTGTGACCAATATTGCAAGAACATCCTTTTTTCATATTAAACGTGCTAATATCTGGCTAGCTGCTGTAACTAAGCAAAATGTCAATGCTGCTATGGTATTTGAATTTCTTCTTAAGATCATCGATGTCATGCAATCATATTTTGGCAAAATATCAGAAGAAAATATTAAGAACAACTTTGTTTTGATCTATGAATTACTCGATGGTTAGTTCATTTCTTTTTATTATTTATCATTGATGTTTTTATATAATTTTTGTCTATAAAAAAAGGAATTTACAGAAATTTTAGATTTTGGTTATCCCCAAAATTGCGATACTGGTGTATTGAAAACGTTTATCACTCAGCAAGGAGTTAAGTCAGCAACGAAAGAAGAACAAGCTCAAATAACATCGCAAGTTACTGGACAGATTGGATGGAGACGAGAAGGTATCAAATATCGGCGCAATGAACTTTTCTTGGATGTATTGGAATATGTGAATCTCTTGATGAGCCCGCAAGGCCAAATTCTTAGTGCACATGTTGCAGGAAAGGTCAATTATCTCTATAATATTTAATATTCATTAATTATAGTTAATACATGTTACTAATATTTTCTTTTATTTTGATCATAGGTGGTTATGAAGTCATATTTGTCTGGCATGCCAGAATGTAAATTTGGTATCAATGACAAAATAGTTATGGAAGCTAAAGGTATAAAAGGTGGAGGAAGCTTAGGAGGTGGTGGTGATGATCCTGCTAGATCTGGTAAACCTGTTGTTGTTATTGATGATTGCCAATTTCATCAATGCGTCAAGCTAAGTAAATTTGAAACAGAACATTCCATTAGTTTTATACCACCCGATGGTGAATTTGAATTGATGAGGTAAATACATTTTTATCTTCCTTTTTAAGATGATATTTTTTTTTTGTATTAATGCTATTTTATTTCAGGTATCGCACTACGAAAGATATATCGTTACCTTTTCGCGTGATTCCATTGGTTCGAGAAGTAGGTCGCACGAAAATGGAAGTTAAAGCTGTTTTGAAATCAAATTTTAAGCCGTCATTATTGGGACAAAAGATAGAAGTACGCGTACCAACGCCATTAAATACTGCAGGAGTACAATTGATTTGTTTGAAAGGAAAAGCGAAATATAAGGCATCTGAAAATGCTATTGTTTGGAAGATTAAACGAATGGCTGGTATGAAGGAGACGCAACTTTCAGCAGAAATCGATTTGCTCGAAACGGATACGAAAAAGAAATGGACAAGGCCGCCAATATCAATGAACTTTGAGGTACCATTCGCACCATCTGGTTTTAAAGTTCGCTATCTGAAAGTATTTGAATCTAAGTTGAATTACTCTGATCATGATGTTATTAAATGGGTTAGATACATAGGTCGGAGTGGCTTATATGAGACACGGTGCTAGTAAAGTCTCGTCCTTTGCATTGTGTAAATGAGTAATCTCAAATCAGATATACATATATATATATATAAAATTTTCTTAAAAATCATTTTAATTGCGACGCATTTTTTCAATGCAACGATCCAAAACATTAAAAAATAACTTAGAAAAAGTCAAGTATTTAGATGAGAAATAATATCTTTATCCCAAAGGATGCAATTCCTTTGTGTCATTGTTTTATCATCGATTTATTTATATAAATATATACGTACACGCATACATATACATATATAAAAAAAAATATATATATATATATGTATATACACATAATTATCATTGATATTTTAAATGATAAATTAAAATGCTTTAACATTTACTATAGATTACGTTAAATGATTACTATGAACTTTGCAAATTCGTAGAATCATTAAATAGAAAACAAATTGAATTTTGCGGTCTCTATTATTGATAATGTTTAATACTGGTCTTTCTGTTGGGATGGGACCAGAAATCTAATGAAAAATAATGATCAATTTGGTATCATCGTTAAAAACTGCCCTTGTACAGTTGCCGCCGCAGTAGATCGTTTACGTAATAATATATTGTAAGGATCGTTCTGATGAATGTTAAATTATTAAATATGTTTGTCATAATTTATAAAATTGTGAGTATACATTTTTGGATCGATGGTAATAGCGTAAATACGAATGATCGCTTTCGTCTGTCTTTGTTGAATTCTACTCATGTGATTAAACAACAAAAAATATAAATATGTATATATACGTATATATACATATATATATATATATATTTACACATATGCATATATATACATACATTATATGTGTATACTCCAAAGAAATATGTATTACTTTGTCTTCATGAACGACATATTAAAATATTTTAAATATCTGTTAATCTTTGAGTATGACATAAAATAACAAAACAGAAATTTAAAACAATATGCACAATTGAATTTCATTAAACATTACAAAATCCGTGTAATCTTTCTTTCTTTCTTTCATTCATTTAAACTTAATGTAAGAGATTTAGCCAATGCATTGATATTATTTATACGCTAATAATACTCTTAATTTAATTTGAAATGATAATAATCCTTGTTGAATTTTTATATTTGTGTTTATTAAATCAAATATGAGTAGAAGAGAAGAGAGAGTTTCGAAGGTATCATTTCGTCACATTTTCATCATTTTGACCCAAGCAAAAGATTCATTTCTTTTTCAATGTTACATTAAATATGTAATTCACATTTATTTATTCGTATTGTCAATATTGAATTATTTTGTTAGGATAAAATTTTCATTTCAATTTTTTTTATCTACTTACCGACTGATCTTTGACCGATCAGCCAGTTGATTATATGATATGACGAAAGATGGCGTTAGGGTGAATGAAAAAAAAGAAACAAAGAGAGAGAGAAAGAAAATATGGATGAATAGTGTAAGTGCGCATGCGCGTCCTGGCCATACCCGTGGCTCGTACCTGTCATGGACTCCTAAGAGCCGTTTGTGCGAGCGCAGGCACGCGCGATCGAACGATTTTCGTCGTGAAAATCGGTCCTATAAGATTTTCCAATTTGTTAATTGAAAAGTTCGTAAAGTTAAATTAAAAAATGACGAAATTAGAAATAAACAGTGATGAGGTTATACATGTATAAGACTAAGCGACAGTTGTTCGATTTTCCAAGTGCCGCGCACGGTCAGATCGTCGATTCAAAATGAACAACTACTACCTCGGTATGGGACATGGGCTTTCTTCTGTCAGCCTGGAGACAAACAAAGTGAGTACATTGAAATGTTCATCTAACATTTCTCAAGCAATTAATCAAAACTTAATCGTTCTTAAGTAAGATTGTCAACCGATTTTAGAAATCAACTTGTCTTTGGATTTCGCGCCTATTTTATATCCTACCTTTTATCATTTCTCGTGTAATCAGAACGTCAACCCTATTAAAGTTACCCCCCTTATTTTATTGCTTTCATTTTTAAATAATAATAAATGTTTATTTTTATTCTTTTCTTTTATGAACGTAAATGCATATATATTTATATCTTATTGTTATTATTATTTTGTTCTATTTGTCTCTCTCTCTTTTTATTTGTTTTTTTTTCATCTTTGATCCTTATTGTTGCAAATTAAGAGAAGTTTCGGACGGTGATCGAATATCGAGGTTACGGGGCGTTACTGCTTAAAACCGCGCTCGCGTCGTCCGGATATTCTCTCTCTCTCTCTCTCTCTCTCTCTCTTTCGAGATTCTCTCACCAAACAGTTTTATGGGTGCTGGCTATTTTTAGTGCATA
Organism: Polistes dominula; assembly: GCF_001465965.1. Next base: position 137,415 of record NW_015149099.1, read on the forward strand.
CCGTAAAATCACAAACGAGAGCTAGGCTAGGGCGCGAATATAAAGGTAATTGTGCTCTTCTTCCTTCCTTTCTATTTCTCTACCTTATTTTGTACCAGCTCATTTTCTTACATTCTTCCTAATTTCATATCGTAATCGTTTGCTAAAACTTGACGTGAAAAGAATAACATTTGTATTTACAGTTCTCTTTGACAATAACAAATAAAACAATTCTTCGAATGATATCAATGTAACATAAAACATAGCATTTTAAATTTGGCGGGAGATCGGCCATATTGAGTTCGAACGATCGTACCGATATAATCGATAGTATCGAATATCGAATAGCGTATTTAAATATACGAAATATATAGGTGAAAATAACAAATAATTTAGAATAATAATCGTACGTTGTAAATAATTACGAATTGTTTGAGATTTAAATATAGAAAATGAATGATTTAAAGTATGTTTTATAAAACGGTATGGTATCATCCATTATCTTTTAACTTCGTGTTCATAATCAGGTGTTATCGCGCGTGATACCACCACCACCACTCTGCTATTATTCGCTTAAGTCGAAGTATGAAGCTAAAACGTGATCGTAATCGTCGATGAACATTATTTTTTTTTTCAATATTGTTAAATCGTGATAAGAATTTTTTCTTGCTTCTACTTTTGTTGCTACTGTGTTTTTAACAATAGTGAGTTTAAAGCAATGGATTTTTGACATTTGTCATTTTTATTTGAATTCAAGAGAAAATGATTAATGTTTGTTATTGTCAAATGAATTTTGGTTATTGTTTGCACGTGTTTTTATCTACAACAACATCACGAATTATACTTCATATAAGGTATATATAAGAACAACGTGTGCAATGTGGAATATATTATATTTCAACGTAGAGAAGTAACTTCCTGAATCGCGACTACGATTAACAATGTTTCCTTCTCACGCGTAGTGCTCGTTACCGGTGAGATATTTTATCTTTTCTTTCAAATCACAACTTGTCCTACTGACTTATATACATTTATCTCGTTTGTATGATTCAATAGTTACTGTATTTTTCATTTTTTTTTTTTTTCTAAGTAAATTCATTTTATGTGTCACAGAGAGAGAGAGAGAGAGAGAGAGAGCTGGTTTGATAATAATAGTTTCACGGTTGTGAACAGTTACAGATCATTTTTTTTAAAACATAAAATAACATTTATTTATATTTTATCCAGATAAAGTCATAAAGTTCTTTCTCAATGAAATTTTTCTATTATTCTTTTTAGTGTTTTAATTAAAAAACTAGACTAGGAAAAAGGAACATTCGATCGTATTAAGTAAACCTATCAACTGTAAATGACTGAGGGACAAATTAAAAGGATAGGATAGGTTTTGCTCTTCGAACCGATCGAACGTGAAATGAAACGAGGAATCAGCTTTATTTTACTTTCTTTTCTTTTCTCTTGTTTGTTTAGTTGTTTTTTTTCTTTTTTTTTCTTTTTTTTTATTAGTAAAACACAAAATCGATAAAAAAGATCGTTCGAAGAACAACGAGTCATGGAAAATAATATTCTGTTGGGACGAAAATTTTCTATTAAGTTAGCAAGTTAAATGCGTCGACGAAAGAGGTAGAATGGTTCGAGCTGGTAAAGGAAAATCGATATAATAACCGACGTTACTTGGGTCCGTCTACTATTTTCCATAGAATCGGTTAGAGTACAAAGAAACTTCTTCTTCTTCTTCTTCTTCTTCTTCTTCAAAAGATTTTACAAAATTAATGGGTTCTCGTTTATACATCTTACATTACTTACCTTGTCATTTTCTTATTAATTTGGGTTACCTTATTTTACTCACAACAGATATAAAGATCGCATAATGTTTTCGTCACACTATTATAACTCGTTTCATCATTTCGAAATGACCACTTCGTTTATTTTCTTAGAATAAACTTGAAAATATGTTCTCTATACTTATCTTGTATATTTATGACAAATGTGTACATATCTATGTAAATTATAGAACATCAATTTGACTTATCTGATATCATTCACTTTCATAACTAGAACAAAACATTTCACATTATAATACATCTGCTGGTGAATATGAGAAATAGTATTAGTTGTAAATTCAACATTATTGTACAATAAATTGTAACATATGGATGTATTTAACATATTTCTTACGGTATACTTTGGTGTCTATATTTTACATGGATATCATTTGTAAGTTTTGATTAAAGAAAAATAATTATTTACAAATACAGTTTCAGTATATGTATATGTGTATATCGATTTACAATCGTGGCACGTAATGATACTTAGAAGCCTAGTGATAATCCTTTTGCTAAAAGAAACCCCATATTGAATTTGTCGTGCAGTGATGAACATTCTCAAGATTGTGAGAAGATGATTGATTTGATACAAAGTTACATCTTTTATTACAATGATTAGTTGAAAGTTTTTCATTTGCACACATACACACACACACACAAATCCTACGCAAAGTTCATTTGATTTTATACAAGATAAAGAATTACTTGGTAGATTTATATTTTCTTTTTCGATTGAATGAAAGATTCAACGATCAATTCAATGTGTGTTTTCTTTGGGGTAGAACAACCCCGTTTAAAATAGCCAATGTGCTTTTTTGCGAAGTTTAACTTCACGAATCTCCGTTGAAAAAGAATCTTCGTATTCTCCCACAAGGATTCTTCAAAGGAATTTACTAGCCAGTTTGCAATTTCTCCTCTCTCTCTCTCTCTCTCTCTCTCTCTCTTTAAGCTTGAAAATTCGAATTACTTCGTCGAGGATTTTCTTTAGAAAAAAAGAAAAACATTTTGTTCAATTACAAGATCTTTTATTTTTGTGCCGAGCGAGAGGGAGGTTCTTTCTACGAATCACGCCCCAAGGCCTAACTTTTTTTTTTTTTTTCAAACGAAATATCAACATTTTCGCGAATACTATTTTAGTTTGATAAACAAAATAAGCGCACCTATTATTTATCAAGATTTGTCTTATTTTCTTCTCTTCTTTTCTCTTCTCTTGTTCATATTTTCTTTTTCTTTTCTTATCGATTAGAAGAGAAAGAACAACCAGGTTGAAAATAGTTGCGCACTTTTGCGAAGTTCAACTTTGTAAATCTCCGTCGTAAAAGAATCTGTGTATTCTCCTGTAAGGATTTCCTTCAAAGGAATTTCCTTCTTCTCGTCGCAATTTTCTCCTTTTTTTCCAGCTTGTGGAAGCTGGAAAATGCTTTGTCGGGGATTTTCCTTATAGACAAAAAGTAAAAAAGAAAGAAAGAAAGAGAGAGAGAGAGAGAGAAAAAAAGAATCTAAATTACCTTGGCGCGTCCGCTTACATTTTCCTTCGAAGAAGAAAAGGATTTTTATCTACGCTCAAGATATTGTTTCCCTTTTTTCTTTTTCTTCTTGTTGAAAATATATATATTTGAAATAAATAGAAACAAGAAATTTCTATGCAAAATAGGTGTCCCTGTGTTGGACGAGAATAAATTTCAAAAGTGTTTGTTCATTTTTTTTTGTTTATCGATTAGGCAAGTAAGAAATACGATGGATTCGTACTCATATTATCAGTCATTAGGTTTGTAAGGTTTCCGAAGACTGTTTCTAAATCGTCTAATGAGTAAATTCGGTGTAAAGATCGATGTTAATATCGACTTAAGGGTAAATGTAGATGTCTATATTAAGAAATCAAGTTAGAAGAGTAGAGGGTTGTGGAAGGAGAAAGAGAGTTATAAGCGATATAGTTATTTAAAAACATCTACGAATATTGGCTGACGTATGGAAATGTTAGTAGCATCAGAGCACGTGTGCAGCCGCCACCGGTTATCTACCAGATATGGGGGCACGTGTGATGATAATTATAGAATTCTCGGTGCATTCTCGTACGAAGCATACCTCTGTGTATTAATCGTGTTTTTGTTTCTCTTAAGTGTGTTCGTGTTCACGGCTGTTATACCAAATTTAGTTCTATTTCGTGGCTTTCGTCATAATCGATTTTATTTTAAACCCAAAATTTTATTCCTACATTTTTTCCCATTCATTCTTTACGGGATTACTTATATACATACATATAGGGGTGTCCCGTCACGCGTTGCTGTGGCTCACAATCAAATAATTGGCAATAAAATAATATTGCGATTATAAATTGAGATATAAACGATCCTATCTTTGAAGTTGGATAAAACTGCACACAGTGTATACAATTTGATTAAAATCGGTTCAGTAGTTTAGGAGTCCATTGCGGACAAACAACGTGACACGTAATTTGTATATTATATACATACATATATTTACATGATTTTTATCGATATACATCGCGTGTATACTCGCATTCCAATAGAATTTTTCGTAGCTTCCCTCTACTATGCACGAAAGAAAATAAATGTTGAATTCGGTATTGTAAGATTCTCTTTCTTTCTTTTTCTCGTTGAGATTGAATGATAAGAAAATTCCATTATACTAGATGATTCTTATTTTTCTATTTTGGCGAACAACGAAACTCCATTTGGGTATTCCTTTCCTAACCTTTCGATGCCTTTCTCTTTCTGGTAAACGATAGGGTTAATTAAATAATCTTGTAGGAAGTATTATTTACGTAACATCGAAAATGACGTAAGGGAAATGAGAAACTCTAGAACTTGTTTATTCTAGAGATACTATGGTTTTAGGTTTATAAATTCTAGACGTTTCACATACATACATACATATATATATATATATATATATATATATATATATATATATATTTTGTAAATGACGTTTTTTCATTGGTCATGTAATAATTGTACATTTTTTGTTCTTATACTAAAAATTTGTTATTTAGATAAAAGCAAAATTGATTGTTCACAATTTTGCATAGATGAAAGTTAAATGAAATTAAAATTAATTGAATCATTTTATTCTAGAGACTATCGATTATAGATTATATTATTTAATATAATTATTTTATTCTTGAACAGGGCTTCTCTCTCAAACTTTTCCACTTGGTTTGGTAGTAGCCCCTTTTTATCTGAACAAATATGTTTTTACGAACTTGGATATAATAAATCGTAAAGACAATTTATTCGAAAACAATTCTTTTCTATTCATACTTTGAAAAGGTCTGTTTTTTTAGAGATCATTGATTATAAATATAAAAATAGATAAATAAATAGATCTTTTGTATTTATCGTATAAATGGAAGTAAGCATATTGTAAATACATAGATAGATGTTAGTACGTCATGTCAATCGAATACACATTCAAAGTATAATATATCTCTGACGATCGTAAAACCTACGCGATTCTATAGCCCTGTATATGTACGGATGCGTGAACTAGAAGAACGCTAATAAAATAGCCCGCTTTGAGAGAAGAGAAAGAGTGCTCTTTTTCTCTCTCTCTCTCTCTCTCTCTCTCTCTCTCTCTTTCTCTTTTCCTGGCTTACAAAATTGGAAGATAGTACGATATCGATTTTTTTACAATATTGCTTCGAACGTACAAATAATACTACTTCCCTTTTTTTCCACGAACGTATTTATTTATTTATTTATTTATTTATTATACTAGAAAAGAAAAATTACTAATACTTTAAACTAAGAAAATCTAACAGAGATAATAAGATAAGATAATAAATAATATAACTAAGAAAATATAAGTACATTGAAATAACATTAATAAACTTTAGAATCATTTTCAACAGTGATATATCGGTATTTAGTTAAACAATATCACATATTACATATTACATATTTATTTTAAACAATTTCTCTTTCTATCTCTTATCATACTTTTTGTATTTCCTTTCTTTTTTTTCAAGTGAAACTTTTTTAAGTGATGATAATCATCACATTTGATGAAACAAACATAAAGGTGGAAAGAGAGAAACCACAGTTGATATTTAGTTTGAATCGATCAATAAATAAAGTATAATCACTTTTGAAAATCATCTAATACAAATAGATTCGGTATTTAATTAAAATTCATATTACAAATCGATATGTCGATCATAAGAAAATAGAATGATTCGATAGCTCAGTGTTTCGAATATGAATTTAATACGTGTTCATAGAAATACACAATTCCTTTGATAAAGGATAGACTCTTTCGGACCCCATGTTCAAATTTGTATTCGATCAAAACATCAAATAAGAGAGGGAGATAGATAGATAGATAGATAGATAGACACATAGAGATAAATAGATAAGAAAGTACTGAACAAAGTGAAAACTTGAAGTATATTATTATTTCTTTCTTTTTATTTTTGTTCATCGAAAACGTTTATTTTTCGAACAACGAATATAAACGCCTACGACGACCAATCATCGATTATCGATTGTTTGTTTTTTCTTCTATCTTCTTTTTTACTTTTTATTTTTTTATTTTTTTATTACGGATCTTCGATATCGAGGCGATAGGACGTTCGAATTTCCAATCTTCCGGAGTTTGATATATGTGAGTAAAAACACATGCATACATTCATACGTGTTTATTATATAATAAATACAAATATTCGTATAGACACACACAATTTTACATAGATCGTTATACATATATATATATATATATATGCATATATAGATAGACATATGTACGTAGGTTGGATCAATGAGATGGAAGCTTGCGTTGCTAATCACGTGGTACTAAACATAGATAATTATATCGGTGGTGGTGATGGTGGAGGAAGGAGGAAGGAGGGTGGTATAAACCGCGAAAAAGGCAGGAACACGTTGGTATATACATGTTGATGTACTACTGCCACGACGACCACTATTATAAACGTGCTTGTTTCTACTTACGTGTGTTACCAATTATACGCTCTGGATAATTAATTAGTCGTACGCGATCGATCGATCCGATTATTTAGTCGCTTAACACGACTCTTCATCGAGCTTCTTTCTCCTATTATCAATTCATTTATCTATATATTCAGATATTTATACATATATGTACTATATACATGTTATGATGAAACCGATGATAAATTCGACGAATATTAGCGGAATTATTGAAAATTAGATTTTAATCTCATATGTTTAATCAAATGAGATTATTTGATTTTCGAATTTAAATTACATTTATAAATGGAGGGATAGTAGTAGTTGCATTCGCTTGCATTTCATATGATCTAATTTTCAATAAACATAAAACATATATTTAGATTGTAAGTGGTCACATGTGGTGGCACGACAGAAATAAGATAGAAATTCAAGAGGATAGTAGAAATATTGCTCGATAAAAGCGTGAAAAAAAGGGATCACTTTTCTTTCTCTCGTGTTATTGGTGATAGAGGATGTAAAAACAGGAGAAGGAGGACCATCGTACTCCTTGTAAGAGACCTAAGCACAAAAATGAACTTTTTTTTATTGCTACTCTCGACGAATCGTAGACACGAGTTTTTTAAAGTATGTAAAAGTAGTTTCTATCTTGTTCCTTTTCTTTTTTTTTTATTTCCTTCAAAAAGATCATTTCAAAAGTTTTCCCTACTTTTTATAAATGATGTGTATTTAAGTTTCTAGTTGACATACGAAATAGTCGATTTAAACACAAATTTATTATCAACTTATGAAACAGGGGGGGGGGAATCTCATATTTTGCTTTATTCGATAAAGTTTAATGCTTTGACAAGAAAAATATTATACGAATTAAACGCGGGGATTCATTTATAAGAATTAAAAAAAAAAAAGAAAAAGAAAAAGGGAAGCTTATTTTGATACATAAAATATTTGCAAACTATGTTGAAATTTGTCGTAAATTCGTGTATCACGTTTCTTCTCTCTTATCTCGTGAGATACTACAGATAAGATAGTCAAGGTAGAAAAAAATAGTCAAGGAAAAATCGTTCGAACGCGTAAACACATGTATAAGAAAAATACTTTTGGAAAATGCATGACGAGAAGAAGTTCCTTCGAAAATTCATGCTTAGTTGTTGTTGTGGTGGTGGACATTTTTGAACGAGCTTCTCATCCTTTTATGTATTTTCTTGCTATTTGCGTCTTTGTCGTGAAAAACTGGGTCACCGATTTTCTCTCTTTCTTTCTTTTCTTTTTTTTTTTCTTATATACATACGTACACAAAAATATACACATACACAGAGAGAGATTCTTTCTTTTTAAGGCAGGACGATAAACAAATAAAGTAACGAATGTACGAGCGAGCTTTACAATTTAAAGCTGTGATTCGTGAGCACGCGCGTCTGCACTCGGACTCGTTTTGTGCATAATAAGATTCCCAAGCTTTTCTCTCTCTCTCTCTCTCTCACTCTTTTTTTTATTATATTTGAAATTCAAAGTTCTTTTTMAGCTAGGGGTAGGAGGAGGAGGGTGGGTGCATCATTTACATTTCTTAGCAAAGCGAAATTGTGATTTATCGAATTGTCCTTTCCTCTTATTCTGTCATCAGATAAAGAAATGAGATCGATCGTAATATCAACGAACGTATTACATTTTTCAACTTGCTTCTTTTCTTGCAAGTGTGTCTGTCTTTACTCATTGCACTCCATTTTTCAATGGATCGCAAAATGGTCCTTCTCCTGGTGGACTTCTTTCCAAATTATAAGTTATTGAAATCAAGCGAGGATTATGCGCCGCGTCCCGATGAAATATCGTTCTCTCCAGGCCGGTGCGCGACATTCCAAATCCCGTTCTGCATCCTCGAGAAAGATTTATACGAACCAGAGATAGAAACAGAAAGAAAGAAATACAAAAACGAAAGAGAGAGAAATAGTAGAGTTGAAAATATATAAAGAAGGAGAAAGACAAACAGATTTCTTTCAATTTCATCATAATAAATGTGTGTGCTTGGTCCTCCCCAAAAATAAAGTCGTAATTAATTATAAAAAAATTAGGGGTGCCTTGCCACACGTTGCTGTAGCTCACAATCAGTCCGATACACACGTCTTTAAGTCAATTGCGATTATAAATTGAGATATAAACAATTCTATCTTTCAAGTTGGATGAAACTGCACACAGTATGCACAATTTGATTAAAATCGGTTCAGTAGTTTAGGAGTCCATTGCGGACAAACAACGTGACACCTAATTTGTATATATTAAGATTGTTTAATCTTATGTAACGATTCGTAGAAAAAATTATTATGAATCATCAGACAGACAAGTAGACAGAGATTTGATTTTTTTTTTTTTTTTTAATATAAAATATCCAACACGCGATAATGTTAACTATCATCGAGATATATCCTCAATTCCTTGTCGGGAAAGTGTACTCTCAACGCGAGTACAACTTAGCACGACTTCAAAGTTCCTACTTGTTGGAAAAGAGAAAACTTTTCTTTACTCAATTATTATTATAAAAAAAAAAAAAAAATGAAAGAAAAAAGAAGAAAGAACGAACGAATGAACGAACGAACCGAACGGAACGACCTTTGAAACTTTTTACCGAGTTAGATAATCGCGAAGATAAACGAATTCTTGTTAAAAAAAAAAAAAAAGATGATCTCTTTCATTTTCATGATAAATATGGAAAATAATACATTAATAATGTCATCTCTTGTATTAAACTAAAAAGTATATTAATTAGAACAGTAACTCGTTCACTTTTTCAGAAGTAAAAGTTAAAGTTGAAGTTAAAGTTCAATTTTGGGTTGGAATTGTTTTATTATAGAAATGAAATGAGAGAAAGTTAGAAAGAAAGAAAGAGAGAAAAGGAGTACGGTGAGAGAATAAAAAAAAAAAAATGTTAATCTTTTGATAAAAAAACGTGGACTATTAAAAATACATCTTGGCATAGATTGATCAATGAATAATTAACACGGTCGAGTAAGTTCCGCAAGCGTGCGCGTTTCTACTTATATCTATAATATATACATATATATATGCATGTATATGTAGATATATTACGTAGTAACTATAGCTAGGCGTTAGAAGGAAGGTGTACGTGCTCCTGTGGACGAAGGGGGAAGTTTATATCGCTCAGAAGAATGAAAAAGTTAACAAAGGGAGGGAAGTAGGTAAAGCTTCGTTCTACCGTGAAAGCTTTAAAAGAGATGTCGTCGTCGTCGTCGTCGTCGTCGTCCATATACAATACATATACATATCTACATACATATATACGTATAAACATAGATTTAACATAAATTATTTCAGTGTGAGTATTCACGTTTTAATATTTCACTGTAAAAAGTACGTGCGTATATGTATCATCCTGTGAATATTTGTATGTATGTGTAAGTGCGTGTAATGAAATACGCGTGCGTTGTTCAACACGCATAGACAAGAAGCATACGTTTATAATATAAAAGACGTTTAACAATACACTTCCCACTTGGAAGAATGCCACACAGCTTAGAGCTTGCGATTCATTCGCGTCTAAAGAGTGGAAAGTACAAAAAAAAAAGGAAAGTAAGATAGATGGATGAATAGATAGATAGATATATGGATGAGGGGATGTATAGATGGATAGAATAAACGCGTGACAGGAAAAAAGAAAAGAAAGTGAAAGGCGTGTGTATGTCCATGATTTTAAATCGTTTTAAAAGGGGCTAGTCCCCCATTTTAAAATTCATCAATTCCCAAATCGCGTTTCTCAGGAATAAGTCGCTCGTGTTTAGATAGAAAAAAAAAAAAAAAATAAGAAAACAAAAATAGTGAGAGATGGAAAGTGGGTCAGCTTTTTAGCAAGAGGAACAGACGAAGGTAAAAATCGCTACGTTAGAAACACACCCTTGGAAAGGGTAGGCAACTATTACTCAATTTTATATTCATTTTTTTTTTATTAAAATTGGAATGATGAGATGAGTAGAAGTAAGTTGATTCTCGATTAGTATAATCATTGTCTGGACTCTCTATTAAATTGTTTAACAGTTTCACTTGATGATGGTTATTATCGAACGACATCGTTTAAAACGAACGACTACGACTACGACGACGACGACGACGACGACGACAATCTTCTTACGAGGGTAATTTCGTGCGGTCGAGTGTAATTTCCAGACATCCTGTTCTCGATTGTATATACGGGGTGTATGTAATTATAGTTATACCTTCGACTCCTATTATAGGAGTCCTAGTATAGGCTGACTTTCTAAAATTGAAACACCTACATATCCTAAAAATATCATCATTTTTCAAATGATACAGTTTGAATATAAAATTGGTTGCTTCAAATTGGATAGGATAATTTTTATAGCCACGATTTGTACACACACCCTGTATACATTTGATTTCGTCATTGGATTAACTGGTAAACTGGTATTTAAATGACGGAAATGGAATGGTTCATGGGGAAGGGTTTTATTAGAAACATCGATAAAAGTCCAGGGGGTATTTAAATGATCATCGTGTCTTATACGTGTTAAGATGTTTAGAGACATTGATATGGTTAATTAAGAAAAAATATCTATAAAAATATAATTAGATGATAGTTTGAACGTAATTACCGAAATGGAAATAGAACGTATTATAGTTACGATTTGGGCGAGTAATTCGCGTGTATTGTTGCTGATAAAAAGGGGAAGGGTGGAAGACTTAGAGCTTTAAACGGGGATTAGAAGAGTAGGAAGTAAGTTCGTGCGGTATCTTCCGTTTCTAAGCGGCATCGGAGTTCATGCTTATCCAAGCTCGGTAAGTGCATCCTTTTTAACGGGATTAGCCGCCCCGAGATGAGAATCTATGTCGTCGTTGAAGTAGAGAAGAGAAGCCCATTTTCAAGAAGCTAATTCTATTCTACGATCGAATGGCCTTGAAAGTCGACCTCCTTGGCTGATAAGTCCATTTGATAACCGATCGATGTGTGCATCCTCTTCCTTTCATCATTTTTTTCTCTTTTCTCTCTCACCCTTCTTCTTTTCTTTTCTTTTCTTTTCTTTTTTTTTCTTTTTTTTGTTCCTTCGTGGAATTCCCTTTCGTGCCCGTCCAGTCGTTGGCCAAAAATTGGCAAGCCTTCGTTGGACCTGTTACAGGCTCAAGACGAACACAAAAAGATGGAAAGAAGTAAAATATACAGTGAGAGAGGGAGAGAGAGAGAGAGAGAGAGAGAAGATGAGATGGATTGGAGTTTTTAGCAGCGTTGTTCCTAGCTGAAGATCTTATTTCCCGTCTCTCGAAGAAACTGCGAGAGATTGGGCCACGTAGTAGGTTGGCCACCTGCCTTTGCAACGAGCCAAAACAAAACCTATAAGCTCCTTTATCCTCCAGTTCTCTTGTGTGCGACGTTTATACATTTAACAATAAAGATTTTCACATAATCGTATTACTCAATTTGCTATTCTCAGGTTACGGGCTGCGCAAAATTCGATTAAATAATTCTTCATATTTGATATCACAAATTTGTGTCCACAAAATTTTCTGAATTTGTTCATAATTGCATGAGAAATTTGATAATATTTCAATTGAAATAAATATCAATTGGATAATAAATGTTGCTAATTAGTTAACATTTTGTAAGAAATATTGCTAATGAAATGAATATAATTTAAACATTCCCATTTGTTACACCTTCAAAATAATATTTTGTTTCAATTAGTATACTACTCTTGTTCTCGAGTTTATAATCGGTCGGTCTCTCAGTTATGCTATTTTTTCTTTTTTTCTTTTTTATTGAGAAGACCAAAGCGGAAAATAAAAGGAAGGAAAAGATAATAAAAAGTAAGGTAAAAATGTTATCCCGACGAGATTTTCTTGGAGCAACACCGTTGTTCAACGTCGTAATAGTTTCCGAACACACGAGAGAGAGAGGGAGAATGAGACGAGATTTATTTTTGATAATAAACGCGATGGAACGCCGAGCGAATATCGCTTTTACGTAACCACCACTCGTAACGGACCGTTGGTCACCAAGAATTTCGTAATTTTCACGATCTCCTATTCCTACGGCATGAATTTTTATTAACATTTTGTCTACTTGAATCTTTTCTACGACGTGTTATATACGATCGTTATCATCACATACCTAAAAGTCATTCCTAGAGATACCACCATCTATCATTCTACTTAATTTCTATTAATTTACGAGTTTTTATTTTACCGTGAAAATAATTCATTAATTGAAGAAACGTGTAGTCACAAATTGATCACAATTTCAATGAAATAATAAAATGAATTTAAAGTTTAATGATAAAGTCAATTAAAGGTTCCATTCTTTGAACGATAAATCTTAATTCCTTTGAGCATCTTAGAAGATGAACGTAGTTTTCTTTTCCCATGTGGAAACGCGTCAACTTTGTTGAGTAATTGCTGGGAAAATGCAAATTTAATAATACCTACATTTTCAACAACGCACGCAATCCATTAATAAAATTCAAATTGTATTACTTAAGAGAGAGAGAGAGAGAGAGAGAAAGAAAGAGGAAGGGGGGAAATAGAAGCGATTCTAATTAGTAAAAGGACATTAGGAAAGAAAAAATAATATGTAAATGTTATCAGACATCGTACTTATAATTAATGATCAAAATAATATGATTAAATTCTATACGTTTCGGTTAGTCGATCGATACAATAATCTTATCGATTTGTCTTTCATAGGAAGCCACGCGAACGAGTGTGAAGGTAAGAAGTAAGAGTTAGGCAGAACGAAAGAAAGAAAGAAAGAAAGATAGATAGATAGATAGAAAAAAAAATGTGAAGGGCTTTCAGATGATTGGATGAGGATGAGAATATCGAATGAACTTTTAAGTCGACAGCTTTGATATTGGATCATTTCAATGTGTGTGTGTGTGTGTGCTTTATGTATTTGCAGGAGGAGCAGGTGGCAAAGATTGGAGAGAGGATTCTTTAAGAAACGGAGCTGGGACTACTGAAGGAGCTTTTCCGTTTGAAAATATTTGAAGCAACTTACGACGATAAGGTGGAGAAGAAGAGTTTGAAATAAAAAAAGAACACAAGCAATTGAGAAAATTGAGATAATAATTGAAAGTCTAAAGATGAGACAAGTCGTTGTCCTAGAGCCAGCAGGCAGCGTTCTGGTGATCAGGCAGACTTCTTTGAGTAGTGGTGGTGGTAATGGTGGTGTCACAGGAGTTAACAACGCCAATTTATCAGCGAATAATAACGGACATGATGGTCATACTCTTGCCAACCACGTATCCGTATCATCGAATGCCTCTAATGATCACAATCAGAATCGTATTGTTGTTGTGCGTTCCTCGTCCACGTGCATGACAACTACGGTAAGTCATTGAAATACTTGGATAAAATGAAATGCAAAGAGAGAGAAGAGCGTTTGTACATATTTTCTTTCTCTCTTTTTAGCCAGCTGCTATTGTTGATGATTCATAGATGTACGTGTACATGAGTGTCAGTGTTGGATATGTTATAGGTTGATGAGAACACGTCTAACAACGGAAACGGTAATATCAATGTGAATGCCAACATCAATGGCAACTCTACTGGTGGTATCAATTGCAAAACATCGGCAACTGTCGGCCTTGGTGGTGTGTCCAAGTCGGTTGAAAGAAACGATCACAAGAATCAGGAAGGAATCGTCGTTGGTGGTGGTGGTACAACTGCTTCTTCTTCTGCTTCTGCTGCTTCTGCTGCTRCTGCTGTTGTTGGAGAATCGAACTCTGGATGTCGTATAAGAACAAGCAAGGATGCCGTTCACGAGAGCGTAACCATAGAGAGGAAGTTCGATGGCGCGGATCCCATCTCCGGTGAGTACTTCCGCCATTACTCACTTTTTCCTCCGACAAAGCGGACCATTTTCTCGTAAATTATTTACCCTTATTCCTTCTTTATCTGCTTACGTTGGAACGCGCCGAGGAAATGATCGATCTTTTCTCTGATATCGCATTGTAATGGAATTAGGTAGATATTTTTGAAAGGAAACAAAGAAAGAAAAGATAATGTCTTTCTCATTCGGTTTTTTTTTTTTTTTTACAAATTTATAGTTACATATACATACATACAAAATTTTGTTCTCTTATATCGATTAGTTATGTCAAAAATGACAAATTAATATCTTTCTCAGAAAATTCATCACCTTTCACCTAAATAAAGAATATACATATATATATATATATTTTTTTTTTTAGATATACATTATTTTTGCTTGCCCTACACATATTTATCTGCTATTTGTATGACAAATTCGTAATATTTTCTTGAACATTCTCAACACGTGCGACAAAATTGCGTAATAAAGTTTTTCTTTCTTGGTAGTTGTATTTCATGACAGAGCGTGTTAAAGGCGTGTTAACGTGACGTTTACAGGACAAGCGATGAGAGTTAGAAAATTTACTCAATCTACTATGACAATGTACTTTTACAGAAACATCGATTACATTTTATATAGGGTGAGATAAAAGTCGTTTTTTTTCCTTTTTTTTTCTATAAAGTTTTTCCACAGAGACTTGCACAAGATTTGGATGAACACTCATTTCAGAGCTTGGATATCAATCCTTGATTTTGTTTTGTCAAATGAATATTAATTTGAACAAATGCAAAGAAATGAATCTATAAAAATGCACGAATAAATATTTAAAGTTATTTTGATTAAAGCTACTTTTATTTCACCCTATATTATATGCATAGGCGCTTGCAGCACACACACACACACACATACGAAACCGCGTTTATGTTTATCCACAGAGTCGTTGTCGGTTCTCTTATGAATTTGAAGATTAATTAAGAATGTAAATCGATGTGAAGACCTGCCCAATGTTAGCACGCGATGTGAAAGTATGTGTGACGTTAGCGATGATGTATAATACATGAATTATGTATAAAGATGAGAGAGAGAGAGAGAGAGAGAGAAAGAGAGACAGACAGAAAACATGAAAATTGCCAAGTTTGCGGATTTGATGAAGCAAGAAAAAAAAATGATCTCTAGTCGTGCATTAATGAAGATGATAGACTAAGAAAAGCTACTATACTTTGTTATCTTTTTTCAAATCGTTACTTTCATATATTTTTTAGTGCAATAAGAAATGGTATTGATTTGTAGAATAGAAATGACTAGTCGATTGATTAAAAATCGTTTGGAAGTAATGAAAAATCTATAAAAGTGAATAGAAGATAGTAGGTAAGCTTCCTTATCGACATGATTTCTTGCAACCCCTAGGTAAAAATAGAAATGAACCCTCGTAAGGTTGTAGTAGGAGGATACATGGAGATACGTAAGATAGGGTGCTCTCTAGCGGGTAAATGTGGTGAAGGGTTAATTCGTAGTTCCGGCAATATCCGCCAGAGCGGCGATTCTGTGCACTCTTCGACCTGTGCTTTCGAGTTCGCTTATATAGGTGTCTTATATTCACGGTATCCTAGCATATCCCTACTCTATTCTGACCTATCCGATCGCTACTGACTGGACTGGGTATCGACCCCTGGAGAGACGGGAGCTTCCCTTCTTCTTTGCCACCCCTCACTGAGCTTGCAAGCTTTCGAAGGATCCCACTGTTTTCCTTCCGGCTTCAACTTATCCTTTCCTTCGAGTTTACCAATCTTATCCTACCGAACATTTGGGTGTTTTTTCATCCCTCACCCTCCTTTCTTTCTCTACCCTTAGCGTGTGCACAATTGTAATTCGTATACGTTGGATGACGACCGACGTCGTAACATAGTTCCCAAACTTGAACGCTCCAAAGCGAGAAGCGCTAAAGTAGTCTGATGAATACGAGGTCGAGCTTCTCCGGACCCGGCAGCAATCTTATCGATTGTCTTAGCCCACCTACCGTGACACTCACCCTCACCCTTATTCCCTTTCTATTCCTCTCTTGTTACTTCTTTCTCTTTTTTCAAGCAGAACAAACCGTCGTCTTATTTGCTCTGACCCTCCTTTCTTCGTCCTTCTCTTTTCCTACTTAGAAGAAGGAAGTATCACCAACGACTAACGACCATCAGTCAGCTTACGTGTCCAGTTAACTTCGTCCTCGTTCTATGTACCATAGATGAATGTAGTATCCTATGTATTTATTTATGTGCATGTATGCGTGCGTGTAGAGTCATCTCCCACTTTTGAAGATCTCGTACGAGATCGTGAGACTCGCAAGGGCAAAGAAAGAGAGAAAGAAATATAGATAGAGAGATAGATAGCAGTAAGAGAATACAAAAGGGACGGGGCAAACGAGGAAGACGCGAGAGGTAGTTGGACACGAGTCTCTGCCAACATTCTATTTAAAGCGAAACGATAGTAGTAATAGTAGTAGTAGTAGTTAGTAGTAATAGTAGTAGTAGTAGTAGTAGCAGTAGCTAGCTTGCTAGCTGACTGGTAATTTACGAGCTTATACTAAAAAAGTTGGACACTTTGGGGATGGCTCCGCACTTTGACACGTGACCCACTTTTATCAAGTTACGTAATTGATCACCTCGCGCCTGCCCGGTTTGCAAACGTACGAAGGCGACCTCTTCCCCTTTTCTACCTTTTCTACCTGTCCACTCTCTTTCTACTTCTGTCCGTCTTTCTGTCTTTCTATCTGTTCATTCCCATTAGACAATAACGACGTGGGAGCTGCGGCAATGCATCGCGAGCGTACACGCGTGAAAGTAGATAATACCTCGGTGATTCTTGGGATTATCCAAAAGCTGCTGCCGCCGCCGCCGCCGCCGCCGCCGCCGCCACCTGATCATGAACTACGAGATAATGAATATTACGGAGTAAGGATACTCCTCCATTTCCAGGTCGTTTATCTAGGGAGCATGTTATCGGTAGCTTTGTTGGCTCAGTTTTATCCTAATTTAGTCGTGCTAGTTTATCGATCGTCAGACAAAATTCCTATCTATTCTAGTTAGAATTTTCGTTTCTTTCCGTTCGGACAAATAGATCGTCGTAAATGGGAAGGTCAAGTCACGTGCTTCTTTAACTACTACCAGGATCGATAGCAATCACTACAATTAGAACTCTCATAGAACGAAATAATCGTTACCGGGTTCTCACGTTAACGTTGATTAACTAACAAGAAGAGAAACTTTGGTGGTTATCAGCGAACAGCTCGTTATCGTTCGATCCCCTGTCGTCCCCCCTACCTAGACCAATTTTTGCTTTCTGACCACGGATTTGGTCGGATATCGTTAGGCGTTGTGTTCACTCTTCGCTCTTGCTCGTTCAAAGAATCTCTGCCGACGTGGCAGATCCTGTCGACGATTTAGATAGCATCGATCACAGTCACTAAAGTTTTCTATCTTTTCCTCTAACCCATACTGTTTTCAAATCAATAGGCTAATTTCGAGGTGGCCTGGGTACGGTCGATGTGTCTGATGTCACCGCAGGAACGTCGAGTAATTAGAACACACCAAACAAGCGTGCTCGCTATTGGATTCCCCTTTTGTGTTCCGTTCTCTAATCTTCCTTTCCTAAATTGGTCTTCGATACGTACCATACAATCATGATCAGTTGTTCTAGTATTTTTCATTTAAGTATATATGATTGCAATTAATTTTACTTATGTAAAACATTTGTCTAAGAAAGAAACGAATTTTGTACGATCTATGATATTAACGTTTTTAAATGAATCATCTAGCAAACTGGTGTAGGTCATTTGATTTCTGATCTACAATCGTCGTGAGTTATTCGGTCTCGATTATGACCTCGGGGTTAAATGATGAGGCTACGCGAGGAAAGCTTGGAGAGTTCACTATGAGGTAGGACACGTTTGGATCGGTAAGGGAATCGGTGAAATGGTCGTTGTAGTGGTGGTAGTATTCGTGCGAAACGACAACGGCACATGCATCCTTTCCGCGTAGAAGGAGAGAGAAAGAGAAGAGAGGGAATTCTCTTCACACGTTAACGTTGGCACACGTGGAACAGTGTACTTCTACCTAGGCAACGCTTAAATCCATATAAATACGTGCCCATGAATCCGGCCATTAATCAGATTCGCGATAGGGAATGGAATAGAGGGATTGTAGGGGTAGATGGAATGGTTTGAGGTGGGGTTTAGGAGGGGGGAGGGCGGGTGAGTGAGAAAGAGTCTGGAGCGCAAGCCCGAGTGATTTTTACCCAAGCCACCCACCCACCTACCCACCTACCCACCGAGCCACCTTCTTTTCTCTATATATTTTTTGCTGATATCTATAGACTACTAGGAAGGGAGACTGGTTGTTCCTGGGGTCACTAGAAGATGGCGGCACCTCCATTAAAATTCGACACGAACCTTCTGCGAGAATCCGATGTATGCTGTGTCATGCACCCACTTCTCTCTCTCTCTTTCTCTTTCTCTTTCTCCTTGTGTTTCTATACTGTCTATGTTTATGTCTCTATGTGTATGTCCCTTACATGGAAGGATAGTACAGGGGGTAGTTCTACGAGTCTGCAAGCGTACAACTTCTCGTCTCTTGCGGCACGAATGCGCATTTCTCGTGTATAGGTGCGAACCTGCTGGGCACATTCTCTCTCTCTCTCTCTCTTTATTTCTTTTGATTTTTTTGTACAACCTCTTTCCTCCACGTCGTAGGCTGTGAGTGGAATATGGTTTAGGCGACTACCAAGAGGGAAATCGTGCATCCACTAGTACTGCCGCTTCTATTACGCAATAAGAAAACTATTTCCATCGCGTTTCAACATTTTAAAGAAACTTTTTATTGCGACCCCCTTTTTCTTTCTCTTTTTGCTCACGTACCTTCTCTACCACCCCTCTTCCTTCTTTTAGTTTTCGTTTCTTTTTTAAAGCTCGTAATATATTCGAATAATTTCGCGACCGGACGTCGCACGGAAGTGTACGAGAGACGTGCCCTTTTGACGAATGCAAGAATAAGGTTTACGATCGCAGCATTTTCCCTTTGATTTACAAGTGTTGAACGCTGTAAAGCCACTGCGACCGGAGGAAGAGCACGATCGTTATCCCACATATGTATGTGTATCTATATACGTGTCCTACGTACATGCATATGTAGAGGAATGTATACAACAAGCGTGTAAAACGAGATGGAATTTTCGCTTGGAAAGGATTTAGTCGATTTATACCGATAGATGCGCTATCCTTTTGGTGAATAACGTTTCATGTACGAATTAGTATGAAATATAATATTGTTCGTGGAAAAAAAGAGAAGAAAAATAAATAACGAAAGAGAGAGAGAGAGAGAGAGAGAGAGGAAGGAAGCTCAAGATTATCGAACTGGCAGGGTGGAAGAGGTAGAAGGGGTGCAAGAACGGTACCGGAAAGTACGTGCAAGGCCGTACGGTTTCGAACGGCACGAACGAATTTCGTCCTCGATGTAACCTTTTCGCGAACATTATTTTCACGTAGTATTATAGAAGAAACTGTAGGTATGAGGTATATAAGGTTTATCAAAGTTGTACAGTCTCGAAAAGTAGTAAGTATTAAGGTTCGCGCTGTAGCGCAAGCGATAATCGTTTTTGAACGGGGTTGTTGGGGTTGGTAACGTTCGGCGCGACGTTTTATTTCTAAGAGCACGAACGAACGAACGAACGAAAAAGGAAGGAAGGAACAAGGGAAGGAAGGGGATGATCCCAATATGTGTGTGTGTGTGTGTATGTGTTTGTGTGAGAAAGGGTTCTCGTAGGTTCTAACTTGCCGGGATAATTTGCATTCTCGGTAATCCTTAATTTACAACTCGAGCGAGTTTTCCAACCGAGAGAGTGAGAGCAGGCATATCGTTAGGAACGTTTCTACTTTGGTGAGTGCTGGTGGTGCTCTGTCGTGCTGTACTGTGCTGGTGCTGCTGCTGCTTCTGCTACTCTTGGTGGTACTTTGCTGCTCGTGCTTTTGCAGAGTGTGCAGCAGGATAACGTTGCGAGAGAGAGAGAGAGAGAGAGAGAGAGAGAGAAAGAAAGAGGGTGGGTTAGCTGGGTTGGCAGGTGGGGGTAGCTCGTTGGCCAGGGCCCGTAGCCGAGCCTCGGGAGTCTGACCGACCAACCGACCGAACTGCTCGCTGTTACTACTGCGCTCTGCTCGTTTGGGTGGGGATAGCTGCTGAGAGCACTGACGAACCGACCGACCGACAGACCGACTGATAAAGAAGTGGGGGGCCAACGCGAATCGCTCAGAAAGAGAGGGTAGTTCAGTGGATAGGGGTAGTTTGGTGCCGAAGGAAGTAGGAAAAGAGGGGAGGGGGCACGAGGACGAGGAGCGGAAAGCTCGGGAGTCGCGGGTTGGCTCACTCTGCGGCTCCCGCCGCTCGGGAGCAGACACGCGGGGCCAAAGACTAATTTGAACTATTTTATTAAAACACATAAACAAAACAAATACATATTTGTAAATAACACTTTTAAAAAGGCAACAAGAACAACAACAGCAACACGAAACTATATTAAAAATACACGCGGAATATATTAAAAAAAAAAAAAGCAAAATTACGTGACGTCGTCGTACTTTTTAAAAAGCCTACTACTACTTCTACTATCTTCTTCTGTAAAAAGTCTCGTGTATTTTCAAATACGAGAAAGGATTAAGCGAAGGAACACGCACGGCTGCCGAAGGAAGGAAGGAAAGAAGGCAGGCAGGCAGGAAGGCAGGCAGGCAGGAAGGCAGGAAGGAAGCAAGGAAGGAAGGAAGGAAGGAAGGGGTTTTAACGTTGCTGACGCGATCGCCGTCGAAGAGGCACTCGTGTCCTATCGGCCTGTGAACGGGGGAGAAAGAGAGAGAGGGAGAGAGTGACTGAAAGGGAGGTGGTACAACGAGAGAGAGAGAAAGAGAGAGATATCAGCTTCCTGATTATTATCAAAAGACGAAGGAAGCATAGCRAAGGAAGGGAGGAAGGAAGGAAGGAAACATTGGAGAAGGCTAGGTAGCACGTGCCACGATAACGAAGGAAAAGTTTAAACAACGAAGGAAGAAAGGAAGAAAGTAAGTAAAGTAAAAGAAAACGCGTCGACTCTGAATCTCCGTTTTGAGTTCTCTCTGTAACTGTGTGATCCTTACATTATTTTGTCCCTTCGGTTGGGGACAGGTTCAGTGTTGTAACTTAGGATATAAGAAGAACAGAGTTTTCTGGAGCGCACAACAAAAAGAGAGAGAGAGAGAAAGAGAGAGTAAAGGAGAGTGAGCAAATTAGAAAAGGGACAATAACGATAAAAGAAGAAGAAGAAGAAGAAGAAGAAGAAGCTGGTAGAGAGGAGGAGAGTAAGTTGCTCCTCCTAAGAGGGAGGAACAAGGAAAGGGGACTGGGTAAGATTTTGCTAGAAAGGGTGACCTACCCTCCAAGAGCTGGGCTCCACTTTTTTATACTAGTTCGAAGAATTTTAAGAAGAGGAAGAGGAAGAGAGGAGGCGTATCAGCGAAAAGTATCTCTCATCGAATTGCTATAGACAGTCGATAGAGAAAGGGAGATATATCTATATATCTATAGAGTGAGAGAAAAAGCAGCAGGAGGAAGGAGGAAGGAAAGTAGGGAGGAGGAGGTGGAGGATCGATCCTATGCGCGATACCGTTTCCATAGCACGCTCGTGCCTCCACGTGCGCTCGCTACAAGAACCGTACTCGGCATAGGAAGTGTCGAAACGAGCCAAAAAAGAGGAACGTGTTGGACGACTACGTGAAGAGAAAAGGGAAAATAAAGCAGTATTATCTTGAGCGAGTGTGTGCGTGAGCTAGAAATAAAAAAAGAAAGAGTAAAAGGTCGGAAACGAGCTGGCTCGTGTGCACAATCCTCCAGGGGATATGTCCTGCCGTTCCAAAGGGAACCATCCAACGCGAGCACAAACGTTAGCGCGCAAAGGACATCGGCAGGCCGATCGTATCTTCATCCTGGATCCTGGCATTAAAGTATCTTGACGAAAAGAGAATCATCGTCTTCATCGTCAGAGCATCAGAAATAGCAACGTCAACACCAAGAGCAATAGCAATAGCAATATTAGTAATAAAATCAGCAGCAGCAGCAGTGGAAACGGCAGCAGCGCCGGTAACGACTTTCAAGCGAGTATCGCTACTACTACGACGACGATCCTGAGCAAGGATCTCCATCGGTTAGCTGGTGCTAGCACGAGGAGGGCGCAGTCGTCCAAGCGAGAAGGACTCTTGGCTGCTCTTTCGACTGGTGGTAGCTCAACTACGGTGAAAGCTACGACGAGTTTTACCACGACGACGACGACAACGACGACGACAACGACGACGGCGACGGCGACGACGACGGCGACGACGACGACAAACGTCATCATGCCGGCTAGAGCTCAACGAGCGCGTACAGCTACTACCACCACTACAACCTCGTATGGTCGAGGACGATGACGATCGGCCACGATCGGTAAGATCAACGCGAAGGTCGCTCGAGCGAGCGTTACGGAGATGGCGAACTACAATCATACGAACGCACAACGCGTTGTCTACCACGCGAATCACCCGACGTCTCTTGCCCCGAGTGAGTCTCCCAGCCTCTCTTCTTCTTTCTTCTTTCTTCTTTATTTTACTTTTTTATATTTTCTTATTTTCTTCTTCTTCTTCTTCTTCTTCTTCTTCTTCTTCTTCTCTCTCCTTTCAGCATAGAGCGTCACTCGTCGTGGGAATTTTCGCTTTCTTTCTTCTTACTTTCAAATTTCTTTGCATTGTCAACGAAATACCGCCATCAGTGATCTTATTTTTTATTTATTTGTTGATTGAAATGTTGTAAACAAAGTTAGAGCCAAAGTTTGCATCGACCACTTATTATGTCTGTTTATACGGTTAAATAGATTTTAATAGTCGATTTAGTTGGATATTTAGATAGACCTTTTAATTTCGACATGCTGGTATCTAAAGATTTTCTAGCAAAGCTTTTAAATTTTTCAAAACGCTTGACATAGTTTTTCAATTTTTCTTTCCGCATCGCTTTATTTAACGTCGACGAAAGTTAAATGAATATGCACCGACGAGGGTCGAAGTATTTTTATCCTACTATTACAGTTTTTTCTTTTTCCCTTTCTTTTTTTCTCTCTTTCTCTCTCTCTCTCTCTCTCTCTTTCTCTTTCTCTCATCAATCGCCCGTCGAGCTTTTTCCGTGCGATAAGAATTACTTAGTTCTCGGTGTATACGTAATATTTCCGTTTGAGTGAGATGAATCGACATAAACTACAAACGGCGATGGTTTAAACTACCTAAAGTTTTCGTTAGAGAATGTAGAAACCGAGCCAAATTGCACACAAGAAGTTTTGCTTTCGACGGCCAGAAAATCCAGATTGTGGACTCAACGTTGAAGCGTGCTGCACGTTTTGTTTCTTCTTACGTTTCTATCATTTTACATGAGGCTGCTTGATTAAATGAGAATGTACATTTGACTTTTGTTGCCCCCATTACTTGTCATAAGTCGAACAAAAAGATATACTCTGATTATGAGTTTAAAGATTTTTTTTTTCAAAAACAATTTTAAATCTAATGAATTTCTATTGATTTTAATTAGACCGACGGCCTCATTTACGTAGCGTGTGCGGTAGGTACTTATACATTTCGCCATTCTCATTATACACACGTAGAACATGCGTTTGTCCTAAATATTAGGCAAACCGGGCAACCATCGTGGCAACCGATTACGACGAAATTCTCATTTTTTAGAAAGAATTCTCGTTCGTTCTTATTTTTGAAAATATTTGAAGAAATTTCATGGTACATACATTCCACTAGTGTATATGTATATTATATTATACTTAGGTATAGTAAGTATTATATATTTATCGAGAGTGTGCATTAAAGCTTCTCAAGAGTAACAATGCGTTTATCGAAAGACTACGAAAAGTATATGAAATGTTACTCAGAATGTTTGACTATTTTGCAAGCACACTGTGTGGAAAAAGTTGAATTCTTTTGATAAATAATGTCAGGTCGTTACATTTTATTCCATCCAACGAAATTGTCAGGAACGATCGATTGTTCATGCTGGTGGACGAACAATACAAAATGAAATGAACATTGTATACTTGATTGTAACCAGTTGTATGATTGAGTGTACGTATCTTTTACACGTCGAAATGTTATCTGACGATCTTACAAAATATTATACAATTATATTAGAACGCAAATATTCAATCTCAATGATTTTATTTTAATTTTCTAATTTTCTAGAAAATAAGAGAAACTCGCTCGCGCGTTCGTCCGTATCGTATCGTAGATGATTTAATTTGATATGCCGGCACAATACGGGTCGTCGTTGACTGCACACGGACTTTTTTTTTTTCTAATTTACTTAAATCGATTTACGAGACGGAGAATTATGTAATAAGATAAAAAAAAAAAAAGAAAAAAGAAAAAAATCGCGGCAATGTTTCATAAGAAAAAATTAATTTGGAAATATTCTTGTCCAGATGGGGATCCCATAAAGCTTCCGGAGAATTTAGAGACTTTGCCGCGGGCCGAGCATTTTCCCACGCAAAGACACCGATGGAATACCAACGAGGTGAGTACCAACCATATATGATTTATGATGTTCTACGACAAGGAAGTATACGTAGAACGATGCCGACGACGTAGATTAGATTCCACTTTGATAAACATAGTCTCCAACAGGACGTGTTACGACGACTTTAATCATTTTCAATCTCGTATATCTAGTGAAAAAAAAAAACAACTTTATCTACAAGATCTCGGTTTAAGTTTATTTTCGTCTCTTCCGCTATTTCTTTTTATTGTTATTATTATTATTATTGACGAAGAGTAAAAACGAAACGAAAGAGTAGAAGTAGGAGTAGGAGGGGGATTCGAGGTATGGAATTATTGGAATTCCAATGGATCTTTTTTATATTTGTATTCCTTTTTTTATTTTCACAGTCATCACTGGTCTTTTTAGCATGATAGCCTACAAAATATACATACACACGTGTAATATTCGTTCGTATATATATCAAACATATCTCCTGAACAAATAGACAAATATAATTCTCATCGTCGTTTAAAACAGCAGCGGTAGCAGCAGGGTCGTTAGTTAGGTTCGGTTGAGTTCTAGCACTGTTCCTAGTTAGAACGATGTTGTGTTGGGTCGGTGAAGTTGATAGCAGATATACATATGCACCTAGTGTGGTGCCGGTGCCGATGTTGTCGGTGTCGAGAGCGTTGATAGTGGTTGCTAGTGGTCACAGAGAGAGGGATAACTAGTGTCGGTATTGGTGTGTGTGTGCGTGTTGGTTGCAAGGGTGTTGTACATATCCAAAATACGACGACGACCACGACGACGACCACGACGACGACCACGACCACGACGACGACAACGATGACGACGAGGATGAGGTAGGAAGAGAACGTAAAGCTTCGTACACATAGAGAGAGAGAGAGAGAGAGAGAGAGAGGTATACCGATGTAGTCCACTGCTACTCTGACCCCGGTCGGCCTCCGATCAATAGTAGGAGGCAGACCGAGAGAACGAGAGAGCCAGCCTGCCAGTCGAGCTTTCGAGCTTTCGAGCTTTTCACTCTTTCAGCTACTCTCTTCTTTTCTCTTTCTGACGAACCGAATTGCGACTATCGTTGTTATATACTACTTGTAAACTCGATGTGAGTCAACCTACATGTTGGTTGTTGCTCGCCCTTGGAACAATTCTCTATCTCTCTCTCTTTTTATTTCTATCTTTATCTCTATCTCTCTTACTCGGAAAGGTACTAGAAATTAAAGTGCTCGGAAAGAGGAGACTCGTTGACGATCACCCTCGATGAGTTTCAGGTGTCTGACGAGCATCTACCTATCTCTACTTACATACACTGTCCGCCTTTCTCCTCTTCCTTCTTCTTCTTCTTCTTCTTCCTTTACCTTCTCTCACTTCAACCACTCCCGGGTCTTTAAGTCTTTGGGTAAACGTAGCCTCTTGTGCCTTCTTAAAACGGAACATTTTCTCTCTCATCTTTTCTCTTTCTCTTTCTCTCGTATCTTCTTTCTATTTTTTTACTTTTCTTTTCTTTTCTCTTTTTTTTTTCTTACGACGAAACGCAAAGAGAGGAGAGGATGTGGGGTATATACGCAACCCTGCAACCTGGTGTAATGTTGTTAATGAGGTCGAACCGAAATCCCGGCCACCGTGCCACCGTTCTTTTTCATGCACGTTCAACCGACCTTTTTTTTCTGTTTTTTCTTTCTTTCTCTCTTTCTCTTATTTTTCTTTTTTAAGCTCAATAGAGTTTTCCTGTCTTTTCCTTTTTTTTGTCCAACTCTCTTCTTTCTTTCTTTCATTATTTCTTCTTCTTCTTTTTATTTTCTTTTCTTGCCTCAAACAGTGAAAAAATAATGCTCCGGGTCAAAGTGAATTTCACCCTCTCATCGATTAATCTTCATTATTATTTTGATTATTATTCGTCTGTACATCTTTTCTCTTTTCAGATTAAAAATATTTTCTTTTTCCCCCAATTAAATTGTATCTTTGAATCTAGGTTAGATATTTGAAATATCTTTAATTATAATATTTCCAGACGTTTATCAAAATAAACGTGTATACGTGTATACATCTATAAATCACATGGATGGTATTTATGTAAAAATATACATAGAAAGTCGAACAACTCTAGTAGTCTTTTGATAAAATAGTTCAAGATTTTGTTCTTGTATATTAGAGTGTTGTAAATAGAGAGAGAGACAAGAGTATCTTCTGTGAAGTTTTGTACCTCTTTTTGTGCCTCTTTTAACTTAAGAATGTAGAAGCCAAGTGTAGAACAGAAAGATAGAAAGAAAGAAAATAAGTAGAGTAATTTTTCTCTTGAAAAAATTTCACCTAGCTTATTCTCGTCCTTGATACATTGAAGGTAAGGATGAGTTAGAAGAGGGACAGAAAAGGGGGCTTGAATTTTCGCACACAAAACATTCAGGTGATATTCTCCTAAAAGACTTCTGACGTGGTTCTTCGGTTTTTATTACCGTCGCCTGATAAAATCCCATTTGTACTAAAATAGAGGCCCCAACACACACACACACACATAGCATTGGATGCATACACGAAGGATGATTATAGTAATAAGTTTTAGCACATACCTTAGGCTACGAACACGTTGTTCGTTTTGTACTCTCGTTCCGTCCAACGACCAACTTTTTCTTTTTTACCTCGGGTTATTAACTATCAGTCTGCAGTGCCGAAACGTATTTTTCGCGCCGACAGAGAGAGAGAGAGAGCGAGAGAGAGAATAAGCTTATTTTATGCAAATGCTGCCACTTTAAGCGGCCCTTCGCTATTGTGTCTTAAGACGATTTATTAATAGATCTCACGATCTTTACCGCTAACTCCTCAACTCGATTCGTTCGTTGAAATGAAAGGAATGATAGATAAAGATAGGAAAGGAGAAGAAGGCCGAGTTACTGCTGGTGATGGCGTAGAGGATGTAGAAACCATCTGCATTACCGATGATCCAAATTAATTACGCCACTCTTGGATTTCAGTTCTGCGGAGATAATGGGTAGCGTCGTAATATAACTTAGAGAGAGATAGAGAGCATTCGGTTTTAACTGGAACCCCAGCGTTTGTACGGGGGATTCGTTTTTGAGGCAATGTTTGACTTTGCATATTGATTTCCGCTCGAAACCGACGTCGAAATGTAGCCATTCGAATGTTTGCAATTTCCTACTGTACACAATGCGAATGTCGGCTGCAATTAACATCGTTTTGTTCCTTCACGTTCGCATACATATGTATATGTATACGTACACATTCATACATACATATGAATACCCAACCAGGTACCTCTATCATCTATCTATGTTGAAATTTCATCGAATATTCCGAGTGGTGGGAGAACAGAGAGGTAGACACTTCCAAAGTTCTATTCGATTATAAATTCGTGCTCGTTTATATCAGTTTTCTGTTTGTATGAGTGTGTGTGTGTGTGTATGTATGTGGGGTATGCAATGAAAAGGAAGAATCGTGTGTCCCTTAGGAGGACATTTAGTATTATTTCGTCGACGTCTTTCTAGTCGTTTGATTTTCCTTGGTAAAAGACGATGTCTCTTCTAAATTCTCGACCCTTCTCCATTATTTTATTGTATATACATGTACATGTTTATATATATAGAGAAATGTATGTGTGAGTACGTAGAAGCTTGGATCCAGGGTACGGTGATAAATTGCGTAGCAAGGTTAATTAGTGAAGGACATTCTTATCGAGACGTTCGGGAGGCACATAAATAGAAGAGATTTATCGTAACTTCCTTCCTCTACCTGTAGCAGAACGGGTTGGTGGTGGTTGGTGGTCGTCTTTGGCGACGTTCATGGTGGCACTGGGACGCCGACAGGATGGTAATGAAATATCGATATTGGACGATGTCGGAGAAATTGCGTGGGCGTTCTCCATTCACTGTTATTCAGTGCTCTACAAAGGGGCCAGGAAATTGGCAAATTTTCTCGGACGAGCTAGGAAATATCCTCTTTTTTTTTTTTTTTCCTTTCTTTTTCCTTTCTTTTTCCTTTCTCTTTATTTTTCTCGAACAAACGAACGAACGAATTCTAACGCATCGATGCACAATTTTCAAGATACATTTTTTTTCATCAAGAAATTAAATGAAGATAAAGATAGAAATATTTTCAGCACAAGTTCTCTTTTTTTTTTCTTTTTTGTTTTAGGTTTCGAGGAGAATTAATTGAAATTTAGGACTTCTTAATTACATGCCACATCGATATCGATTAAACTAGATAAAAGAGAGAGAGAGAAAGTTTTTCGTGACTTTCATGACTATCGGTATTAAAAGATAGTAGATTCTTCTTCTTCTTCTTCTTCTTTCAACGTCGTTTCTTATCGTCTCGTTTAATTATAGTTAGTACTTTTTCGTCGTTCATTTAAGTTTCACCTATCATCTGCCGTTCGAAAGTTTATAATCCTTATTACCACTACTACCATTACTACTAGTTTTGTATTAATACTATTATACTATTTGTTTGAATCGTCATACGCAGATTAAACTCTTCGTGGAGAAATTACGAATGTCAACTTAAAAATGTTCTCCTCCTTCTCGCGTGATCGTATAAAATATGATTCGTATGATCAAACAAATCTCGAGGAATAATCAACTTATATAAAAGTAAAATAATAATAAAAATAATAACAAGAACAACAATAATAATAATTATAATAATGTATTTTATTGTACATTCGGTAACTTGAATATTTCTCGATTAAATCGCGTGTGTATAAACATATATATACACCCACACCCACACCCACATACATACATAGGAAAAGTTTTTCTTTTCAGACTTGGGATAGATCGTATAAAATAAAAGTTTAGTTTCCCTAACGATTTCAAAGACTAATTTCAACTTTATTTCTGTTCGAACGATTTTAACCGTATCCCTGTACTTCTTGACTTGTCAGAGTTATTTTACGATGTTACTACTGATAAACCGTTTAATATCGTGTGATTTCACTATACGATTTCGAAGTTAATAGTTTGAACAGGCCTCTTGCTACTGTCCGTTAGCATATGTATGTAAAGCTTCTTCTTATTGTCTGACTAATTCTATCCAATCATTACTATTCGAACTTACAATTAAAATTTGTAGATATCGTGACATTGTATCGCCTGACTGCAGACAGCTTCGTTACTACTGTCACTCATTTTCTATCTCTACCCTGACACTGAATTATCAGTCGATATTAATGAAATTTCTTCTAAGTGAATAATATCAACTTTGTTATCTCATAGCACATGCGAACAATCCTTTCGTAATTCAATAAAAAAAAAAAAAAACAAACCTTATTTCACAATAAATTTCTCTGCTTTTTTCTTTCTTTCTCGTAACTTAATCAAAGTCTTATCGAGAAAATCTTTTTGAAGTTTGTTTATGCACATGCGTGTATACATAAATAAATTGTTTCGCGATTCAATAAAAATAACTGTATTCTTTGTTTTCTTTTTTTTTTTTTTGTAGCTATGTTGTAAAAGTTTCTTTATCGAATCAACCATACACAATCTAAATTCCATCAGATTCTATCACATTTAAGAATATTCCTGAAAATATCCAATTTCTCGAGATATTCCATTTGATCCTTCGCCTATTTCTCTCTCCCTTTTTTCTCGGTAAAGTAAATCAGGCCGTGAAAAACATGGGTTGCTCTCTTCTTTTTCCACTATTCGCAATCATGATTGGAATCAGTCGGAAATTTTTGGAAAGCATTTTTGGTGGTGTGGGCAAACCGACCTTGTATATATACATATACATATATATATATATATATATATATGTACATATGTATATACACATATACAGACATATGTAGGAAAACTGTCAGTTTCTATATTCCAAAGCAAATTATCTACCATTGCCTGACCTATTTTACACTTGGCAGGTTGGAAAAGTTGACTAGCACGTAGAGGAACAATTTGCTTAGAGAGGTCCGATTTAAAGGGTTCGATACACGCCCTCCTAGTTAGAGAATTCAGAGGAAAGATAAAAAGTATTCGATATTCCAGTCTCGTTCACCGTTGATGTTAAAGAACACCTGTGTACTCTTTGACTATTTTATTCTTCTGCTTTATATTTATCGTTAGTGTCTAACACTGGGGGACAATCATAGCTCATACGAAAATATTCCTATTGTTAAAACACTTTTGTCATGATTTCCAACCTGATTATATTGTCAAAGAAGTTTTCACACTGAATTTCGTAGTATTCTTACCTTTTCTTTACAAGTATAACAAAAAAAAAAAAAAAAATAAAAGAGAGGAAGAAGAAAGAGTAGGTATTACATGTATGACAGAAAATGATAGATGAAGAGTAGGACCGGTGAATAGTTGAATCGAATAGAAAGAGAGAAGGGTAACTGTTACTATGCGCATACTTGTTGACGTGGCGGATCTTATTGTGGAAAAAGTTGCCAGAGGCGTTGTTGATCGTCAAATGTATGCGAATATTTTCTATGTGACGAATCTCTTGTAAGATTCGTATCACCTTTAGCGAGATAAAGACGAGGGGATTGGAAGGAAGATCAGCGATATATCAGCGATATATCAGCGCTAGGATGCGAAGGGAAGCCAAATCCTCGAGAAAAGGAAGATGTCAGCGAGAGCTTGCCAGAGTACTATCTATATACATCTATACATAGTTGTAAGGTGCCTTAGAATCGAGTTTATTCTTTTCGTTTGAAGCAGTCCTCGACTCGATCGTCGTATACGTGTTCGAAGCACCTTCCGATACGCGGCGTCACGGCGTGAATGAAATGAAGGACTCCATTGGGGCTACACCCAATCAATACTAGGAAGCCGACTTCCACCTTCCTAAATCACGTCCTCTCTACCTTGATCAAAATCTACCGAATAGTATACTCAAATATTCTACTCGCGTTTTTCTTATATAACTTTCAAATCATTTTTATCCTTTGAGAATTCTTTCTATTGCGATCAATATTACAACTCTAGCTTGATTCAACGTTAATCCGTGTGAATTTGAAAGCACAAACATTTACTAAGTGATCGACGAATATTTCCTAATGGAAGTTATTTGTATGTTTAGGAAATTGCTGCCATCCTTATAAGCTTTCAAAGGCACACCGAGTGGCAAAGTCGGGAAGTTAAAGTTAGACCTCGAAGTGGCTCGATGTTGCTTTACTCGAGAAAAAAGGTTCGCTATCGGCGAGATGGTTACTGTTGGAAAAAACGTAAGGATGGTAAAACCACGCGGGAGGATCACATGAAACTTAAGGTCATTGTCAATGAAGTATACGTTTAGGTATACATTTCTACACGTATGATTAATAAAAAAGGTAATTTTGTCAATGTGAAATCTTAGGTTCAGGGCGTCGAATGTATCTATGGCTGTTACGTGCATTCGGCGATCCTACCAACGTTTCATAGGAGATGCTATTGGCTCCTTCAGAATCCAGACGTTGTCCTCGTTCATTACTTGAACGTTCCATATCCGGATGGTGACGCGAAGTTAGCGGCATTGCCAACGTGTCTTGCATTACCACCAGACAAGAAGGAATGGACGCGGGACGAATTAGCATCTCAATTAAGGCCCATGTTCCTCGGTGGAGACGATGATCCGAATAATCCTCATTTAACACAACACTCCACACATCCGGTTGACATGATCGTTTCGCAATTGCTAGATAGACAGAGGGCATCGTCCACTTCTAGCAGTAACACACCAATTGCACCCAGAAGATTAACACCAGATAATCAGGTTAGAAGTAGAAAATAGTTGAAATTATTTAGATATTTTTAGTATCGCATAAATAGTTAAGTCGATACTATACCAAACAGGTTTCATCAACGACCGGCGGTCAGCAGCCCTCGACAACAGCTTCGCCGGCTCCACGTGTATATTCTAGACATTCCCATTCGACTCAGAGCCAGCAGCCGGCTCCTTTAGTTTTAAGTTTGCAACAAATTCAAGGTGGAGGTGGTCTTCTGATACTTAACAGTCAACCATATCATCATCAACAACAGCAGCAACAACAGCAGCAACAACAACAACAACAACAGCAACAGCAGCAACAACAACAGCAACAACAACAGCAGCAACAACAACAGCAGCAACAACAGCAGCAACAACAGCAACAACAACAACAGCAGCAGCAGCAACAACAACAACAACAGCAGCAACAGCAACAGCAGAGTCAGCAAGTAGAAATGCAACAAGTGACGGAGCAACAAATCGTACAGCAAACCAGTGTCGATAGAGAACAACAAACACAGCAAGAGATCGATGCACAGGATAGCATGGATCGAACGACGGTTCAATCCTTGCCTATCACCAGTTCAGCTTCCGAGGTTACAGATTTTGCTAAGATGTTAGACTTGAGTCAAGAAGATATTCAGAGAACGTTATCCGCAAACATGGTTCCGCCCTCCCCGTCACCCTCACCCGCAGACGATAGCATGATAAATCCGATGGACTTTATCGATTCTTCCGACGATGTTCTTATCAACTTGGATGCCTTCGATGTGTTTGGGGATCTACCTGAATTACACGATTTCGAGGCAGAAGATACGAAGCCAGATATCAGAGGTGGACATGAAAATGATGTTGGATGTCAGCCTGGGACAACCGTCCAGATTGCAGAATATAGTCCCGAGTGGAGTTATACCGAGGGTGGAGTCAAAGTACGCATATGAAATATTCAACAAGATTTCTATGTCGTATGTATTTATATTGATTTTTCAAATACTCGTAGGTTTTGGTTGCGGGTCCATGGACAGGTGGGAATGGTTCGCAAAATTATTCGGTACTTTTCGACGCGGAACCAGTGAAGGCTTGCTTGGTTCAACCCGGTGTATTGCGTTGCCAATGTCCTGCCCATGCTCCAGGTATCGCGTCTCTTCAGGTAGCATGCGATGGATTTGTCGTATCGGACAGCGTTGCTTTCGAATATCGAAGAGCACCTACAACCGAGCCGAATCCAGAAAGAGCATTGTTGGATCGATTGGCGGATGTGGAATCTCGATTGCAAGGACCAGGTCCGCCGTCCCCAGCGGCTCACCTGGAAGAACGATTGGTGGCTTATTGCCAGGTACGTTTAATGGTGGCCAGAGGGGGTACTATTCTTATAGAATTTCAATAGTGGAGACACTAATGGTGGGATTATCCTTTAGGATGCTGTCGTTCGTCCGTGGAGAGTCGGTGCCGAAGCTCTTCAATCAGGTGGACCGACCCTGTTACATTTGGCAGCAGGATTGGGATATTCTAGATTAGCTTGCGCGTTGCTACATTGGAGGGCCGAAAATCCGAGTAACGTATTGGACGCTGAAGTGGATGCTCTTAGACAAGACAGTGCTGGATTGACACCGCTCGCCTGGGCTTGTGCCGCTGGTCACGCTGATACAGCTAGAATCCTTTATAGGTTGGCATCGACCATTGGTCGAACGATGTCGTCATGAATAAAAAGGTGGCTGAATGAAAGATGAAACGTTCGTTTCGTCGTTCAATTTTGCAGATGGAATGCGATGGCGTTGCGCGTGAGGGATCGTCAAAATAGAAGCGCAACGGAGCTAGCCGCGGAGAACGGACACACGGCAATCGCCGAAGAACTGAATCGGCTCGAAGCCAGAAGGCAAGACGAGAGGCTTTTCTTGCGACCAGCCAGCCCTAGCCCTAGGAGGCCTTCTCAAGACAGCGGTCTCGATCTGGCGTTGTGTTAGTCTTGTTTGCTATTATACTGCCCTTTCTCCGTGCACACGCGCATACACACTTAATATCCACACGTAAATCAAATCAAATCAAATCAAATTACTCCTTTTATTTGCCTTCCCTTTGAGACAAAAAAAAAAACAAAAACCCTCACCTCCAGCCTCCCCTACTAACCCCGTCCGAACAGTAAGTCAGTCCTAGAGAGTATAAAAGGCCATAAGTTGTGCGAGTGTAATATCATTAGAGGCAAACGAGTAGTATTAAGGGGTTTATCGCAAAAACACAGGTGGTTCCCCGCTCCTGGACAACATGGAATTGTTGCAAGAGGATGAGTCGTCGTTAGGCCTCGGCGATCAGGGAATGGAGAGCGCTCCGACCCCTCAAGAGACCGTAGGTCCGTACCCTCCTCGTTTCCCCTTCTGTTTGTCTGTCTGTCTGTCTGCCTGTATCTATCTATCTGTAATTATCCGTAAATCTGTTTTTCTGACACACGCCGATAGATCTTACTACCATTCCGACAATGACAGTATTGCGTGGCCTTTGAATCCGTAGATATATCCTAGCTAATACAGCGAACCCCTTACTTTTGAAACACGATCTCTTTCTC
Source organism: Polistes dominula (assembly GCF_001465965.1). The sequence goes on from NW_015149099.1 coordinate 172,838, forward strand.
TGTCTCTGTATTACGTACTAAACGACGACCAGGCGGTCGAGGCTCACTTATCCTCAAACTCCTCTGAAACTCTTGCAGCTTGAGCAGTATTGGTGTTGCTTGGCCTTCGTAAATGCTGGTGTTGGATATGATTGCTGTATAAAAGTCTAACTTTCTTAGCCGCCTACTAACACCTTCTCGGCCCCTGCCGATGATTTTTTCTCTAAGACGACTACGGCGACGGCGACGACGACGACGATGACGATGATGATGATGATCTCTCATTTGTACGGGACGAGCGTCGGGTCGTACCTCGTGTGAATAGGGTATAGGTATCGCCTATACGAAACTTTTATTTCAACCGTATAATTATTAATATTAATGATCATAATACTCATAATAGTAATAATAGAAATAATAATAATAATAATAATAACTAATAAGGACAAAAAGAATATTGTCTATTGAACGAAAGTATGAGAAAAAGGTGGCTAATAATAGAGAAGTCTCGGAGTAAAGTCATCGGATAAACGTCGCTCTAACGAGAGTGATATATCTGTCTATGAAGGAACTGAGGGAATTGTCAACACCGGTGTGTCCTCTCTCTTCAAGATGTCGGTCTGTATAATCGCAGCCGTTTAACCGGTGTAATACAAATAACGGCGAGTCTTGGTGTTAAACGTTTTATTGACATGAGATGTGGCTCATCGTACGTTAACGGCTTTTAAAAGTTCGGTGTTGTGATCGGTGTGGTTTCGGCGGTTCGGGATAAGACTTTACAATCTTCGCTAGGGTGGTGATTCCTTTTTATAGGGGAAGAAGACGCGAGGGTGCTGACGTTGGCCGAACAAATAATAGCCGCGCTACCGGAAAGGATCAAGAGAGCGGAAGGTGATTCTCCGTCTTCTTCCTCGTCCCCTCCGCCACCGCCACCACCGTTGTCGCCGTTAGAAGATGCTTTGATGGAGCAAATGGTGAATTACACTGCTTTTTATTCATATATTTATTCATATATACGTATATTTAGAAAACTTACACATTATAGATGCACACACTCACACTCACACACACTCATAATTACTCTACGTAGATATTTGTTGAAATGAAACGCGTGTGAATGCAATCGATGTTAAATTGGTTAAACGTTGGCTCACGTAACTCACGTAAAACGCACTTGGCGACTGGAACTTTGTTTCTAGCCTCTCGATTCCGGCGAATTGTTCGACTCGTACCGTGAATGCAGCGGAGGCGCGGCCTCCGTCTCGGATGCCGACGCCGAAGCGAGTCCATCGAGTCCTTCCAGCAGTTGCCTGACACCGGACTCGCCTTCGCCACCACCGACAACGGCAGACTTTTGCGAATTTTTGCAATTGCAGCTGCAACTAGACGGTGGTAACAATCAGAACGGTGCCGGTCAATATTATCCGAGCTGTAACGAGCGAAAATTTGCCACTGGAAATGATGGAAATGGTGGTGGGAATACCGATGGGAACGAAGCTGACTTGAGTAGGTTGACCTTGTCCGATCGAGAACAGAGGGAACTATATCATGCCGCAAGAATGATCCAAAAGGCCTATCGGAGTTACAAGGGTCGTCAGAGGCAAGAAGAAGCCGAAAGACACGCAGCAGTTCTCATACAACAGTATTATCGTCGGCACAAGGAGTGCGCTTATTACAGGTAATCACCAACCATTCACGATTTTCTTGTTCTTTTTCTTTTTCCTTTTTCCTATTTGCTTTTTCTTTTTGTCCTGTTCGTTCCTTCGAATCTCGCGAGATCAGCCGACTAATTTTAACGAGCGATGAGTAATTATCGAGAGATACGGACATGCACGTTCGCCGCACATTAATTTAACGTGATTCAGGTCAACCAGCCCGATAACGCTCGAGTTCGAGGTACGTGCCGCACGGGGCAAACTTTTAATTGGCGTCGTAAATAATTCAACAACTCTTTCTTTATTTTCTTCCCTCTTTCGTCAGCGCCTTGCCAACCCTCGCTTGACTCCCTCTACATTTACAACGAACCGCGACGGTGCGAATACAAAATTAACTGAACCTTTTTCCAAGTTAATACAAATCTCATTCGATCGTAAGCCAAGTTTATTTCTTTTTTTTTTTTTTTCTTTCCATCCATCCATTTCCGTTTCCTTCCACGACTACGATTGTTCTTGCAAATTTGCCAGAGAATATAAATGTTGAAACTACTTTGATTGTATTTCACGTTTAAAGGCAAGCTACAAAGGCAGCCCTGGTAATTCAAAGCAATTATCGGAACTATCGGTCTCGTCCAGGATCAACTTGTTCGAGGCAACAGGCGGTACATCAGCAAGCGGCTCATCAAGCCGCCCGAAAGATCCAACAATTTATGCGCCAGTCTAAAATCAAGTTAGTACACCAGACTTAGATTTCTATCCCCCGTGCATTTCCTGTTGCAACGATGTAGCACGCACATTAGTTACGTAGAGTTCTTGTTAGCACACAAAAAGGCTTACCGTACGAAAGACAAATTAAGTTCTAAAGTCTCCCTCTTCTCTGTGTGTACTAATGCAGCTTGTCGTGGGACGATTCACGACCGGTAAGTAACAACAACAACAAAAAAGAAAAAAAACAAAACCAAATAAGTAGGGCGATCGTTTCGGCGAACACTGCTCAATAAAAAAAGAAAAAAAAAAAAAAAAAATTAAAAAAAGAAAAAGAAATACACGTCGAACGATACCTGCTGAATATCGCTTCAACCACGACGATCAGTATTCCTTGTTACACGACACGAACTTCTAACCGATGTCCGTCGCAGTTACTGCAGTTTTTCATTGTCAGTGTTACATATACATATATACATATAGAAAGTAACGATGCATTCGTGTTACTCGTATTAGCGGCGTTCGTATTCAAGTAATCTTTATCTTTCTTTATATATATGTATATGATGTCGTGTTGATTTCGAAGCTTCCATCGTAGACGAAAGAAGTTTTTCGATCTTCGCGCTGGAAATAGATGAAATATTTTTCTTATTTTTCCTATTTGATTGAGCGATTTTTTTTAATTTCTTTTGTTCTTTAAGTTTCACTTATTAAATGAATAAAAAAAAAAAAAGAAAGAAAGAAATCAGCGTGATGGATCGAAGGACAGCTAGATCTGCGCCTGTTAACGTTGTCGTTGACGAGTTTCGTGGGATTGCTTGATCGTTCGGTGTTGTGTATCACTAATCCCGATAAAAAGCGGTGTCTGATTGTAATTTGGATTGATTATATGTAGAGAAAAATGTTTCCTTACAAATTAGACTGCAGAACGCCAGGGCCGCCGCAAACGGGAACGCGAGGCAGCCAGTGGGCATTTCACGGGTGGTTGCTGTCCCCCAAAGCTCGCACTCATCTAGCCCAGGGGCCAGCCTACTAGCCGGCAAGCCAGAGGTCATTTAAACGATCGTCAATCCAACGGCACGAGGAACGCCAATGGCGACACGATTGGAAAGTAAATTCTCCAAGAGGAAAATCCTTTCAATTTCAAGGAATTCATTCATTCATTCATTCATTTATTTATTCATCGATAATACATTTGATGCTTAATCCTTTCGTTACGACATTTTGCAAATATCAAATGATCCAGCCCATATCTTTGGCAAACTTTCAATTGCAATTATTAAATCAAAGAATCATCGAATTACAAACAAACAAACAAAGTTAACTTGTAACGAAAGGATTAAATATTTTTTTTCTTTTTTTTTTTTCTTTATGGACTACAAGAGAACCAAAAAAGAGCTTTTTATCTTATACAGTATGAATGAAATTTCTATTTTAAATATTTCTTTTCTACTTTGACGTCCAACATTTTTACATTTGTTTGCGATACCAACGTTAGTACCACCTTAACAGCATACTTTTCATGATATTTTTAGGTATAAAATTGTCTTCCTTGATGTGTTACATCTGTTGATACTAAAATTTCATTTATTTTTCTTCTCACATTATTCATTTTTCAATATGTTTCTTTATTTATTTAATTACTATTAATCATGTGTGAATTTTGTCGACGAAAAGAACGAGAACCCTGCCTTAAGTATGTTACTCTCATTTTCATTAAGTTTCAGAAACGAAAAACCAAAATTGAAAAAGGTGGAAACGATCGGTGTTGATTTCAACACAATTTCAACGTACGAGAAAGAGAAAGAGAGAGAGAGAAATAATTGACGTCCTTGGAATAATAAGGCAGGGAGGGCTGTTCAAATAATTTGCTGAAGAGAAAGAAAGACAGAGATAGAAAAAAAAAATATATATTTTGAGAAAAGAAAAATCAGTGAATCTTTTACGATTCTACTCGGAATTATATATATATTTCATTTTTATATTTTACGTATAATAATTATGATAAATAAACAAACATAAATACACGAGCGCATGCGCGAATACACACACATACACATACAGAGACACTTGAATGAAAATCAAATGATGTATACATAAACATAGGACATACACGAGTACAACAAACATATTTTAACATTGACACACACACACACACACACATCTATATATATATTTATATTTATAAATGAAAATATTAGTGCGATAATCGAATCCTATTCACAGTCGTCGTACCCGTATGCTCTGTTCTCGTGCTCGTAGTTCAAAATCAAAACAAAAATAAAATGAAGGAGGATTTTTTCTTATTGAACAAAAGAGAGAGAGAGAGAGAGAGAGAGAGAGAGAGAAAGAGAGAGAGAGAGAGAAGGATGTGGAGAGAATGTTAAACTTTGTCGAGGTGTCGTTTTAGGAAAATTCGTGTGTGTTATTTTGTCGAGGCAAATTAAGTAAGAAAGAAATGAATAAAAAATATCAAAGATGAAGAAGATACATTGATAATGGAAATGAAGCTGAAGATTATGAAAAAAGAAGAAGAAGAAGAAGAAGCATAAGAAGAAGAAGGGTAAGAAGAATGTATTGGAAGGAGAGAGATGCAGCAACTCTTCTTAAAACAAAAGAAAAAATAAAAATGGAAAAAGAAAAACCGAAGAGGTAAAAAAGTAAGAAACAAACAAAGAAACAAATAAAAAATCGGGGTTTTTTTTTCGAAGAACGGGGTGGGGGGCGACTCATCCACGGGCTGTGCTTAAAGTCACAGTATAATCAATTTTCGTAGTGTTAAAACGTTTAGGATTAAGCTAGTCGATTATATATAAAAAAATATATATATATATATATACATATACACATATATGTATATGTATATATATATATATTGTTACAAAACTACCTACCGTTTCTCCTTCCAGCGTAGGGGATTTTTTTAAAAAGATTCTTTAGCGTATAGAGAGAGTGAGAGGTAAATTTACAACAACAACAACAACAACAACAACAAAAATTAATATTAATAAAAGGCTAAGTATAGAAAAAAAGAAAGAAGTAGAAGTAATAATAATAATTAAAAAAAAAAAAAACATTTAAACGAAAGAAAGAGAAATAAAGCGAGGGTGTGATTGAACAGTGTGTGAGAGAGAGAGAGAGGGAGGAGTGATGGGGATGATTAAAAAAAAAATAATAAAATGAGTAAGGGAGAGGTTTAAATGACACGTCGTTGTAATTGGATTATGAGTCGTAACTTGCGCGTAAGAAAGCTCAATTTTAAGATGACAAATGTCTATTGTGATAAATTTAATGGTGATCCAAGAAAGTATTTCCACAAAATAACTAAACAAACAATTGAGAGAGAGAGAGAGAGAAAGAGAGAGAGAGAGAGAGAGAGAGGATAGCAGGGGGGTGATTAGATTGAAGTAGTAAAAAAGGCAATGGATTGAAATGACAGACAGACAGACAAATTTTGGCGTGTTCTTTTTTTACTTTTCATTCAAAACAAGGTACATTTATATACATATATGCATAT
>NW_015149099.1:179048-233071 GCF_001465965.1 Polistes dominula
AAGAAGGAAAAAAGAAAGAAATGAAAAAAAAGATTCCATAAAAAAAGAGAGAGAAAGATAGACAGAGATGAAAGGAAAGAAGTTGAACGAATTAAAAATGATGGTAAAAAATAAAAATCATAAAAAAAATTGATAAAAAAAAAGTACTACTACTATTACTACTACTACTAATAATACTACTACTACTATTAATAATAATAATAATAATAATAATAATAATAATAATAATAGTAATAATAAATAATAATGGATATGAAAAAAAAAACATTCTCACACTCTTTTAATCATTGTTAAATTAATGAATGAATCATGATCCTATCTTAAATAAAAACCAAAAAAAAAAAGAAGAAGATGAAGACGAGTAAATAATAATTAATTCTATATACATACACAAAACTATTATTATATTCATATTTTTGCTTATTGCATATTTAAGAATCTATTTAAACACGAGTGCTAGCGAATATTTAAATTGTATATGAGATGAGGGAAGGAAGGATGGAAGGATGGAAGGTTGGATGGAAGGTTGGATGGAAGGTAGGAATGAGAAAATGAAAGAAAAGATGTTTAGATGAGAAGTTTTGTGAGAGATACGCGCGAGAGGAGAGAGTGGTCGACGGAGGAAACAACAAATGGGTCTTTCCTCCTGAACGAGATACATCATTTTTATTTTTGTTTTTTTTTTTTTCTTCTTGTCTTGTCTTGTCTCAACTATTTCGTCTTCTCTTTCTTGAATTTTTGTTTTATTGAAATTATTTTTTTCTTCTTCTTCAAAATGATCGTCGTCGAAACAGAACAAAATAAAATACACACACACATAAAACAAATATCTTGTACTCTACTCCCCCAAATTGTACGTGGCAATCAAGTTTCGAAATTTTTCACCTTGCGAATCGATCTCTCGAAGAAACTAGGACGACAAAGATTTAAAAGAAAAAAAAAAAAAAAAAAAGAATTTATAGAGAGATCAACATCGAAGGGTTCAAATTTCTTCGATAGTTTGGAAGTTTTGGCACAAATGACTGCGAATGTTAAAAAGCGGCGTCGAACGAAAAGCGTCCGTTTTTCTTCTTTTTTTTATCGAGACACTTAAATATAAATAAAATAAAAATAAAAATAAAATATAATAAAATAAAAAAGTAAAGTAAAAAAAAAAAGAGGAAGATAAGAGAAGCACGCGATATTTTTCAGTCGTAAATAAAAAAAAAAAAAAAAAAACTTAAGCTAGTCGACGCCACGGATAAACAAAAAAAAATATTTTCAGGAATTTCCCCCTCCCCCGTCCGATTAATTATCTGCTCTCTCGTATGGATATGTAATATATTGTATTCGAACACATGCATACATACATACATACATACATACATACATACGCGTCAAAATATTTACGTACATTGTATACAACAAACATAAATGATTTTCAAATCTGAACGCGCGATTTTTAAATTCTCGCGGGGAGAGCGAGGAATAAACAAATTTTTAAGAAAGAAAGAAAGAGAGCAAAAGAGAGAGAGAGAGAGAGTGAGAAAGATAGAAAGAGAGCGCGAAAGAGCGTGAGAAAGAGAGAGAAAGAGAAAAATAATTAATTAAATAAATAAATAAATAAAAAAATTTAACATTAATTAAAATAAAAAGACATCGCTAGGATAGGCGCTTATAACGAGGATACAGAAGAAAAAAAAAAACTTTTAAGAAAGACATTTTAAAATGACATACAAATTACAATTAACAAATTATTCTTCAGATAACAAAAACAAAAAAAAAAGATAAAAAAAAACGAGAATCAAGAAACAAATTCAACGCAAGTTCTATATATCCAAGATTATATAAAAAAATATGGGAAATAGAATTAAAAAGAAAAAAAACAAAAAATGGTCATTTTTAAAATCTACATAAGAAAGCCAAGAGTCAAAGACGAATAGTTGATAGGAGCCGCATGGCCTAACTGCTGCCACTTTAATTAATTAATTAATTAATTACAAACTAATTACTTATAACTTTATTACTACTCGATTAAACTCGATAAAACAACCAACAACAGATGATGATGATGATGTATATATGTATGTTTACGCGTATGCACGTGTATGAAGCGTTCACATTTGTTCACTCATACACATGCACGTGTAAATATACATACCTATATATATATATATATAAATAAATATAAAACAGAGAGAGAAAAAAAAAGGAGTACGTCATGCCACTTTTCAAACTAACTTTTTAGAACGCAGATGACGAATCAGTAGGTATAGCAGAAAATTAATTAAATGAAAAAGATGATTACACACAAAAATAAATTAACAATTAATTATCTTAAATTATTAATTAAATAACATAACATAACATAACATTAAATAATAATAATAATAATAATAAAAATAATAATAATAATAATAATAATAATAATAATAATAATAAAAGAAATTTCTCTTCAAATGAATTGGGAATGATTGATTCACGGCTATAGGATTCGAGTATTTCCAATTGTCCAGTCCAAGATTAAAGAATATAATGCAACAAAAAATATAATTAATTATAAATAATAATAATAATAATAAATAATCTAAACTTAACAAAAAAAAAAAAAAAGTAACAAGATGATAAAAGAAAAATTAAAAAGAAAAGATAGAAACATACGATACGTACATTTACAGGGCGCCGCGTGAATTTTGCAACTCGCAAACGCGGAGAGAAAAAGAGCGAGAGAGAGAGAGAGAGAGAGAGAGAGAAAGAACAAAAAAGTATGAGAGTGTAAAAGAATGAAAAAAGAATGAGAGAGAGAGAGAGAGAGAGAGAGAGAGAGAGAGAAGGATACAAACTCTTTTCTTCGTCGTTCCTTCGATTAAAATTAGAAATAAAAAAATAAATTTATAAATAAATAAAATAATAATTCTTTCGATAACTCCGCGGAGAGAGGTATTTTAAACACGACGGGGCCCTTACGTACATTATTTTCTTCAAGCTTCGTTTTTTCTCTCATTCACTTGAACAAATACACACGTACACACATACAATACACATTGCGACAAAAGAATTGACAAGAAAATTCATCTCAAACGATTTACCTTGCAATAAAAAAAAAAAAATAATTGTAATTAAAGGAAGTAAATTGTGAAGTGAATTTTGTTGAATTTTTTTCGTCGTGATTACCACCTGGCCATTGATTATACTGAAGACATAGAAAAAAAAAAAACCATATGGAGAAATGGGAGACACATGAAAAAGAAAAAAAAAAAAGTAAAAAAAAGTATAAAAAAAGGAGATAATTTGTTAAGCGTTTCGTTTCGCGGAGATCGAAAGACGCGAGACAATCTCTGTGAAATGTACGTATCACATTGTCGAAAGGGTCGAAACGATCGGATCGGTGCCTAGCTCATTTTTCTATACACTGTTCCTTGATTAAGACATGGTCACTTCGTACCTGCTTGCTGCCTGCCTGGTTCGTGTTACATAAATAATACCTACATACATATTTCTAGTCGTACCGAGGTATATCACAAGTTGTGTACTCTCCTCGACATCAAAATAACGTCCAAGCATGTTGCGTACTTTCGTTGTGATAATTCAGACGGTCGAACGAGCGAGCGAGCGAGCGAGCGAGCAAGGGTGTGGAACATTGAACAAAAGAACAAAATCGAAAAGAGTTTGTGTGTGTGTGAGAGAGAGAGAGAGAGAGTTTAAAAAATAAAAGAAAAAAGGTGATGGAAAATTCACCCTCGCTTGTAAATTGTTCTCCGTTCACACATCACACACACACACACACACAAATATACACTTACACATACAGGACAAGCAACTTAAAACATTTTTCTATGATTATCTTAGAGAAAGTTACACGTTTTTATGATCGCTCACACTCACGCTAACAGATTTCAACATACGAAACAAGTATTTACTTTTAAAACACTTACACAACACACAGAACAKACATACATACATAAATTGTATAATTTGTTGCATATCCCGTCGATCGTCGCAAAGTTTCGCGATATTCCCGGAATGTTGATGGTTTCGACAGCTGTTTCGACATGTCTCTCTAGTCTAGGCGTTTCAAAATTTCCTGATGGTTTACATCGAACGTCGTTCACTTCGTAATTGAATTCTCGTCGACGAGGAACTATTTCAAAGTGGATAAAAGAAAGAGAGAGAGAGAGAGAGAGAGTTAAAAGAGAAAGGAAACATTTGATTTGAAATACGTATGTGTGACATACTTGCATTTAATTATAAATAATAAAAAAACAAAAATATAAATAAAAAGGTGAAGATAGACGTTCGATAATAATCGTCCGGAAGGATCATTTTGAAACGGGGACGGCGCAATTACACGTACACGTTTACTTTTAGTGAAATAATTAACAAAAATAAAAATAATAAAGAAAAGAAAAGAAAAGAAAAGAAAAGAAAAGAAAAAAAAAAACCACATAAATAATAAAAAAATAAAATAAAAAATAACGAATAATGGTAAAGAAGCCTCCATCTCTTGTAATATTTTTATTATCGCAAACGTAATTATTACATTATTAAATTATATTAAATAAAGGATTACGCTACTGTTTATTATTTATCGACTAACGTTCAACTAATACTTGTAAATAAATAACGACAAATATTTTATCTATATATTTCCGATCTGGGGGTGTCAGGCGGGGGTGGTGAAATTACCTCTTGTCCACTCTAGGATCGATGATCGTGCGATCATCGTTCGCCTGCCCCTCTATTGTTACACCATTTCAACATTGCATTTAATAAATTATATATTTATTGACTCACTCACCTTTTGACTTACCCCTTTCGTTCATTTTCTTATTTTCCTGATTTATCTTACGTTGAAATATATATATATATTTTTTTCTAATTTCAAGTGAATCAATGTGTTGATTGTTGAAAAAGGTAGGTGATGTTCAATAATAATTCATATGAATTAATCATCAAATGAACGAAAATGATTTCTATTACACATTTCCTTCCGCAACGATTTATTTTCTTTCAAGCATATACAAACGATACAAACTCTTCGTTTCGTAATACAAATTCAAGAATTCTTTTTCAACATAAAATGTGAGTTTGTTCTTAAAGTTAGAAGAGACGAAAATGAATAAAAGTGAATAGTGAATAGGATATGATGAAAGTAGGAAGAACGAATGAAAATGAAATCAAAAAGTGATTAACAGTTAAATAAAAAGAAAATATTAATGAGCAATCGATTATAATATGACTGAAAGTCTATTATTATTTTATGAATTGTTATAAATTATTTCTTGAATAAAGAAAACAAAAAGACTCGGTTGGTTATACTTAAAATTAATTGTGGAAGATTACAAGGAAGCTTCTAACGTTCTCGTTTATCGTAATAATTGAGAGATTGATTCTACGCTTTGATAAATAATGATTCCTCGTACATACACAATACAACAACATACATTCGTGTATAGTTCTCTCTCTAACACGTTGAGAAATGCTCCGTAGGTGTTGGAGGGTTAATTTAACGAATCAAACACAGTTACACGCGAGACTTTCTTTCTTTACAAATGGACACACGTGTGTCAATTGAACAACGAATGAAGATTTTTATCATTTAAACATCAGAATACTTGTACACGATGATTTTCACGATCGCAAATGACGATATTACCATTGGATGTAACAGCAACACCTTCGAGACCTTTGAATTCTCCATCTCCGCTTCCCCAGCCACCAAAAGATTTCAAAAAGTTACCTTCCGGACTGAAGATTTGTATTCGATTGTTTCCGGAATCAGCAACAACGATGTAACCTTGTTCATCGACCGCCACTCCTCTTGGAAACTTAAACTGACCCTCGTCCGAACCTTCGGATCCAAATGAACTCAATACACGACCATTAACGTCGAATATTTGAATCCTATGATTGTTCCCATCGCTTACGATCACACGATTGGTGTTGCTAACCGCTATGTAATGTGGATGTTCTAGTTGACCACGTCCACTACCGCATGATCCAAATTTTCCCACGAATGTTCCGTCCGATTGAAATACCTAAGACGATTATTCGATACCGTGATACACGAACATGACACAATTAATATTAATATCATTATTATAGAAATATTTTTGCAAATTGTATCGTTCTATTGTACAATACTATTATACGTTTTTTTTTTTTTATATGGGTCCCTAATAATATATTGAAAATGATTTTCTTTTAGATGGGATGAAAAATAATTGAATGGGAATTACTGTGATTTCAAAGGAAATGGCCAAAACAATTATTTTTGTTGATATTCGGTGATTAGGGTGGTATTAAATAAATGATTTCATCGACCCACCTGTACCCGGTGATTCTCTTTATCGCAGACATAAATAAATCCAAGAGCATCCGTGGTAATACCCCAGGGATAATTGAATCGTCCGTCTGCGGTACCTTGAGAACCAAAAGCCCTTAGAAAACGTCCAGAAGGATCAAGCACCTGAATCCTATGATTATAACGGTCAGCGATGATATATTGGCCGATTCTGTTAACGGCCACACCTGCGAGGCAGTCGAATTCACCTTCCCCGCTTCCATATGTTCCAAATTCCTTCAGGAAGTTACCGTTACTGTTAAATACCTGGAATTTTTCAATTGCTTTAAACTCTTTTCAGCATTAGCAGAATTAATTTAAAAAAATAGTAAAAAAAAAAAGAAGTAACTCTTACGGTGATTTTTTAATTATCATATTTCTATGGGGACTCGTATCGAATTATTTCCAAAGGAAAATTATCCAACAATTTTTGCAAAATAATATCAAAAGAAATAGCGTAGCCAATCTTGATTCTTTTTTTGTTTTTTTTTTTTCTTTAACACGAGTCTAATTAAATTAAAACGCGCATGGGAAATTTAGACTGGAAACTTTGCATGCACAAAAGAAAAAAAAAGAATCTTAATTCAGTCTCTCGCATCTGAATGAACAAAATGTAAAGAGAAAGAGAATGCTTTCTACAAATGCATAATGTTTGACGAAATTAAAGTTAAATGCGCTTTGTTAGAGTTTCTCTGGTAACATAATAAAAGCTGCATGAAACGCTATCGACTGGATTCTACATATACACACACACACACACACACAGGTGTGTTGAATGAACACGGGGATTGAAAATGGAACTTATCGAGAACTTTTGTTAAATATTTTATCATCACGAATCATCGTAGAAATTATTAATGAAATTACGAGAGTCTCGTACGTGTCCATGTGTGTACGATCATATTCATTTGATTTATTTTATTTGTATTTTGACGACGATTTTTTCTAAATGATTATTTTGATTAAGTTTCGAACAAAATTCTTTAGGTAAAAACAAAATTAGTCATTGTTTTTTTTTTAGAATAAACTATTGTAATGGTAAAATGATAAATCGTCAGATTCTAAACTCTTTTTTTTTTTCATTTTGGAAATACTAATGAAGTACTTAGTAGTCTAGCGATTGGCCTTGGGACATTTGAACGATAGCAGTTGCTGCTGCTGTGGTACCTGCCCGGCTGAAAAGGAATTTTTAATAAAGAAGGTATAGACAATGTTCACAAAAGTCTATACTTTATCTGTATATTATTATTTATATATTCTCTCATATTATATTTGTTTTTTTTTTCTTTTTTTCATACTCTTTTCATCAAAGGGGGTGGGATAACAAGAAAAACAATGCTTCATATAAATGTCTATAAATCACAAAATTCAAGCATTATTATATAGAGACCAAGTGAGTATCATTGTGTTTCTGCGAATTACGTATAAACTAAAAGACAAATTTATCATTCAAGACAAATTTTCATAGTTGGATTTCTCTCTATCATTATCATGTTTTTTTTTTTAATTTTTTAAAATGTGTGTGTATGTTTAATGATTTTCTTCAAAGACGTTCGACGAAATTTAACGTAATTGACGACGATAAATTTCTCCCGACTTTGTTGAAAATTTGGAAATCGTTTTGCTTTCTTTTTTTCTATTTCTTTTTTTACATTTTCTGTTTGTTTTTTTGAATTGGACAAGGGGTTGTTCGGAGAAAACAGAGATAGATAGATAGAGAGAGAAAGAGGCATATGAATCCTCTCTACACGCAGATAATCGGTGTACTTTGATAAGGGCCTTCGTGGGTCGTTGGACGACATCGTTGCTGAAAGTTATTATTTACTTGAACACGATGATTGGAGCTGTCAGCGACGACGATGGTGTTGTCCGGGCCAATCGCAAGGCCTCTTGGCCAAGTAAAGCATCCGGCTTCGCTCCCCCGCATCCCAAACTTAAACAGCTGACGCCGCTTCAGCAGGTAATTACTCCTACAATCGAACACATAGAAATTATAATAAAATGTTCTTTTCTGATTCTCTTGAAAAAGGATCATCAAAGAATTGTTGAAATAAATTTCATAATTTTCAATACACACACAAGAAGTATCCATTTATATGTATACCTGTATATTGTATTATATCAATATACCATATTCCTGTACCATATTCAAATTTGTTTTGGAGAATAATTGAGTAAATTTAATTGGACAGAGTAGGTACTTTTAGCTAACGAACTGTGTTAATTAGGAGTTAATTATAATTAGTGTGTAGAAAATAAAAATAGGTTATTTACGTTCGGGAAGATTGGAGGGAGAGGTAAATAGAATATAGATGAGTTGGATCAATAGTAGTAGCATTAAATGTAGCTGATGTAAGGTTCGTAGGCTAACGTTTAGAATAATTGTTCGAAGGAGGTGATATTTACCTAGTGGAGGAACCTGCTGCCGCGGGTATAACGGGAGCTGCTGTAGGGGACGTGGGGGAGCCTGACGGGTTTTTTTGATCGTCGTCAGAAGATTCGAAGGACGTTTGACCGGTGTGCCTAAGAGGTAGACCCAGCGATAACCTCCTAGAGGTTGCGCTGGCGCTACAAAAAAATCAAATAAAATAAACATAAAATATGGTATTGAAAAGCAGCGTGGGACAAGCAACGAAAAAGCAGGTGTCATTTTAAGAGAAACGATTTAGAATTGATTGTACATCAATTTTGAAAGATGTATTAGTTTTTTTTTATTGGATAGATCCAGTTTGATTTGAACTCATAAATGAAAGTGTACCTGGATGAGGGAATCGAGGTTGTCGTGGAAGGTGGCTCCTTGTCTTTGGCACTACGATTACCGTATTTATTTTTAAGATATCTTGCCCAAGAGCTGAGAGCTGCGCCATCCTTTTCGGTACCTGATCGGTCCCGTTCTGGGCTCGGTTCCCTCGACTTCAAAGCGTGAGTACTACGGCTACGTGCTAGTTCAGAACCGGCGCCGTATTTTGCCGCGAGATAGGCGTTCGGTGATTGGGTGGTTGGGGACGGTGGTTCCTCGTCTAGATCTACCTCGTCGCCCCCGAAATTGTGGGAACTTCTCGAACGTGCCAATCGTTGTCGTCTCTCCTTCAGTGCCGCGTAACGGGACCTGGGTAGAAGGGTTGATGGTTCGGTTGTCGTTGTTGTTGTCTCTGTTTCTCCTATCGCCGAGGCAACGTTCTCTCTCTCCCGTTCTTTCTCTCGTTCCCGTTCCCGTTCCCGTTCTCTCTCCCGTTCCCGTTCCCTTTCTCTCTCCTTCTCCCGTTCTCGCTCTCTTTCTCGTTCTCTTTCTCGCTCTCGTTCTCTTTCCCGCTCTCTCTCGCGTTCTCTCTCGCGTTCTCTCTCCTGTTCCCTCTCTCTCTCCCTCTCTCGTTCCCTCGCTGCCATTGCCGCCTGACTTCTGCTCTTGTTCAAGAACCTGAAACATTACACCGCCACATCCAACGTTTTCCTCAATTCATTCAACTACTTTTCTATTTGACTATTCATTTTGTTGTTTTTTCCCCCCTATTTATCATCTCTTTTGCGTGTATTCGTATAGATTTGTATAATTAGGATTATCGTCATTGGAAATTATTTTAGCCCTTAATTCGACTTCAAACAAATTCATATGTTTGTTAATTTATTTCTAATCGAATTGGGATGGTTTAATCATCATCAAAATCCAAAATGACAACCCTAATAATTTGATGTATGCGTGTATGTGCATATTATGATCAATATTTTGTGAGATTAATCAAATGTTATTCTCGTTTCAGAATGATTCGTTATTGCAATGGTTTTAGTTATGCACGCGAAGCCTACACGAATGTACTTTCGATCGCGCGTACTTTTTCATAGTTTTTTTTGAAATTGATTTAATCTCTATTAAATATAATCCTTCGCGAAATGAAATTATTCTAGGCGCGATGTTACGTGTGTTAGAGTAGTTATCGTATCGATTGTAGGAATATTCAACGCGAATGATTTTATCCGAATAATGTGCACGCGTTTTTGAATATTAATATAGGTAAGTACGTTTTGATGCAGCATTTAACTCAACAAAGTTTTAGAAAGGTGAAAATATTTTGTTAATTATTTCAAATTAAAAATGAATTTTGTTGTTCGAGATTCTCATCGATTCCACCTTCTGTTTTATTCGAATCAATGATTACCTAATTAAATTACTATCATTTGAGAACGAATGGATTGATTTCTTTTTCAATGATATTCTTTCAGAATTTTGTATTTTTTAAATCATCGGATTAATGGTATTTTTTATTTATTTTTTTCTCTAACAAATAGTTAAATTCGATATTTCCATGTAAACATATTTCCCACGATATTATTTTATTTTCGCAGATATTGGTTTTTGAAAGTTAGTCATATGAAAAGCAAAGTGTTTGATATTCGTCCGCTCGATATTCATCCACCCACCCTTTTCTCCACTATACCCCTTTTAACATCGGTCATGAAAAAGTTAGATGATTGTTGCATCGTAAAAGAATTATTGACAAATGGGGAAGAAGCAGATTTGTGTGAATTTTTTTCTGTTTCAATTATTTGTTCTTCTTTTAATCCGAATGATTTCGGAGTAAAACTTTTTTCTACATAAATTCGATAAGCAATGTTAATTATTTTTGGATTGTCGTATCGATTGAAATTAATTCGATTAATTGAAATACTTGTTGACAATATTATTCGCGTTTTTTTTTTAATTATTACCACATAAAGCTATTGTGTTAGAATTTCAAGAGAAACATAAATAAATGAAGAAAATAAAGACATCGATTTTGTTTTTAGTGATCCGATCGATAATTATTTAGATTATTTATTATAATATTAAATTATACTTTTTTTAAAAATAATTTTTGATATGCCATTAGAATTTTCTGGCTGTTATCGACAAGTATTGATTAAGTATCGGTCTGATCACTAATTATGCGTAAAACAGTGATTCCCAAAATGTGTTTTATAAAACTCTGAGATTCTAATTAATTTTGGAATATTTTATAAATTATTCACACTGAACAATTTGTCTAAAATTATTTGTTTAAGTTTTTTTAATTAAGTTGAAACAACTCGTCATTTAATTCAATTTGGTGATGACGTACAAACACTTTGGGAATCCCTGACAGATTGAAGAAAAAAAGAATTGATATAAATACAAATCGTAGATCGTTAGTCTTTTGAAAGCGAATTACTACTCACTATAATTGTGCCAGCCTACACAACATGTAAAGCATTTTGGGAATGATAACGCATTATACCTGACATGAGATCGGCTGATAATTCTTCCACGAGTCGAATTTCTCTCAACGTAGTCCAGTGCCGTATTAAGCGTTTTCAGCATTCCGGAATCAATAAACATGAGTATTAAATAAATTAACCGTATTTCTTTTACTTTTGTTTCACACGATAAGCTTGTTTGTTACAAAAAAATATAATCGGCATTTAGGCATATTCAAAGTTAAACAATAATTAATTGTAAAATTCTTTTTTTGTTTATAGTGTTACCTTTTCCGTTCTTTCAAAAGTTCCTTCTTAATCCGGCACTGAGTGTCATGTTTTTTTTTTTTTTTTTAAATCATGATGTTACTCATGGTGTTACTTCGAGTTCGATAGGGTGAGTTTTATCACTGACCATCATATTATTGTTGATTAATTATTTATTATTGTTCATTCTATAGTTCAATTTGTCAGTGTAATAAATATCTACATTTTTTGTTTTCTTTAATTAAAATAAAAAAATATATATATTTGTTCTTTATTATTCCCCGCTGAAAATGATAAGATGAAAATGCTACTATCAAAGGATATTTAAACTAATCAAAATAATAATCAAAATAATAATAATAATAATAATAATAATAATATAAAATAATAATTAACAAATAATATAAAATATATTATGTACAATTGAAAAACGGGGATGATACATAAAATGATAGATACAAAGATAAAACATTAAACAAATTATTGTACAAAAAAGAATAAAAAAAATTGTCTTGCAAGCGGGTATACACGAAATGAATTTCTTGGTTATTATTATATACGTATATGTACAATAAATATACTGTGAGGACAGTTTTGACAGGGAAATAAATAATACGAGTTATTACAAAGAAAATGCAGTTTATTTACCACACCAACAAACTGACTCTCAAGACGTATGTATGTATGTATTATGTATTTCGCTAAAAAGGAAGATAAGAGCGTAGAAAAACTTAAAAATTAAACTTCGCGATAAGTTTATCGGCAAATGATGGGGGTTACGACAAAGTGTGTTTGTTTCTATGTGTCCGTGTGCAATTTTGGAAAAAATCACACACGACCCGGTAGAGTGCCGATTAAATTTATATATCGCGAATTTTTGTTGTTTCCTTTCTTTCTTTTTTTTTTTTTTTGGGAGGGAACGATTTTGAAAGCTTCGGCTTTTTTTTTTTTATTGCATGGATTTTTCGTAAGCTGCTTTTAAACAGGAGGACGGTTTCTCACTACACTCGTTTCTTTTGTATTTTTTTTGTTTGTATTTTTGTGTTTGCGTGTACGTGTGTGTGTAGTACGTGTGTGTTCCGCGTGTATTCGTTTGTCACATAAATTTGATATAAAAAAAAAACGACAAATAAAATCTTATACGAAAGCTAATTATAATCTAAGAAGAAAAAAAATAAAAATAAAAAGACGCGAGAAGCGTGATCGCGAATAAATTATTAATAAAACAAACAAAATGATGGAGAATCGCGATCTTATCACAATATTTCAAATGCACGTTTTATAATTACGTTTAGAAGCATAATGCAAACGATCAAAGTCTATTGATTGATTAATGTATTCATCCGAACGAGGATGAAACGAAAAAAAAAGAAAATAATCGTCGATGGATTATACAGAACATATTTTGATATTACAGTTATAATCTTAAGCGAGTAAAATGAATGTAATTGTTTTTTTTTTTTTGTATAATATTTTAATTAATTCTTTTGTTTAATCTATTTGAAGGATATTATATGCGTTTTTGCGTCGTGCAAAATGAGAGCAAGATTTATTGTGCGAGATCAAAATGAGGGTTAATTTCAAAATGATGATTCCATTGTCCTTTGCCAATTACATGAATTAATAATATTTTTAGTTTACTACCAATTTGTTCAATTAGGTATTTTTTTTTTTTTTTAAACATGGTAAAATGATGGATTAAGTTAGGAAAAAAATCTGTCATCGATTGCCGAGAACGCGACGTCTATTATTGGACATTTAACGATAACAACAACAACAACAACATTTTACCATATTTTTCCAAAAAGCTGTAAGTGAATAAATACCGGTTATTTGTATGGTAAGAAGTGAGACAACACGACGAAAAACACGATAAATAAATAAGGAAGGAAAGTAGATGAAATGGGGAACTAGGAATGGTAGGAAAGAAGTACGAGAAACGCGTGCGGTTTACGCTAGTAAATATCACTATTTCTTTTTTTCCTTTCTTTTTTTTTTTATAGCAGAAAGTTATAGCCAACAACAACGCTAATAAACTTTCCAATTGTAAACTTTTCTAAAATACAACAGCTGCGAGAGCAGTTACAACAAGGATTACTTTTTGTAAACATACTTTTGGTGGTTTTCATTCGAGCTTAAATATTTAACTCGTAAACCGCTCCGTGTAAAGGGAGGTTGCAGAAGGTGGGTAAAATAGGGCTTGAAAAATTAGAAAAAAAAAAAAACAAAAAAAAAGAAGAAAAATTGAGGGATGCAATGGTTAAAGGAAAAGGTTCATTAGAACACTGTAACACAGTACGGACACACAGAAGACGGTGGTTACCATCTGCATCGGTATACTGATATCAACGTCGGTCGCATCTTCGTGCTCGTCGGATCTTTCGGTTTGTTTAGATCGGTTAGCGTTCGCGATTAACGCGCCGTTCTCGACGTTAGCTCTCGTTACGAGGTCGGTGGTCGTTTGGGAACTATTCGTGCTCGATCTTCCTCTATTTAATTCCGTTTTATCCAAGGGAGATGGAGATGGTTCTTCTTCCGTTCTCGACAAGTTCTGGATAGTTGTTGATTCGTCGTTGTCCTCGTCGTTGACAATCATCCAACCGTTCTCCTCGATGCTCCAATCGTCCTTTTTCAACTCCAATTGTTCTTCTTGGCTTTCGATATTATTTTGTCGAGAGCCTGCCGGAGAATTAGTTCTTTCGGATTCGCTTTCGGACTCGTCCGAAATCAGCCAACCATTTTGACCAATACTACTCTGCCTATAAACTCTGCTTCTCGACGAATTGTCAGGACTCTTGGATTCGTTCAAATTTTCTTTTTCTTCTATCGTAGTTGCAGGCTTAGCAATACTTTCGTCCTCTTCCTGTCCAATCGTAGAATTGATTTCTTGATTTTTGGAGGATTTTATCGATCCGTCCAATTGGACATCTTGATCTGTAACGAGCCAACCATTATCATCAAAAAGTTCCTCCTCAATACTTTTATCGGACACCAGGGAAGAACTACGCGCATTTCTATCACTATCCGATCCTTTATGAATGCTGATCACCGTCCTTTCATCCTCGTCCTCGACCGAGTCCGAAGTTGATTCATCATCCCCAGTTATGGATGCTTCTTCTTCTTCTTCTTCTTCTTCTTCTTCTTCTTCCTCTTGGTCGTCTTCATCATCTTGGTCCTTATCAGTCTTATAATCTCTCGTGTTCTCGTCTTGGAGTTTTTCCGTAACGGTCCTCGAGCCGTTCACCTTACGACAATCCTTGACAACGTCCTCACGTTGGTGCTCGCCGGCCTCGTGATTGCTATCCTCGAGACGACGGTCAGTGATACTATTCACGGATCGGGATGAGGAATGAGATGAGGTATTTGTGGTATTCGTCAATGTCCTTGTCTTCGTCAGATTCGTATTTGTATCGGTCATTGTCTTAACGTCCTTATCATTATTACAGTCTTCCGTTCTAACGAGCTCGCTCGATCCAACGTCCTCGTTAGGCTTACTCGCGTTCATCTTTTCAACACGATTATTTTGTTCCTGTTTTTCTTGTTTATCTTTTTCTTTATCTTTTTCTTTTTCATTTTGTTGTTCGATCAAATTTCTTGTTCCCGATTTATCGTCACCGTCATCGTCCTCGGCACTATCGTCATCGTCGTCTAATTTTGACGTCTTTTCTACGAACCTGCTGGAGGAGTAGCCACCAGTAGACCCTATCGGTACACCACCACCACCCACACCACTTCCTGTCATCGTCGTGCCGCTCGTCGAAGTCGTCATCGTCAGTGGGCTCGTAGGACTCGTCACGATATGCCCGGGACTTCCCCTCGGTGTCGAATACCTAACAATTAGATCGATCGAGTTCTTTTCTAATTTCTTTTTTTGTTTTTTTTTTTTGCTTTGCTTTGCTTTGCTTTCATACATTTTCTCTCTCTCTCTCTCTCTTTATTTTTATCTTTATCTTTCTATCTCTTCTAGTAATATGCTTCTTTTCTTTCTCGACTTTTCTTTTCCGTTTTTATTTTCAAAATGATTATTTGATTCTACGACCACGTTCCTTCGTCATTTTTATTTCTCTTTTATTCTCTTCTCATTTCCTTTTGTCTTATCTTAATGTTTTTCATTTGAATCGCGATATTTTATTTTCTTTATTATATACTTAGGGTGTTTAGGATTAGAAAATAATATGAAAAAATTGTCTCAGATTTCGCGAAACGTATGCACGCACAGATATCAGGTTTCAAAGAAAAAACAAAAACAAAACGAAATTATTGAAATTACGATATGCCGAGTAGTAGTGGCTGGGTTAAAGTTTCCGATCATGTCTTTTGAATTTTTGTAACTTTTTTTTTTTTTTTATACAAGACGACTTAGAACACGCAAAACGAAATGACAAGAAAGGAGGTGAACGTATGCAAATACAATTACCGAATGTTTAACACAAGAAAAAAAAATCGAAAAAAAAAAAAAAAATAATCGACGTGGTTTCGGGATACCACGGGACACAGAACGTTTCGCCGATACGAAAATTTGACTACTTTGACCGATGTCAGTCATGGTTTGTTTATATGCAAAAGCAAACTGATGCGTCAACATCTGTCGACATTATCGCGTCGGCGAATCGTTTTTCCCTATAACCGGTACAACGTTGGCTGGTCATCCAATTTTCAATGCGTCCAAAAATCTGTTTCCAAATGTCACTCATTTAAATTGAATTTCAAATAAATTTATAAAAAGAGATCGAAAGACTACTAAGTATCGTTCGTGATTGTTCCATAATTAAATAGATATGAAAAAATAAAAAGTAAAAATGAAAAATTGGATGATCTAGTGGGATTCTATTTAGATAGAATTGGGGTAAAATAATGGAGGCAAGGTACTTGCCTGGTCGAGGGTGAGTCCTCTTTGCTTCCACGCCGGGCTTCAGCGCTGCGTGCAAGCAAAGCACCAATGTCCGTACGTGCCATAGCAGCATCATTCCTTTGACGATCTTGCGGTGTCGATGATGGGATGCTTGCCGTAGTTGGTGTCGTGCGAGTATCCGTTTCCGATTCCTCTTCCGTTTCGGATTCTGTTTCCTCGGAAGAACTGCTCGTTTCTTCCTCTTCATCTTCTTCCTCGTCATCTTTCTTTTTCGTTGTTGTTTCATCTCTGCTKGATTGCGTCGTTGTTGGTGGTGGTGGAGGTGCTGTACGATTACCTACAAATGACAAATCAAAAAGACCAAGTCCAACTAACTTTAAACTTTACTTTTTCTTTAATCAAACAAAAAAAAAAACAATAATTAACATTGTTATTGACAGGATAGATAAGCGTTGTCTAATCTACAAGGTATGCCTCTGGCAAAAGCACGAAATACAATTCGCTAGATTTTACCTTTATTATTGTATTTGTTTCGTTTACATGAGAGAATGTTCTGTTTAAAAATTCATTTCATTTTTTTTTTTTCTATTTGAAAAGTTTCAATGTGCACTAAGCCAGACAGTTATTTCCACAATAAAAAGAAAAATATTCTTCGAGTAGTACATCACTCTTTTCAATACGAATCAAAATGAAGTGGTTTCTTTGGTTTTGTCACACGCGTTATAACAACGTTTTTTTTTTTTCTTTTTCTTGCCCTTTTTCTTCTCCCATATTGGAGATTTACAAATGATATCGATAGAATATATAGAAAGATAATCACAATATTAAAGATTGTACATGTATATGTCTGAGAGGGGAGATGTCAGATAGAAATTGAAGAGTCACGTTTTATCAACCTGTGCCTAAGAATCGGCTTTGGAAGGGCCTCGTAGCAGGAACACTGCTTGCTGTGGTATCTCTGCCGGAGCTGGCAGTGACCGTACTAGTGGTCGTATTTGTTGGCGGTGCTCTCGACAGATATTTTTGTTTCATTTCCTCAGCGGTGAATGGGGCACCCGTGCTACGAATTCCTGAACCCGTTGAACTTTCCGAACCCGTGCTAGAGTCCGAAGATGCACTTCTTGTTGCAGGTGCGTGGCTGTCGCTTGACGTTCTCCTGTTGGTTCAAACAAATGTACATTTTTTAGTTTTCTTACAAATAAATTTGTTTTGAACTTTACAAGCTCATCTCACAATTCCTGTATATTTTATTCGTGTACATAATTACAAATGTAAAAGATAAATTGTCTTCCAGTTGTGAAAAAAGTTAAACACAACATACGCGTTGGTAAAAGTCAAATGTAAATGTTGCAGTGGTTTTTTTCGTTTCTTTTTTTTTTTTTATAGTTAAAGGGCAAACGGTAGATTCGACCTAATTCGCATTGAAGGTTAGGTTAATACCTCGCAATCGTGGGTGGTCTTCTGACCGCAGCTTCCTCCGGTTCACGCTCCGTTGGAGGTTCTCTCGTTTGTGGATGGGCCGGTGTTGGTGGTTGGGGTTGTCGTTCCTCCACCGTCGTCGTTTCCGTCGTTCCCTGTGGTAAGTTCTTGTTCTGCTTCTTGATCCTGGAAATTTCGTCGTCCTCGCTGACTTGTCTCGCCATTGCCGTCGGTGCTATTCTAACTTGTACCTATACACGTACGTACGAAAGGGATCAACAAGGCTTGACTTTGTTTCTTTTATTCCGAAACATTTTCATTTGCCATTTTTGTTTTTTTTTGTTTTTTCAAGCCCAGGATTATGCGTTGATTTCAGATTTATTCGCGTTGAGTCAAATTCAACGTCGAAGAAAATTTTGTTTGTGTTTCACCTTCCGTTCGATCGTTCAAATTTTCTAATTCTCAATTAGACTAACCTGAGGTTTGGGTGTTTGAGGTTGAGCAGGTTGAGCTGATTCCTCTTTCTTTCTCTTGCCAGCTCTTTCACATTCTTGAAGCTTTTTCATAACCCGAGGTGAATCGGTCAAACGGAAAATACCGGACAATGGTCCTCGTGCAGCATCCTCCGTGTCTAATACTCTCTCTCGTAATCCTGATTCCTGTGGGGTCGACGTGAATCTAACCGTCGATCTTGAATCCCCATCGGAATCATCACCGTCCCGATGCCTCATAAAACGACTTCTATAACGTGATTTATTCCTCGGTGTATCATACTCGGGTGCATCGTATCTGAAATTTCAATAATAAATAATTGTAATCATAATTATTATAATATTAAACCAGTACACAGTGTAAAGGCCTTATAAAATTAAAAAAAAAAAAAAAAATCATATTCCAACAAACGACATGGTCGATAGTTTTGTTTAATAGAATTTGGTCCCAGTGGCGGTGGTGAAACATCACACATGAATCCCATGTGAAAAGTAGAAAGCAACGTGAATAACGTTAATATAACGTGGATGCTACTGCTGCTGCTGCTGCTGCTGGTGGTACTTGCTTGTTCTCGCGGCTTTTAATTTACATTCTGACGAGGCCATTTAACATAACGGCCCTGTTGGCAACGGTCTAACCACGCGAATTACATTAAAACGCTAACAATTAAACGCTCTATGTTACATTCGCATTACTTCGAGTTGATGTGACGACGTTTTAACGACAGTTTGTTCATATAACTATAATAAAAAGAAAGTTTAATCTCGGTGATAAAAGATTTAAACGTGTGACACACCGTTAATTTTTGATTACATCGATGATAACGATAAATCAAAAGAAAAAGAAAAATAGAAAATAGAAACAAATGATGGGAAAAGAAGGAACACGAAGTATGGGATAGGAAAAGATACGTAGAAAAGTCGAATGAAGAGGTACGCGAGCGTATTTATAACTTATGCTGGAACAGATATGTGGGACACTCTGAAAAATATACTCTCTCTTTCTCTCTCGAGCGCCACTTGGCAATGGACCAACGTAATTCCCGTCCGAGCTTAAATACATTTTTTACGAAGCCACGTTCTCGTTAAGTATTTCTCTTCTTCGTCAAATATCCTATATATATATATATATATACGTATACACTAACATTAACAATAAACTAATATGTATAATGCACAGTACAATAAATAGAAAAAAAAAAAGAAAATGAGAGAGAGAGAAAGGTATTAATTTCATCGATGATAAGGATTAAATGTTTGATGATTTATGATCAGAACGATATTTATAATATCTTTCTCTATTTCAAGTTGGATCGAATTCAGGACGATAATTACTCGTATTCAGGAACATATCGATTTCTGGCTAGTCGTTCCTCTTCTTGCTGTCGATACTGCGAAGCTAGACGATGATCGCTCTTACTTCTCATAAGTCCAGGAGAACCTCCTGGCGGTGCTAAACTGCTCGAACTACCTAACAATCCTCCACTTCCGCTTTCCGGTTTGATGTTAAGCTCTCCGTAACCGGCCACGTGAAGAACCAATTGGTTCGGATCATGGGCCATCATGAAACGTACTCTTCTACTATAATCTCCGGCTTCGTATTCGAAATTTCTGAAATTATTATAACTTTATTGTAATTTTAATATTGTGTAATTTTTATTGAATATTTTTAATATAAAATGTTATTGTATACATTCATTTTGCTTGAAAGAGAAGTAAAACGGATGTTTGAAAGAATTCGAGAGAGTAGAAACAAACCTGATGAATTCAACGGTACGTAGAAAGAGTTCTTTCGTATCGAGAAGTTCTGAATCGTCCCAAGGAACATTCTCATTGATGTGTGCTTCTGCCAAATCACAGTTACTTTGGATGTTAGCGATTTCCAATTCGAGATTCTCTTTGAGTTGTATCAGACCACGTAGCTCGGTACCTAAGTACCGATCGACTTCGTTGCGTAGATATTCCGTTCGGTCTTTTAAAGCTTTGCTCAAACGTCTATAAATCTCGTCGACTTCTTCGGCAACCGCAGCACAATTAGTTTGGAGACCCAATGTATTTTTTTCGACCAATGCCAGGGCATCTTGTAACCTGTGGAGACCTCTTCGAACCTAACAAATTAAAAAGAAACAAACTTTTAATTTATCAATTTATCATAAATATTTTTTTGTTCAGTTTACACAAGTTTTTGGAATCGATTGATTGCTATACCCCAATTCCACGGATATAACCAAGCGTGTCTTTATTTTTAGAAATGTGAATTTGATTTGAATTCAATACGTTGTATATGAACCTTTACGTATGCACATACACACACACACATACACACACACAAACACGCTCATAGCGATATTTACATTGCTCTGTTGTTTTCTTGATCGAAATGTCTCTCGTTCTACGAGGTAACCTAACGCTCACCGTTCTCGAAGATGACGTAAAAGAAAGTTCTGGTTCGTATCTCGGTTCGTAAGGCACAACAACACTGTTTCAGTCGACGATGGAGTGAGTTCTACATTTAGATCATCCATAGTCCGTTTAACTTTTGCTACGTGTAAGAAAGAATATTTGTTTGATTTTGTATCGTAGAAAATTCCTAGAGGATTGCTTGAACGTACATAATCATTATCGTGCCATTCATGGATCGGAACCACTTCAAATTAATTCCAAGGTATACGAATAACTAATTATTTCATTATCTAAATAATATATTTTTGGTTTTACTTTTTTCTTTATATAGCTGAACGAATATGCAAATGTATGGGCAACTTATTTGGCGAAGAAAGGTGATATCACTCGAAGAAAAACAATGCCTTACGGTGAGAATGTTTATATTGTTTACGAGGAAGATGTTAGTCGATCAGGACCTGTCATAGATGCAGTTGATTCTTGGTTAGTCTGTGGTTATTTAATGTTCACATTATTTGGTTTAATATAATCCAATTAATGAATTGATATGAATAGGTACGAAGAAAATAAATATTACAAATACGGAGAATCTCAAGCAGATAATTTAAAGGTGGTACGTCATTTTACGCAGCTGGTATGGAAGGGTACGAAATTTATGGGACTCGGAATGGTCACTACTCCAACCGGACAGATCTATATTGTCTGCAACTACGATCCTCCAGGTAATGTCAAAAACGAATTTGCCGAAAATGTGTTACCACCGAAGGAACAAGAACAGGAAATGGTGGTGGAGAAGGAGGAGGAGGAGGAAGGGAAGGAAGGGGAGGAAGAGGAGAAGGGGGTAAGTCGACAGGAGATTTTCCTTCGTAAACGAGTCTTCATAAAATACACGTGCGAGAAGGAAGC
The DNA here is from genome assembly GCF_001465965.1 of Polistes dominula. The sequence continues at coordinate 200,917 of NW_015149099.1, forward strand.
TTTGTTGAGCATCCCTCCCTTTAACTTCCTTTAACCATAAGTTTTTCTTCTTTTCTATTTTTTTTTTTTTTTTTTTTTTTTTTTTTTAACATTATTCCCACTTTAGCAGTCGTTTCGCTTCGTGAAAAGAAGTTTTAGGATGGTCCCGTTTAAAGTACCAACAGTATGTTACTTTCAGCAAGCATACGTGAAAATAGAATTTACGTTATACATCACTTTATTCAACGGATATACTTTTCTACCTATTTAGCCAGAATTTGTTGCCCATATTCTGCAATGCGGTATAATTCGTATAACTTTCCTTTACGCATCCCCATTCGCGTTGTGTGTGTCCTTTATTATTGTTACTTCGCGTACATCTGTTTTTTCTCCAGAAAAATAATACAACAAAATGAGCTTTATCCGTATTACACGACACGTGTAATGTTTCTTAATAATTTAGCACTTGGAAAATGTGATATACAACGTAGTATATTTTTTCAGTCGTTACTTTATGTTTTTTTTTTTTTTATATTTTATGCGTGTGTCAAAATCTGTAATATTTCTTACTATTAGGTATGATCGTTATTTTAGGAATAAAGTGAAATTTTTATGAAAATAATAGAAAATGGTCAGTGAATGAAAATAATCATGATTCAGGAAAGATATAGATAGGTTCTGTCGATAGATATTTCGTCGTTCATCCATGTATACGATGACGTACTTTGCAACAAACAGAATGATTGCGAGGTCCGCATTAGGCAATTGGAGATTAAATTCTATCCACGATTCTGTTCGAGCATTCGAGAAGCACATCGCGAAAAACTTGGACGTATCGCAAATTTTTGACGTTGCAATTTTAGACGTCCTCCAAATGTCTTGGCAAAATTTTCACGAGATATACACACGATTTCGTTTCTAATGATTTCGTAAAAATCGAATCTTTATTTTCCTGATCATTTTATTTATTGTTTTTGCTAGAAGTCATGTAGAGAGTAATAAATTGCAAAATATTCGTAAAGTACGATTGCTAAAAATACATTTCATTTAATTTTTATTTAATATCATCATCATCATCATTCCTATCTAAATATTTTAATAGTATATTGCAGTTATATTTAAAAGATTACTGGATTAGGATAATCTAATAATTATTTTTGAAATGATGACGATAATCTAAAAATACAATTTTATGATTGAATTAATTCAAAATATAAAATATATATATATATATATATACATACCTGAGAGTTGATACGCGTAATTTCTCGTCTGAGAATATCCATATGTGCGTCCTTGCATTCAGGACAACATTTCTTCTCACAATGGACGCAGAGGGAACAATAGCTCTTTTCGGAGCAGACACCACATCGTTCCATAGTCTGACCACTGGTTGGATCTGGTAATTCCCCGGTGATCTCTATGTGTAACTCCAAAAATCGTTGTAGCGTCACGTTGGTGGGAAAAGCTTGAACACCCTGCTCAGTGGTAACGGAGATTAGCATTAACGATCGGAACTTATGTACTACTATTTCATTGGTTAACGTTTTATCCAATTTTCTATCTATTTACCTACATATATGTAGAGTTATTTGTTAAATAAACATTTCTTAATGGATTTTTCACAAACTTTTATTCAAATCTTTTCAAAATTCCAATCAACGTGAAACTGTCATTGAAATTTATCAAACATACATACAATTTGTTCTTTGTCAAATATATAAATGATGAAACAACAAATTGTTAAAACAAAACTAATAGAAATAATATTCAAGTATTATTTTCTCTTCTATTTGCGTGGATCTTTCTATTATGGTGGAATATTCAGGGTGGAAAAGGGATTTTATTTGCATCGATGGAAGATAAAGTTCGACGAGCGTAAAACACCTGCTCGCGAGAGTATACTCGCCATGCGAAATCAGATTAATAACCCGCTTTGACGGCTTAATGGTATTGATCATAGCACCGACGAGGTATATCGATGGTGATCGGTAGGAGGCTCTTATGCGGTTTGCCGAAACACTTTTTGACGGCTTGTTCAAAATATCCGAGCTTGGCTTGACAGAACAGCTTTTCAAATATCCTTCTCTTCTTTCTCGTCATTCTTTCTCAAAACAACTTTATTGAATTAACATGGTAAATCATGAAAAAGAAAATTTAATGAATGAAAGGAACATTTTCTTTTCTTTGTCGGGTTTGAATGTCATATTTTTATGCATTTCAACGTCAGTAAAAATTAGAAAGATTGCATTGAATAACACGAGATACAAATTAGCTAATATTATTAAACATTATTCACGAAGTGAAGACTTTGATATTTATTAGAACACACTCTCTCTTTTCCTTTTGAAAAAAGGAGAGAGAAAGAAAGACAAAAAAAAAAGAGAAATTGAGTATATTTATTCGCAAAGCTAATTGCAATAATCGCATAAGTTTAATTATGTTTTCAGATAGAGAGTCCTCTTGTAAAGTAATTAATAAGTGTTCACGTTGATTGGTAATTAAAGTATGAGAGTCATTTAACCCAATTATCCGAGTTAGTGAACAGCGATTACGTTTAAATGGCGATGTTAACGTTAACATGATCAAACTGGTTTAGCCAAAATCGATACCTACACATATACACGTATATACATATTTGTACGCGATGTATATATGAAAATGAAGATTTTTGGTATTTACAAAATATCATAGAATTTGATTATATTTTTAAACGATCTTTAAAAAATACAAAAATAGAGATAGACATGTAACGAAGAGATAAGGATAGAATCGTAATCGATGTTTACTTTGAAAGTTGCAATTATCGAAGAAGATATCGAATCGATATAGGATTACGTTGGTAAAGCTAAGCTTCGAACGGCTTTTCTGATCGGAATTTTCGTTCGGGCAATATGCCAATGTTCGTTTTAACGACTCAACTGTATCTCGATCGAACGAATTGCTAGTTTTTTTTTCTTCTTTTTTTTGAATACTAAGCTCGTAATAAAATATGTTGGTCATTGGTGTATGAATGCATCTATTTACGTATCCTTCGAGCATTAACACATTTATAATTAAATCAATTTAATTCGATTATTTCAATTTGTTTAGATGAATTTTATTTAAAATTCTATTATAGTCAATGTTATTATCTAGATGACTAATGATAATTATTTATGTCTCAACTAATGTACATAGTGTGTGGCTATTTATCAATGAATGTATTTATGTATGTACATACACCAATACCAATGAATTAATTTAAAATTTTTACTATCGTGTTATCTTTTTTATTTAAATCGATGACGTAGATGCAGAACACAAATTGTACAGTTGAAAAATATTACAGAACTCGTATTGGGTTGTTTAAAAAGTATGTTGACCGGTATATTGCAAGTGTCAATTACATATATGTAAAGTTATCTAGGTGTCTAAGCTTACCTGATAAGGTATACGATGTTCGGCACGACATTCCGGACATTTGACCTGTCGACGAACATAATCGACCAGACCATCCATGCACGGTTCCATGCAAAAGCTGTGCTGGCATGGTAAAAGCTTTGGGTTTCTGTAGCGGTCCAGACATATCGCGCACGTTAGCAGTTGCTCGAACTGCTCCATGCCTGTAAAATAAGAACGCTATAGTTTTCCTCAGTAAAGCTCATCCTAGCACGGATCACGAGAGACTGCACTCGGCTTATTTGCAAGCCACGGAGGGTAGAAGATTCTTCTTCTCTCCTCCGACGCGCATCCGATACTATTTTAATACCAAGTCAGAATGCAGTGTCATGTAGTTTAACAAATAATACGTCTTCCCACTTCGCGACAATTCCATTTCTTTCTTTTTATTTCTTTCTTTGATTTTTTTATTTTGTTTCTCAAAAAAAGATTCTTACAGTTACGTGAAATGCGAAGAATTGGGCCAAGCCGTAAAGAAACCAACCCCTAACAATAAAAAAAACTAATCCTATCATTTTTTTGTCTCTCGATTTTCAATTTTCTGCACAGCTTATCCCAATTATAATTTCAAGCTGTACTAAGATGAAATAATAAATAATTAATGTTTTTTTTTCTTTTTCTTAATAAATTAATTTATATAATTAAATATAATTAAATGATAGTATACAAGCTCTGACACATTTTGGTTAATAGTTTCATCATATTAACGACGTGAGTAAGATGTAGTATATGATCTAAAAGGAAAGGAAAGGAAAGTTTGTCATCGTTAATAAATAGTTTATGCTTGAAGACTGTAATGCAATCTTACACATACATGTATAGATGAAAATGTGAGACGAATTACGGGTTCATATCGTGCCAAAGTAAATCTTTGAATACCTATATACAATGCATATATAGAAACATGTTCTCATCTAAACGAGTGGGTTCTAAGAGTAAAGTCAAATCTAATCCTTGACTAGATAATGAATAATTCTAACAAGAGATCACTATGACGTTCGTATTCCCTCGTGCTTTCTAAACGTAGGCCAAATAAAAGACACCAATACAATGTCAAGATCTTATTCTTCTTCTTATTCTTCTTCTTCTTCATCATCATCATTCGCAAAGTCGTTGCACTTCTATTTTCAGGTACGATGCATCAGCGAAGTTAAGTTAGTAGTTTAGAGTTCTCTGTCTCTGTTTCTCAGACAACGTGCTTGAGAACTCGAAGGGCGTACTTCGAAAGTTCTTGAATTGCAAATTAGACCTCGTGGAACATTCGTTGAACAATTAGACTACGTTAGGCTAAGAAGTTTGTCTTCGGATTCGACATCAAAGTGTGCACCATATTCACCACCGCCCCGAACGATCAGCTTCTAAAGCCCTTCGACAACGATTTACATTATGTTTAGTGATTGGAACCCCGCTTTATCGATATATGTAAGACAGAAATTCAATAAGGATGAAGAAAAAGAGATAAAATTAAATTCAATTTGATTAAGGTGACAAGTTGTTGTCAGATAAAATGAAAGAAAAGTTTCCTTTTCCTCAATTAGTCTTCAGGATGATTCGTAAAGTTAAAACAGTTGTATTTAAAAATGACTATCACGTAGACTCTCATCAATGAGAAATTTTGAAGTTTCGGAGGAATGGAAGGTGAGGAAAGAAGGTCGGATATAAAAACAGGAAGACACGTTCGAAATATAAATTGTTCGACTTCTCGTATCGTAAAGAACTTGCCAATCAGATTCGATCTTTTCTTTGATTGCACGATCTCTTGGACTTATTTCAGGTTTGACCTCGCGACAAGCATTCGCCGTTGGGTTTTTTATTTGTCGTTTGAAAGCAAAGGACGACGCACGAAATCGACGCCGACACCGACGCCGACGCCGACGCCGACGCAAACGTTTCTTCTATCGTCACGAAATATTTTTCATTCGTACGAATTTAACCTTTCCGGTTCGTCGGAAGTCACCCCCAACCCAACGTGAAACCTTTTTTTATAGATGATCCAAAACGACTACAATTTTGTTCTTCTGTATTTTTGTTTTTTAATATATATTATTTTATTTATCGTTTCCGTTACGTTGAAAGCTTTAGCAACGTTTATTCAAATGATAAATACGTTTTTTATTTTGGATTTCGTTCGATATTTAACAAAGTGTTATTGGTCAAAGAGATTGACTCTTTGTTCGTCACGTTTCAAACGTTAAGTTTTCGGATATCTGGTGGGTCCTTTGTTTCGAGACAATGCTTTTCTGTTTGATGGAAAATTACAAATAGATTTTCCGGCCAAGCTTCTTGGCATTCTCCTGGAACCGAACATTTGTCGCTGATCCATCAGTTACCTTTTACTCTGCTACGACCGGACATTTATTAATAGTCTTCTACGAGACTCGAATAACAACAAGGTCCGTGTTAAATGTTTCAGAACAAAACGCAAAATGGCCAAATTTTATCCAAAGTATACATACTTATAAATGAGATATGATTTTCTATGAAGTTTTATTTTCAAAAATATCTTTCAACTAACTCAACAAATTTACGTGAAACAATTTATTCTAATTAATTTAATAAATAAAATTATGATCGAGAAGTCTAGTTGATTTTAACTATTTCTTGTTAGAAACACGGTGTGTTTTTGACGTCAAAGGTCGTTTTGACGATTGGAAGAAGCCAAGGGTCAGAATGGTAAAAATAGCCGACAAATTAGGTGCCATTGTTATCGTCAAACGTTCCACTTGTTGATCTCTAAGTAAATGCTGTTTTTTCCTTTCTTTCTTTCTTTCTTTCTTGCTTGCTTTCTTTCTTTCTATGTTTATTCTTTCCTTTCTAAAGTCCAATAAAGAAAACAACGACCATGAACATCGTTCAAGTATGAAATATTGTAATGACTTTTGCAACAAGCTGTTAACGATGCATATTTCTCAGTTTTCCTAATCGAGAACAAGTTTATAACGCATTTGAGTTATTTCCGTAACAACGGAAATGTAAATTTACATTGTTCGAGGAAAATTAGCAAGCGATCCACACGGGGTAGCATTGATGCGGAGAAAATTCATTCTCGTTTGGGAACTAATTGGGGTAGGAAGGCAGGAAGGAAGAAAGGAAGGAAGGTATGAAGGGTGGTTTTGGAGAAATGAGTAAGTCAAACTTAATTACAAAGTCTAATCGATAAATATTTTATTAATTTTTCGTATATTTCTCTCTCTTTTAATATTTTCTCATTTCAATTATTTTCTATCGTCTTTCCTTCGAATGATATTTTTTTAAATTAAACAACGACTACCTTGCAAACATTTAACTCCTCTATAATACTTAAATATTTTCTTTTGTAAAATTAGGTACCTTAAAATTTGTACTTGTTGTTTTATTTGGATCATAGTACAAAAGAATTACCTACATCATTGTTTAGCAAACGACTTTATAAAAATGTTCAGGACGTGAATTTGATTTGTTTTTTTTGTTTTTTTTTTTTTGTTGGGCTAACATAAAAGGTCCTTTATTCATTTAATTCTCAAGGGTGAACGCACGTCGGATGTCACATCGTGCACTCTCGACAAGAAGAAGGAACGTTTTTACTTATCCCCGTAGCTCTCGCTGCTCACGTTACTCACGTTACTCTTTTCTCTCTGGGGAAATACAATCGCGAAGAGATTTTTCCTTCGGGCACTGTGTTGTACTTACTACAAAGAATGACCTTGGCTGTTGTGCCTTATTTTACTGCACAACCACACGACTATAATACTCATCTCTCGTTTTCTTTGTTTTCTCGTTTTCTTTCTTTATACACACGTTGGATTACAAATTATTTTCTTTGACGCTTAACTCCTCTTCCACTTGTTTCTCTTGTTAGTTTTTTAAATTCCCTTGTCTTGCCTTTTCTTCTCGAAACATCACAAAGATCACTAAAGTTGTTCGTACTCGTGAAAGTTGAACGTACGAAAAGAGAAGGAAAGAAAGAAAGAAAGAAAGAAAGAAAGAAAGTAGGTAGGGGTATTGGGGGGTGGGTGGGTGGTTGTTCGTCTTTATGTCGGATGATCTGGAAGAGCAAAAGAAAACGAAGGAATTTCTTTTCTAACCGCGTTGCCGTCCGCCAACGTCAAACGACGCATACTAAAATAGTCACGTGGTATTCCAATTTCGTGGACTGTCTTCAACCTTACCAAAACCTTTTCTTCCTTTCCTTTCTATTTTTTTTTTTTTTTTCAACGCAAGCATTAGCAGTCATCAACTTTCCTACTCACCCTAACTTTTATTTACATATTATGAAATTTAGATTAAATTAAGGCCAGGTTAAGGGTGCCTTTCTTATTTCACCCATTAACATCCTCTACTCGTTTTTAATTTTTTTACACCTTTCTCTCCCTATCCAATGCTATACAGGGTGATTCAGCAATTTTCCCTTTGTCTTAGTTTCTCCTCTTTTCTTTTTATTTCTTTCTATTTAAGAGAGAGAGAGAAAGAGTTTGTGGTTTGTTTAAATCGTTGAGCACTTTTATCTCTTTTTCTCCCCTCGAGTAGGTAAATTGCTGTAGATTAAGAGAAACGCTTAAGAACAATAGAAAAGGGAAAAGAGTTCTTCAAGCTTTCGTGAGCTTTTGTTGTAGGACGTTAGCTTTCTTTTTTATTTTAACGCTTCAACTTATAAATTGTTCATTCATGAGAATAACGTGATTTTTATATCAATTTTTTTTACAATCAACTTGAAAATCTTACTTTTATTATCATTAAAATGTATGAAATAATGAATTATAATTAAGAAGAAAAAAAATGTTAGATTTATTTTAATCGTAGTATTGCAAGTGTTAGAAATATTTTCGATCGATAGATCATTAGAGGCTTGAGAAAGGGTGAATAGAATTGTAGGTGAAAGCTAATTGCGCGTACATACCCGTTACTCTGTTTGTCCTATACGGTTCCTTGTTCAAACTTAACCCACCACCACTAATACCAGCACCAGCACCAACACCAGGACGCTTTGTCTGAGGGATTCAGGACCGAGATTTGAGCTCGTAGAACATATACAAACTATCGATTTGCAAATTTGTACAAAGGGAGATTCGTATAAGGTTCGGTGTTGTATACAAGCGAACTTTAGAATAACGCGAAAAAGGGTTATGTCAAAACTATTACAAATTTGTGTTGCGTCTAATTTACAATTGTATAGAAAATAAAAATCGTTCAATTATTTATTTTATTGTATTTTTATTGAAATGTTGCAATTTTGTGGGACAAAAATGAACGATTATTCGTAGAGACAAGGAACGTTCTGAACACTACAAGGTGTCTCGTGGTAGTTTCTCTGGAATCGATCGAAGGATCCAGTCTCTACTGACACTTTTTCGACGTCACCAGGCAGACTCTTACGCTCGTGTTGGCTGTGCTAAACTTAGATATGGAACCTTCGATTTCCGGCGGCTCGTTTACGACGCACTCTTATCTTTTTTAGTTGAAATCACAAGATAAAAGTATAATTTCAAAGAAACATCTCGAAATAAATTTTGATTCAACCTTCAATTTTTCTTTCCTCTTTCTTTTCTAGATAAGTTTCACTTAATTTTTTTTTTTTATCCATTTTGGCATAAATGTAATGTCAATTTTGTCTATGCAAAATGTTGAAGGGAAAAATTTGACAAAACGTTGCAGAGAGATACGCTTTGGGGATAAATAAAGGTATTTTGTTTGATCTTAATTTACGAATAATATCGTATTCTCGGAAGTAGTAAAATATAAATCACATATTTGTAAAGTTCCATCGACAATATGTATGCATGTATATATATGTGTGTTCTTTTATGTGAAAAGCACGAACGATAGAAGGAAGCTCAGATAGATGATAAATACATACGTAATACGAATATATGGGAATAGTCGTTTCGAATTCTGAAAAGGGCATATAACATTCTCTGTTGTAACAAGTCTAACATACATATCTAGAGATAACTTTATAGAATGAGTATTTCTACGACGGTTAATTTTATGTGTTATTCTTGTATAACTGTGATTTATTATCAAGAAGGAGAACGACAACTGAAAACGTTTAAATTAGTATTGTATAAAATATATTATAACTATAAGATTAAATACCAAAGTTATATTTTAATCTTAAAATCAAGGTTAACAAATTAATGGTAGACTATACATTTTTTTTGTTTTTTTGAGAGAGAAGAAAGAAAGGAAGGAAGAGTTTGAAGGATAATGAGGATAATTATTTTTCTATTGAATATATGATCGTGATAAGTATCGGTCATGTATTTAGTTGATGGTGATTGGTGCGAGTTCACGCTCGATCTGGCAAAGGGCCAAACCTTTTGAGGATCAATACCATCTACAGAATGATACGAGCTGGATGATCGAAACGTTGCAGGCACCAACGTAATGCTTTTTCTCTCTTTATATATATATATATTTTTTTTTTTACTCTCCCTTTCTTTCTCTTTTACTCTTTTTTTTTCTTTTTTTTTCCCCTCCCCTATAAATTTAGATGGCATTCGCATTTTCCTGACACGTTTCCTGTATCGATCGAATATCTACGAAACTCTGTATGAAAGGAAAAAGCTTCGAGAATGCATAAATATTTCATATCACAACGTGTAACACGTGAAATCAGGGAAAACGATTATAGGATTTTTTTGGTTGTTTTAGACATCGAGATTTGAAAAAAATGAAATAGGGGAAGATACTGATAAAAACAAAACAAAAATTGTAGCTAATTTATTTATAGGGGAATAAAGTAGGATTAGGAGGATTATACAAATTTATAGAATTTTGCTATTCTAATACAATTTGTATAATATATTATTATTATTATAATAATATTTATTTATTAATAGTTATTTCGAGAGAATTTAAATCTCGCATAATAGATTTATCTTAAATATTCGATAAATTTGTAAGCCCTTGGGCACTTGCAAAATAATATCCGTCAGTGTCATAATACGAATGAAATAAGGGCTATCAATATAGTCACGAAAAGGTACTATTTTATTTTCTCGGATAATATTAAACAAGACAATTTTGAAATTCCATTCCTTCGAAAGGTAGAAGACAATTTCTAATACGTTTTTCTCCCCTTGAGGAAAATTGAAATTTTCGAATCGTTCGGCCGATCAAAATCGAACAGTCTCAGTCGGATTTTCTACTATCGACGACGTTATTCGATAGTAATCGAAAATTTTTCTTTTTTTTCCCCCCCCTTTTATACCTTTTATATTTTTCATTTTATTTTATTCTTCTTCTTCTTTCTTTTTTGATTTTTTTTGGTTTTGGCAAAAAGTTCCTTTTTAAAGTTTCGTGCGAAGTTGACACGCGAATTTCTCACGAGCCTTTTGCATGTCCTTTTTCTCTCTCTCTCTCTCTCCCTTTCTCTCTCGTGATGGTGAAATATTATTTTCTTCGTTCGTCGAGCAAAAATGAAAGAAGAGAATTTCAATATCGCATATGAAATAAGCGAAAGATTTTTAGCGAAACTTTTCTCCTTCGTCTTACACGATCATCGAAGTCTTTTCCACGTTCGCAAATATTTTGACGAATTTTTATGAAGGATACTTTTCTCTCTCTCTCTCTCTCTCTCTCTCTCTGTAGTATGTCTCTGTTCTTTTTTTTTTATTATTTAAAAATTAAAAAAAACAATTTTCATAAAGCATCGTAAAATACTTTCATTGAACATTGTTATTTTACAAATTATCAAAGAATCTTCCAACACAAGAGTAAACTTTCAGTATTAACAACATTTTGTACACGTGCATTTTATGTTAATTATATTTTCCTATAAAATTTGTTAAAATGATTGATCAATGTTATATGTCAAGAGTAGAATTATTGTCACATTTTTTTACAAGTTTCACTCACATGAAAGCTCACGAGCATCGCTAACTAACTCTGCTTTATTATTTATCTTCTTTCTTTTATCACGATTATAATCTTCTCGTATTTCTTTTATCGTATGAAATGTAATGTGAACAGACAGACAGACAGACAGACAGATGGACAGACAGATGGATAGAAATGTACGAGGAAAATTGAATAAATGTTTTATGCGAGTCATTAGCAGTTTCATTCGTCGATGTTGACGACCATTTGAAAAGCTTCGAACTAGTTATTAATAATAAAATAATAGTAATAGTAATAGTAATAGAAATATCTCATTGATATCATTCAATCCATCATTCTCTTATTATAAATTTACCATTTATGGAAAATCGATGGTAAAAATCCTTCTTCTCTCTCTTTTCACTAACATCGTGCATACGATTTACTATGGATTTGTGGGAATAAAATTAAATCGCGTTTAAATAAAAATGAAATTGTACCCATCGAACATGCTTTTCAGTCATGCCACGCATGGTCGACGAGATAATGGAGTGATTGCGAATCGTTAACGAAATTGGAACGCGTCCATCCTCCACTTCCWCCTCCTCCTCCTCCTCTTTCCCTCAAAATCGATCCATACTTTAATCCTGATATTCACATTTTTATCCTAATTCTTCTTTTAATATTCCCCGCCCATGGTTAGTTCAAATACGAATGCATTTATGTTGATAAGAATTCTGGTTATTTATTCATTTCGTGGAATATTTTTATTATAAATAAATTAATAACAAAATATGTGTTATTGAATATATCATTGAATATAATTTGAGATAATTGTTACGTTAAATGAAGTAAAACACGTGGATCTGTGTTTTGTAAAATTGTTAACGCAAGTTTTGATTATCCCATTTTACTACTACGGACCACTATAGTGGCCCTTCACATAAAATACTGCGTATTTTACATACGACGAACTTATGCAGTTCGTCACACACTGGACATGTAATTTTAGTGTTTTTTGTTTCTTTTGATTTAAAAATCGTTAATATCAACAAGAAAATTATTTAAAAATAAAGTGCAATTTTGATGCTGCTGCACGTATTAGCAGCCCCGTACAGTAGAAGAAAAGACGCCTGTAGCGAAAGGGTTAATAGTTTAGAATTCTTTAGGTTTATTGATGATCATAGTTGAGTTATTTTCAAGATAATATTAGAACTTCAAATTGGGACAGTTCGTGTGTATATTTAATTATATCTCTTAGCTCCCGGAAGAACAGAAAAATCTTCTTTATCGACCGAGTTGGTGGTATTTGATTTGCTAACGAATTGAAAATATCAATTTTTCTGTATAAATTGTTCGATATAAAAATAACTATCGATTAAATAATTAATCAAATACAATATTAAAACGAAATTGAATAAAACAAATAGAAAAAGTATTTGCATGAAACGATTACGTAATTCTATCCTCTCGTCGATGATATTTCATCATAGGCTGATACCATTTATGGTTCATCGAACCACCAACACGTCTGGGGTGTCACATATACATATATATATGCACTTACATACAAAAAAAAAATCACCTAAGTGAAACGAAAATAAGAATGAACTTGAATGAGTGCATCGACCTTCTCAAATAAGAAAAAGAAAAAGAAAAAGAAGAAAAAAAAAAAAAGATAAAAATACAGGAAGAATAAAAATAAATAAAAAAGTGGTGCGTACCGAGTTTATTTTCAGCTTCGAGACAGCTGAGAGAGACAGGTGAGAAAATTTCAGGAAATCCTCATTGATGCTGCGTAAGTGCGTGATTGACGAAATTATTATTATTATTTTTTTAGAAAAAAATTGATAAAGAATATGATAAGAAAAATAAAAAGGAAAGAAATAAGAAACACAAATAAAACAAACAAATGATGATAAACATATAATGAAATATAAATAATTCTCTCTGTCTCTCTGAATTTTTTGGGTCGTTCAATCTTCTTTCTCAAAGGATCGTTTAATTTCCGTAAATTTGATGGTACTTTTTAATGGTTTGGTTAACACTATACCGTGATCACTATACCGCGACTATAGCACGACTGTACACTGTAACAGGGCCGACGAAGAAACGGCGACAATCGCGTCTCTAGTTCGTCGTCTAAACTTAGCACCGGCACCTTTTGATTTTCCAGCACTCGCTTATTTTCAACGAGCATCTTAAAATAGAATCTTAGGAGTGAAACAGAGAGAGAAAGAGAGAGAGAGAGAGAATTACTGCTGGCATGTGAGAGAGGCCTTCGGTTGAGATCTCCAGATTCTGGCCTGCTTTCTTCCAAACCCAAAATTGCATCACCCCTCCCCTAAAGTTTTCTTTTCTCTCATTTCTCTTATCGACGATGTTGCGTTAGGGTAAAAAAAAAAAAAAAAGATTTAGATAAATAGACCAAGATAGAATGATTGAGTTAAGGATAGAACGAACAACAAAGAAAGAGAGAAAAATAGAACGAGAGAGAGAGAGAGAGATCTCAAGCTTTTCCTACGTCGGCAAAACAGTTTTCTACTACTTACTCTCGCAAGCTTCTCGTTCAAGTCAATTTTACCGAGTGACACGTTAACGAAAGCTTAACTTTTTCGTGAGTTAGTTCGCGTCGATAAAAAGCTGCTAAGCTCTTTGGTTAACGTTTACCGAAAGGTGGCTGTTTAGCTTCTTATCGTAAAAAAAAGTGCTTTGCACCTTTGCAGAGAAGTTACAAATTTGAGAAATTCTTTTGTCAATTTGAATAATACATTCATCCATACTTATTTGATAATTTTTGAGAGTTCAACAATTACGAAAGATTCTTAACGAGAATTTATTAATTTTTCTATACATTTATTTCTACAATTAAAAAAAAAAAAAAAAAAAAAAATTGTATTCTTATAAAAAAGTTCAAATGAAAAAGCTATGAGAAATGTAATATGAAACGTTTCGTTCGAACGAACGATTTCATATCAAAGCGAATGATTGAAAAGTTGTTTCATTATAAATTTGCAAATATAAGTTGCAAAGTTTCGATTTAATAAACGTTCTTTTTCACATCGGAAATGAAAAAGAGAAAGAGAGAGAGAGAGAGAGAGAGATAAATATATAAAATATCTATCATGAAAATTAATATTGCAGAGAAATGCGTTAAAAGAATTAGACGAGTAGGATAATTGCGATTAGGTATATCAATTTCATAAGTAATTTTATTCTCAGATTGTTTGGTGCAATAGCACTGATTAGAAAAATAATATAAAAGTAAAAATAAAACATGAGAGAGAGAGAGAGAGAGAGAGAGAGAGAGAGAGAGTGTCTGAATAATTCAAGAGTTTGGTTGAGAAGATGTAAAAATGATGCATCAAAGTTAGGCGTACACACACAGACACACACCAACACATATACATATACACACTAAGAAGGAGTAACAAGTTTATATGAAAGAGAGAGAGAGAGAGAGAGGATGGATGAGGGATAGAAAGTGGGTGGCAGAGGATACGAACATTCTGACGTAAACTGACGAGGATGCTTTCTGACTTTGATGGTTGCTTCTTCTTCTTCTTCTTCTTCTTTTTCTCTTTGGAGTGAATTTTCTTTAATGTAAACGCGATAAGAAAATTTGCCCTAAGGATTGGGTAGAGGGAAAGAAGGGTAGGTTTAAGAGTGCATCAGAGTTTGCTCTATCCCTTTCTTTTTCTTTCCTTGTGGATTATCTTTAATATATATTATAATATCGGTGCATTAGGGACACCGCCAGGTGTTTGATGCGTTGCTAAACTAGCGATTTGCTTTCTTTTGCATCAGCGTGAAAAAAAAGTACGAGAGAGAGAGAGAGAACGGAAGTGGTTAAAAGATACCGGCTGCTGTTCTTTGCTCGAAATTGCCTTCCTCGGGTAAAGACACTTTTTGCACCCTCTGCTAATGTCTTCTCTCGTTTCTCTAATTAACGCGTTAAGGGAGAAGAAGCACGATGGAAAATACAAAAAAATGTCTACCCTGTTATGGGAGAGAGGGAGAGAGAGAGAGAGAGTGCGTCGTTCATTTATCGATCCAATTATTCCACACAAATTTATCGAACAGGTCAACGAAATTGAATCGTTATCGAAGTAGTTTTTGGTCTTCATATTTTGTTTTTTTTTTTATTTCTTTTTATTTTATGAATAAAAGAGAGAGAGAGAGAGAGAGAAAGTAAGGCTGAATAAAGCGTATTTTCTTGTGGAAAAAGTTGCAGTATCTCGAAACTGATGGACTTGCCTTTGTTGAAAAGAAACACGTTCATGGCTAGACTTTTTGAAAAGGTCTTTGAAAAGCAAGCAAGCAAGCGGCGRCTTTTTTCATTTTTTTCCTCGCATTCATCGAGAGATATTTTGCGAATAGCTTCTCGACAAATGCATCGGTTGCTTGTGCTATTGTTGTTGCTACCATTCCCTATCTATCCATCCATCCATCTATCCATACTTCTTAAAGATGAAACTAACGCTTGGTAAGTTCACAGACGAACAAGTACTATCCTTTCAAGAAACATACCACACACAACTATTTTCCTATCCCTTGCTCTTCTAGTTTTCTTCTTTCCTTCTTTTTCTTTTTTTTCTTTTGATATTACCATAGAACATTTTTCTCTCCTCGCTGACTTTCCTGTAATTTTCGATTTATATTCGTCTCACGATCTTCTTCTACTTCTTCTACTTCTTCTTCTTTCTTCATACTAATCCTTTCCTTTTTTTTCATCTAGTTTTACTTTTTTTTTTTTTCTATTTTAATTTGTTTCAAAGAAATGATATGATAAATCTCTTGAAATTATATGAATGTACTCTCAGAGTGTCGCATTTTAAATGACTATGGTTTGTGTGTATACTTATGATCTTAATCGTTTTGTGGAATTTTAATACCTTGAATTAATATTAATGGAAGAACAAAGTTAAATATTATTTGTAGTGGTTTAATGGAGTGTACTGTTATAACCATAATTATCTTTTCATTTTTTTCTTTTCTTTTCTTATCTTTTTATTATGGAAATCGATGTTTTATTGTGAACAATAATAATAGGAGAATATTCAAATGAATTCAACAAGTATTTGAAATTTAATTAGTTATTTAAATTTTCATTCAATTGAAAAATGTTTTCCCATGATACTTAGAAAAACTACAGTTACAGTTACTTGTATAAAATGAGGCTGGGGCTTTTACAAAACGTCCAATGTAATAAAATACAAAATTGGAAAAAAGAAAGGAAATATGAGTATTTTCCTATTTCGTGAAATGTTTTCAGAAATGACACGTTCCTTTGGAATGCCAAGCTTATAAGGAACGAGCTTGCGGAATGGTATGCTTAAAATTTCATCGTAGATGCAATCAAAGGTGAGATGTCGTATTGCTCGCCTCTAAGGTATTTTCATTTCCGTTTACTTGATCGTTTCTCAGTAATCCTCAAACAAGAAAGCAAGCAAGCATTCGAACAAACACGAACAGACTACTAGCAAAGGAAAGCAACAAAGTAAGTTTGCGTATCTTTCAATCGAACGTTTGCAATTCATAACATTTAGCAATAGTCTTTTAAAACGTTTAAGAAGCTTATACTTTGAGTAAGAATGATAACTAAAAAAAGAGAAAAACAAATTAAAAACAAAACCCTTTATTCTATCCCTAGAAAGAGGTAAGAAAAATGTTAAGAAAAAAAAAAAAAAAAAACAAATCTTGTCTCTGAGTTTATTAACGTGCAATTCAAAAGGACCAGTTTCTTTCCATGTTAATAAAATCAGAAACTGTAAAAACTCTGTTTAAGTATGTACAGTTTATATTGCTGATAAGCTTAAGCGAATTCGGAATTGATCTGAATCGATCTGAATTTCTTCGAATGGTTCCTTTTGTTTTTTCCGTAGTTAGTCGTATGTCGATCCACAACCGATTCTAATTAAATTTAACAAAAACATTTTTCTATTTTACTAGATACGTAACAACATTGTTTATATCTATGTTCAGATGATACGTGGGCACGGATTTGACATTAGGAACAAGTGTAAGAGACAGGGATGAAATAAAACAAGTATACATGAAAAATGGATAATAGAGAAAAATAGGAAAATGTTTTTCACCTCTTTCTCTTTTTCTCTCTATCTATCTATCTGTCTATCTCTCGTGTACTTTGATAAACACACCCTAGAGATATTATGGATAAAACTTTATGTAAGATATTGAAATCTTCAGGAAAATCTCTTTATAGTGTCTTTGAATTTGTTATCAAGTATTTACATGGGAAATTTCAATGTATTTTCATCGTTATTTATGAGAACAAAAAAGAGAGATAGAGAGAGAGAGATTGTCTCACCAATGTGTTTCATAGTAAAAAATGAATTTTACATATGGTGTATCTTTAAAATTTACAAACCCCTTTATTATCTTTTTTTTTTTTTTTAAATAATTTATAATAATAAATGAATTCTCAGAATTAGTCTTATCTTACAATCCTCAAGGTATCATCTTACCTTATAATTTATATTTCATTTATTAGTCTTTTTTGATATCTTTCCCATAGGGTAGCTTTCTGTCATGTCAAATAAATTTGCTTTCTCTCTCTCTCTCTCTCTCTCTCTCTCTCTCTTTCTTTGACTTTCTGCTAACTCTGACTAAGACCACCTATAAATATATAACTTAATCCAAAGCTTACTAATCCCAGAACAATCTAAATAAAAGACCACAAACGAACTAACCCGTAATAATAGTACTTAAGCTTTTATCTGCTTATCTTTTAATATTACATTACGTAATGTATTAGAGTGTGGTCAAAAGGTTACTAAGTACAATGAGTTGTGTAACTTTGAAATTATATAGCAATAAGAAAAAGAAGTATCTTTGTTTTATTTATGTAAGCTTCGGGAAAAAAACTGGACCGCTGGACTGACGGGCGACTGCTCTTTTAATCAATTGAGCTATCCAGGGCCCATTTTTTTTAGTAATAAAAAAAATGTTCATTATCGTGTTCGATCGTGTATAATCCCATTCAAGGATTCATATTTCCATTTGTACATATTGCATAACACGTAGAGAGAACACTTATGCACGGATACGTTCGTAGGATCATTAAATGCAGTCTTTTTTATATATACATCTCTCTCTGTCTCTCTCTCTTTCAAAATTTTTTTATTTTCTACCGGAAGTAGCACGGAACGAAAAGAGCGCGTCCGTTTGCACACAGTGTGTTTCGCGTTAATTAGCTCTCCAGCCGAGTCGGTAATATACGTACTAATTAATGTAGGATATATTTAATGTTTTTGCTTTTAACGAGAAGGAAATAGAGGAAGGGTGGGAGAAAGAGAGATAGGGGTAATAAAATAGGAAAGAAAAAAAGCTCTCTCGAGCACGAGCACGAGCATTCGCGCACTGGTCTCTTATTCTTTTGCCTCTGCTTCGTTATCTGCTTCTATTTTTTTTTTTTACTGTATAAAAAAATTCAAGAGAGAGAGAGAGAGAGAGTATCTAATTCATTCGATTTACGTCTAAAATCGGATTTATTCTTCAAACCATTTGCAACAGTTTTAAATATGTAATCCTTGATAATATTTACAAACTCTGTCTTCTTCTTATTTTTTTTTTCATTAATTATTTTTTATATCTTTTGCAGTAGTTTTTGTTGTTGTTTTTTTGCTTGCGCGCTTCTGGAAACATGGATTAACTGAAGCTACCCTTATTAAGTATTACCGTACTCTTATTAACGCGAGCAAGAAAAAGAAAAAGAGAGAGAGTGAGAGAGAGAGAGAGAGAGAGGGATAGTGAGAGGGATGGAGAAAATGAAGGACTTCGCATGAGATGAGTTTTGGGTTCAAAAGCTATTCTCCAAAAGTCTCCAGGATTTGGGGTAGCATCATGGATTAACGAGTCACTGTTCAAATTTATAACGAGGCGTATTATTAAATTTCTCGATGAAATTATCTAAGTTATCTTTTTTGCTTTTGCATCTATCTTTCAAATAAATCAAATTAATGAAATATCGTGAATATTATTGACTGAATGTTTTTTTTTCATCATTTCTTTGATTATATTCTATGAACGTTCGTTTAACAGTGAACTCAATTTTTCTTCTTTCTTTTCTTTTACTCGAATTTTATTCTCGTAAAGAGCAGCAGCAGGGAGGAAGGACGATTTAGGCAAGCATTCAGAAAACTCACGATTTCTTCTTTTATATATCACTCCTCCTTACTTTTTCTACTCTTTCAGTAACTCTCCCCCCTTTTTCTTGTTCTTTTCATCTTTAAACGAGCCGTTTTAATGATAATCTGCGAGACAAATTTTCCTTTCGTTTTACTTTCAAAAGATAATTATTCATTTTTTCACGTTCCGTGTACTTGTAACTTAACAAATGTCACATATACATTTGTTAGTAGGTTAACCCTTAAAATGCACATGGGATGTTTGACACTCCAACAAATTTTGGATCTGTCGAAAACGTTACTGAATTCGAAAAAAATGGGTTATTTGTCTAGTGTCATCTAGTGTTAATTTAAATGGATATAAAACCTATTCTATTTTAAAAAAGATGTATCAAACTACTTTGAAAAAAATTATTGCGAGGTCTAAATATTAAATAGCAGCTACAGGAGACGCGTTCAAACACCCACAATGCACTTTAACTAACTTTTACCAAGTGTTCACTTTAAAGGTTAAGTGTAAGAACCAACAAAAATTATTTTACTTTATTTCATTTAATTATTATTCCCTTTTGAGTGTTAACCATTTTTTTTTTTTTTTATTAGATTTAGGAATATTTCAGGATTTTTATCGTATAATAAATATAAGAAACGAAAATAGACCCCAATAGCAAAGCTTAGATACCAATTTTCTCATCCAACTTGTTTTCTTCTTTTTATGTGCTTTTTTTTTCTTCTTTTTTTTATCTTTTCTCTCCCCTTTTTTCTCTCAACTTTTTTGTTTTGAATATAGTAGCACAGCCGAGGTTGAAGTTGGATAGGAGGATAAAGGACATGCAAATTACGCGATATGAAAACAGGAGTTACTCTAGACTAGCAATATTCCCTCCTCTCGACGCGTGCAACCTCCTCTTGCCTGCTTTTTTTTCCCTCTTGTTACGTTGGACACTACCTGCATATGTTACGACCTACCAAAAATGGATAGGAAAATAGTACAAAATAAAACAAAAATAGAAAAAATACCAAATGAAAGAGTGCAACAGAGAGAGGAAGAGAGAGAAAAATAGTTGACCATCGTGTTATTATCGTTTGTTTCGCAAACAGGAAATTATGCGTTGCGGTATAAAATACGGAAATTCGTTCTTCCTCTTTCTCTCACCTTTCTCATTCATCCTCTTTCATTCTCTATGACTGCACACACATATTTTCTTTTCTTTTTTTTTTTACGAAGAGAAAAATTATTGAAAACGTGAAAAAACACAACGAATCTTGCGAGTTATTCTAATCGACGTATTTATTCTACACGTAGGGGGAGAAGAACCTTTTTTTGTTTGATTTTTTACGAGAGATAGTTTATATGTGTATGTTCATACGTGATGCAATAGAATTACGAGATATATCGGTAGTTTGAAACTCGTTAATAGTTATGAATGTGAGTTAGACAAAAAGTGTGTGTGTGTGAGAGAGAGAGAGAGAAAGTGAAAAGGCTAAATTTGTTAATAAATTTATGCGAATTCAATGAAAAATCTCTTTTTCATTTTCATCTCACGTAGGATTTGATTACATAGGTGTACATACGTGCGTGCGTATGTAATTATGACTCCCCTTTTTTTTATATTCGACAATTTGAATAGAATGAAATTAGCATTGAAAGTCTTAATAAGGAATAATGAATTTTTGTTGAAATCATTGAAGGATTTTTTTTTTTTTTTGAAATGCAGTGGGTTTGTTTGGTTGGTTGGTTGGTTGTGAGTTTTCTGTTGATTTATGTTCGTGTAAGCTATGTAGGTTAAATTATACTAGATTCATTTTCACGTAGTAGCTTTTTTTCTTTGTTTAATCTTTTTTAGAAAAAAAAAAAAAATCTAAATAAAATGAATTTTTGCGTGGAATATGTGTACACTTGAATAGAATCTACTTGTGCATTGCGCAATGAATACGCCCTAAGGCAAATTGTATAACGAGTACAAAGAAGAAATATGAAAATAGTATAGTGAAGGAAGCTTTAAAATAAGCTACTTTTGTAGTTGAATTCATTTAGTTAGGTCAAAAATATGTCACAATTTGAGTTGCTACAAAAGACCTAGTTAAACGAGGATGTTTGTTATAATGATCTGAGATTTGAATCAAATAGAATTTCTATAAGAATAGAAAAAAGAAAAATATAATAAATGAACAAAAAGAATTTGAAGATAAAAATAAATCAAATATATATATTGAAAAATTGATCAAGTATTTGCAAGATAAATGAATGATTTATTATTTCATTTGTTGGAGAATATTTTCAGCTAAGAAAAGTTCATAATTTTGGCTTATTTCTTGAAAATTAATAGTACAAATAGTGATAGAATAAAGTGCACGAGGGAAAAGAACGACAAAAGTCGACCACACACGGCGATTCAATTATCGATAACGAAATATATCGCTTGCATTCACGTGACTTTGGCATTAATGTATCGACCAGTGATTTTTATGTATTTTTTAGAGAAAACATTTCTACCCAATTTTAGTCATCCAAATGGCAAAAATAAAAAAAAATAAACAAGAAAAACAATTTTATTGTAAGCTCAATGAGTCTGTTCATAGGAGGAGGGGAAAAAAGATTTCAATTGATTACAATCAATAATAAATGTAGTTAATAATGATAAACAAACAAGTCGTCACGTTAACAAAAAGATCGAGTAAATCTAAGATTTTACTCGATAAGATTTAGAATGTGAATAATCAAGAAATGAAAGTGTCTTTTATTAAATGATAGAACCCGTGGATTAATCTGTGACAATCAAGCCGGATGAAGATTAATTAGTTCTGACTGATTTCTTTCTTTCCCATTTATATAAGAAAACATCTTTCTATCTTTCTATTTTCTTTTTTTTTTTTCTCATTAATTATGATTCGTCAAAATATGACACATTTTATTATCAACGATATCATCCCCTTCTTTGCTTTTCCGAAATATTTCAGAACAAAATAATCTGTGGAAATTCATTAAACTATGAATTTAAAAGCTGAGAAAAAATTAAGAGAATAATGATGTCACAATTTTATTATATTATTTAAAATATTTCTATAATAATTAAATGTATCACGTGTTATTGAAGTGATGAAAGTTAATTTTTGAAAGTAATCGAGAAAACACGTAATTTACATTAATTATAAATAAAACATCACAATTATAACCATTTGCCGTAATAAATGGTCGAAATATCATCAACCAACGTAGTTTAATTTTAAAGTCGCGTACTCATAAATATAAATTTTTCTTATCGCTAATTAATTTGTTGCTCAAATGTAAATTTTTGCCACAATAAATACAAATTATAAACAATGTAAATATAATTTTATTATTAATACAAATTATATAATAAATTTTCTTTCTAGACAGCGCGGAAAAAATTCGGTTTGCAGAGGATTTTAAAATATGTGTTACACGTGTAGAAAATATTTCTACTCTGTTTATTATGATATTTTGTATAATTACTTAATATTAATAAAAAAGAGGTAGTGATTTAAATAATAAAATTGGTCAAATCTTTGAAATAAGTAAAGACAATTATATTGGAATAGATATTTGCGATATCTGCGGATTCGAAGAAGATAATGTTACTGGTTTTGGTACATTCTGAGAAACGATAGGATCACGATTTCGGTCAGAAATTACAGGTTTTAAGCAATTTCAGGGGATATTCCCTATTGTGTAATATCCAAGAGAGTTTAACAAGTAACACGATATTGCTGCGATATCATAATATCGTAAAATAGCAACCAAGAGTTACCAAGAACAAAGGGTCGCTCTAGTTTCATACCGTTATATACACGCGATATATTGTTTCTTTCTTTTTTCTATATTCCTACTAAACTTCTTTTCTCTTTTTTTTTTGTTCTTCTTTATTTTTTAATATCAGCAGGATAAACGTAATAGGCCCGTTAATACAATGAGCACATTTATTTTTCTGACTATTGAAGTGAGACGTGAAATCGTCTTTTACAATAATACAAAAAATGAAATAATGAGAAAAATTGTAAGAGCTTACCTGAGAGGGTTTGACCGCCTTACGGCGGCCTCTTCAGGTCGGGGGCCCTCTCTAAGGGGGGCCCCGAGTATTCTCACTTTCCAATCGACAAATCCAGCGCTGCGACAGCTGGAAACGAATTTCAATATTTTCGTTAATGCACGTTCGTTGTCGTCGCGTCGCGTCGCGTCGCGTCACCGTGTTATGTGATTTCCAAAATCAATGAGAACAAAAATTCTATTCCAGGTGGTGATACATATGTGTAAGGGTTCTATTATATTACATCTGGAATAGAAAAAGTCAAGTGAATGGAGGATGGGGTAGAAAGGGTTAAGCTTCTTCAATGGTCGTAGAGTGGAAAAAGATTTGTACGTTTCATTGAAAAGTTTATGTGTGTTTGTGTTTTTGACTTGTGATTTACAATGAATAATAAAAAAAAAAAGGATGAGGAAAGGTATATCAATGTATTAATCCGAACACTTTTTGTTGTTGTTGTTTTGTTTTCAATAACTATGATGATACTTCTCGCTATCTCTTTTTCTCACGTTTAATTCCCATTCGAGTTTAGTTACGGTGGATTAAAAGTTTAAAAATACACACACACACACGCACACACATGTAAGTACTCTCACACGTACGCATACGCAGCTTTTCCTATTGCGTTGAATCATATTATTAAAATGTACTTTTAAAAAGCAATTAAAACTTTGACCAATGTAAACGTTCGTTATATCATTTTGATCAAAAAGAAAAACATATTTTCGTCATAGTTTTAATAGAACACCTATTGTAAATATTGCACTCGTATTATTTTTTTTGTTCTCTCTCCCATGAAAACTAACAATTTCTCTCTTTCTCTCTCTTTCTCTCTCTCTCTCTTTTTCTATTTCCTTTCGTTTTCAAAATAAAATCTATCAATTTTATTTTTCGATACGTGTATTCATATTTTTTAGAATATATATTTTTCAACAAAATACATGGAAAAAAGATATAAACAAATAAATAAATAAAWAAAGAAGATATCGTTGGAGTATTTAAAGTCAAATTATTAGTTTGTAATATTTGACATAAAATTAAAAAAAAAAAAAACATTCATATATGAAAAATATGAGATATTTGAAAGAGAAAAATAAGCATAATCTTTCATTCTATTTTACCAATTTCATGAGATAAAATTACGGATACATCCTTTCCATCTTTCCATGCTTCCTTCCTTCCTTCCTTCCTTTTCATTTTTTTTTTCTATCGCTTTAATATCCTTGTTTGTTCTTACCTAAAGCCTCAAGTCGAGTTTAAAATTAATTATCCGCCGATTCGCCGTTCGGTTTCATCATATTACGTAAGGGAGGTCGATCGATCAGTGTCGCACCAGGGTTGCACGGCATAGAACTTTCTTATAGTTTCTACTGTAATTCTATGAGAGACCCGAGACGAACGAGAAAAGAAGACTAAGAAGAAGAAGAAGAAGAAGAAGAAGAAGAAGAAAAAGAAGAACAGAAAGAAAGAAAGAACTAGGTGTAGTAGTAGGTGGGATGTAAATGAGAGTAGAGGGGTACTAGGAAGAGAAGTCAAAGAAGGTGTGGCGGAACCAGGGGGTTGATGAGATGTCGTTGTTCAGCTTCATCGACTGTAAAGAAGAAAAGAAAAGAAAAGAAAAGAAAAAAAGAAGAAAAGAAAAAAAGAAGAAGAGAAAAGAAAAGAAACCAACTCGTAGAGAGTTCGGTGAGCATTTTAAATCACGAACTATCTCAATGTGGAAGAAAGTCTTCTTTTTTGTTAAAAGAGAGGTGGGAGATGGAGAGATGGAAAGTGAAACAGAGAGAGGGAGAGAGAGAGAGAGAGAGAGAGAGAGAGAGCTGTCATCGGCTGACCGCAAACTAAATGCGGGCCGGTTGGTTAGTCTTCTTCCAAGTGGAGTTACTCAACGTTGAGTCAGGCAACTTAACCAAAGTCGAATTGATATATTCATAGAAAACAAACTTGGAGAGAATTCTTTCCTGACCACAGATTAAATCTTACTAGAATATAATTTTCCTTTTTGAATTTTATCTTGTCCCTAAAGTAACCCTAAAATCAACTCTCCTTTAAAACCCTTTGTTCATATTCCCTTGAGTTTTGTTCGTAGCCGAATGTCGACTAGGATACTTTGTAAGATGCAGTAATACTCACGACGATCACATCTTTCAACAAAGTTCTAATTCATTCAAGTTCATTCGAGTCTCGATTATCATTATTATTATAATCTTTCTGGAAAAACGTGAGATTCAATTTATTTCCTTACCATCTTTCTATTTTAATATCTTGAAAAAGTTATTAGTCGTTAGAAACAAACTCGATTAATTGATCCACAAATTTTCTAATCAATTTGCTTTTCTGACACACATAATTATGTATCATAATTAAAAGATCAAATTAACGTGACGAAGAGATTAGAATGTTCGATATTAAGAACAAAAAAAAAAAGAAACAGGAAAACTTTGTGAACTATTTGGTACGAATTCTTGTAATAAAAAGACCCTTCGACTAATCCAGTAAAACCATAATGAGACAGAAAACGAAAGACAAGAGAAAAAAAGGGAGATAGCATGCAAAGTTGATTTTTTATCACATAGTAAAGCTGGATAGTAACACGAGATAGAAAAATAATAGGAGATGACAATAGGACGAGTAATTGAGCATGGAACCTGAGATAGGAAAAAGGCCAGGGAAAGGAAAGGTGTTGCTATTTCGTCTGATATAACTGAACACTAGGAGGATATTTTTGTTGGGGGTGAGGAAGGCTGATACAACCAGTCAGTATCATGTATATGTATGAATGTATATATATATATACCCATATAATAAGAGAAATAGAGGAGAAGAAAGGGAAAGAGATGAAAAAGGGACAAGGAAGAGGACCGAAAACGGGAGACAGTAATGGGAGAAAGAGATAAATAGATAGATCGAGGGAAAGCCGAGAAGAGAGAGAGTATTTAGGGTGAGGAAAAAAAGAGAGAGAGAGAGAGTGAGTGTGTGAGCATGTGTGAGTAAGAGAGAGAGAGAGAGAGAGAGAGAGAGAGTATAGAGAATAGATAAATAGAAAGGAGAGCACCGAATTGAAGAGTGCGAAAACGGAAATAGAGTGAGTATGTGTTAGAGAGAGAAAGAAAGTATATATCTATGTATGCATTTACATATGTGTGTGTTTGTGTGTGTGTTAGTGTGAGAAAAAAGAAAAAGAAAAAGAAAGAGATAGAGGTAGGTAGCATCGTCATCCTCCCGCTCGAGTTTCTCCGCTTTGAACGCGCATGCGTACGAACGTTTGTGCACCATCGGCGTGTACCGTTTTAGTAACCGAGCATACACTGGTGTGCATTATCTAACATTTAAAATTAGATTCTTGCCGGCGACGAAGACGAACACCAAAAGACGAACACCAAAACGACCACGACGACGACGATGAGCGACGACGATGGGCGACGACGATGGCCCACGACGATAGATGTGTTGAGATCCCCTATTGAAATTTGGACGAACAATATTCGACGTCAATTTAAAAACTATTGTACAGATATGACGGTTCTTTTTTTTTTGTCCTGTTTTTTTATTTTTTTTTTTTTTTTGTAAAATCGATGACACTTTGTTGTCGTAATTGTTTTTGAAGGATGTTTGATTCAATAACACACTTTAATCCTCGGCCCTTTTAAGTTGCACTGACAAAAATATTCACGAATTTTGTTCACGTGTTTTTTTATCCGTTGTTCATAATTCAATGAAAACATGTACAAAGTTCTTCTTGTTCTTCTCCTCCTTCTTCTTCTTCTTCTTCTTCTTCTTCTTCTTATGATTGCTTTTTTTCCGATAGACTTTCTGTTACACGATCGATCTAATACGCGCACTTGTCTCTAACGTAGAGAACAAAGCACAAGGAATTATTGAAACAAAGCTTTTTCGTTTATTTATATATATATACATTACGCTTTCTATTTTTCCTCCAATCCTTAATGTTTTCTTTTTTTTTTTCTTTTACCTATTTTTCTTTCTTTCTTTCTTTTCTTAAGTTTGTTTCTTATACACGACACAGCACGGGATGATGGTTGTAGAGTCGATGGAAAAGTAGAGATGAGAATGGATAGAAAGTTGGTAGAAAAAGAGAAAGAGAAATGAAGATAGACATTGAGAGTCGAGTTAAAAAAAAAAAAAAAAAGAAAAAAGAAACCGAAAAAGAGAGAGAAAGAGAGAGAGAGAGAGAGAGAGAGAGAGAGAAATAAAAAAAGGAAAAGTATTTTATCGATCGCGTTTTTTCGCACCACGGTATTTCGTTCTTTCCACCCTTCTTTCCTTCCTTCCTTCCTTCCTTCCTTCCTTCCTTCGTATTCAACACTTTTTCTTTTTACTCTCCATTTCTCCTTCCTTTTTATGTTCCTTGTATGGTGTCTTTATAGATCGAGAGTTATAGGGTTAGAAAGAGAGAGAGAGAGAGAGAGAACAAAAATGGGAATGTAAGATAAAGAAAGATAAAGATACTGAATCGAATGTGTCCCATGAACGTCGTTGGGGTTAGTTGATAAGTGTTTAGGTGTATCTTTTTTTGATTTTGTTTTGGACTGATAGTGTAATGACGATCACGATATAACGATGCTGAAGTTTGTTATGTTAAATAAGGATTGTGATAATGATAATTATGTGTATATCGTATAGGAAGATGATATTACGAGACGCACCGCGTTCGTCCGGGCCGGTTGGCCGCCCGTCTTAGAGTGAATGTCATATTAGCTATTTCTAGCTGACTACTTAGTCTCCCTTCTTCTTCTTCTTCTTCTTCATCTTATTTCTCCTCATCCTTCTCCACTAATTCTTCTTCTTAT
The DNA here is from genome assembly GCF_001465965.1 of Polistes dominula. The sequence goes on from NW_015149099.1 coordinate 229,141, forward strand.
TCTACTTTTCTTGATACTTTGCCCGAAACCTCTTCTCCTCCTCCTCTTCTTCTTCTCTCTTTCTAATTTTTATACTCTTTTATTATCTTCTATTCTAATCTTTCGATTTTATTTCTTTCAAAGCCAATTATTTGTGACCATAATTATAAAAGTGGTCTTGTCTAAGTCAAAATGAAAAAAAAAAAACAAAAACAAATGAGTTTATCAGTTATTTGAAACTAAATAAATTCAATGTAATTTGAAAACGATATTGTCAAAAATGAATCGTCAGATAATGTTTGTTATTTCAATATTATATAGAATTCATATAGAGTGTTCAAATAGAAATCTTGAAATATCTCGAAACAAGAGATACATGACTTAAATCACTTTCATAATTATGGACACATTTATGTGAGTGCATGTAAAAATGTAATTTACCTCTTTCCTCTTTTATTCTAATTTTATTCTCTATTTAATTTCTAACACTTAAAGATTTGATTTGCTCACTATGATTTTTATCTACTTCAATATCTTACAAAATATTATGTAACTTTATACAACACCGACTAACAGATGTATTTTAGATTAAAAAAAAAAAAAGAAAGAAAAATCGTGTTTTCATTCATAAAAATGCAAAGTTCATTTTATAGAACGCTTAACACGTAAATACTCAATCGACAAAGTAGTAGTATTCATTGAATGTTCTGATCATAATGTAAGTGTGTGGGTTGATGGTTTATTGTACTTTTGGTATTGTGTGACCATGGTAGTAAGAAATTCTTCGCTAAGGTCGATCGCATTCCTCGATATTTTTTTTTTCTCTTCCTACTTTCTTTAGCTTTCTACTTTGGAATCTCTGATGCTGGTAAATGATCGTGTAAGGAAGGAGTTGGAGACTTTCTTTCATGCTCAGGGTATCTGCGAACTCTTAGGGGGATTCTTATTTCTTTAGGAAAGAACAATTTTTCGTCGCATTCTTTCTAAACTCGATCGGTTGGTTCGTTGGTTCGTTCGTTGGTTGGTTGGTAGTGATCGCATCTTTACAGTGTTACGAAATGGGAAGAGTTTTTTCGTTAGATCGGATATGCGATTCTTAGTTTAAAAGAAAGAGAGAGAGAGAGAGAGAGATGAAATATAAAGCGTTCGTCCGTAAAAAAGCGGTGCTATTAATCATTAAAGTTCTTGCGGGTAATCGAATGCCAAAGCACCGATCGTGAAACGATTTTTCTATCGGATAAAGAGGGGACTCTTCCATCTTCTCCTCATCTTCTTCTTCTTCTTCTTCATTTTATTCCTTTCCGATAATACGTAACATCCTGCTTCTCTTCTTCCTCCTCATCATTCTCTTCTCGAACGTTCAACCTATGTATGCATACTTATATACATATATGTATGTATGTATGCAAATCTAAAATCGTGTTACGGTCGAGTATACCCGGACGATAACTCTCCTGTCTGATAAATAAGCTGAATGTTCTACTTGTTCGTAGAAAATACTGTCGCATAGAATGAATTCGCATCTGCTATTATTTAAATATTATTTAATTTAACCCTTTCGCTACAGGCGTCTTTTCTTCTACTGTACGGAGGTGCTAATACGTGCAGCTGCATCGAAATTGCACTTTATTTATTTTTAAGTAATTTTCTTGTTGATATTAACGATTTTTAAATCAAAAGAAACAAAACACTAAAATTACATGTGTACAGTGTGTGATGAACTGCATAGGTTCGTCGTATGTAAAATACGCGGTATTTTATGGAGGGCCACTATAGTGGTCCATAGTAGCGAAAGGTTTAAAGAAAAGATTTGTTCATGAAATATTTTTCTCTTTGACAAAATTAATCACCGTTTTATCTGAAAATTGTATACCTTTTTACATCGATCACGATCATCAAATTTTCATGGTCGAGGAAATTTGATCGTTCAATTTATTTTTTTTTGATTCGATTTGATTCACATTACTTTTTCCTCTACCAAAACTTCATTTAGATGAAAATAAAGTTTGTAGAAAGAATAAAAATGCCGTGTTATCTACGACGTCGTTTTTATCTTCATTCACATTATGCATTCTCACGTAGGTTAATTTCGTTAATCCGTTTCCCCATTTCTTTTATTAGTTCTATTTTATTCATCTTTTTTTATTTCATTAAACTAATCGTTTTAATTTATTTACATATTAGCATCATTATCATCACTTAGTGTACACGATATATTTTCATCCAGTATCGTAAGATAAAGCACGAAATAATATTTAAAGATAATATTTCTTAATATTGTATTGTGCGAAAAGTCATTTCGTTGATTATTTTGTAAAAATGAAGACACATTTTTGTTTCGAGATTAAACTGAGGCCTTTCAAGTGAGCATAAATAGTTGAATTTGATAAATTTAAACTCTCAACAATTTCACGTGTTACTATTTGACAGTTTGCATCAACTAATGCCATTATTGTGTCAGGAAAAAAATGAAATTACTTTACGAACAATCCAATATTAGGAAGAAATCAAATTATATACGATAGGTATTGTTAAAAAGAAGTTTTTAATCGATGTATCGTCAAATCATTAATAGAAATTTTCATTCTATTTCTGTTGATATTTATTTTATAATAGAAAAGGAAGAATAAAGATAGATAAAGATAAATTGAGAGTAAGAGAGATGGACGAGAAGCTAACACAATTTCTTTGTCTCTTGATCGACAATATCAAATGGAACTTTAGAAGGGAAAACCCTTCTTGCTCGTAGCATGAATCATTAAAGTACAAAGACGACGACGACGACGACGACGACGACGACGACGATTCGTCGACACGACTTAACGAGAATTTCCGATGCTTCCTTACGACCAGTTTTCCGGCTATGACTTAACTACTTACTTATTTACTTATTTACTTATTTACTTATTTATTCACTCTCGTGGCTTTGTCGTTCCATTTCTCTTTCTCTTTCTCTTTCTCTTTCTCTTTCTCTTTCTCTCTGTTCAAACGACAATATTTTTTCTAATTTTTATCGTGTGAACGGTATGATTAACATTAAATTAAATTGTTAATTTAATTCTATTGAATGTACGTACGTGTGCACACGTAATTTTACCGAATATCGGCTTTTATTACTCGTCTCGAGTTCCTACAATTTTATCGCTGTTGTCCTTGAGAAACCACGGAAGCTCTTCTTCCCTTTTAGGATTTACGACATTTCTTATTTTTCTGTTTTTTATCTCCTAACCAACCACATTTTATCACTCCTTTCGTAGCTTATTTTTTATCCTATTCTTTTTACCTTCTCTCTTGTATATTGTTTATTCTTTTTGATATTTCCTTTTTGTGTGTGTGTGTGTGTGATTTTTTTTCTTTTTTTTTTTTTATCCTTTCACGAGTCTCGCAATCACGCTTGCGAGATTTCATTATCGATTCATACCTCGAACAAAGAAAAAAAAAAAACTATCCAGAAAGAATATTTGAGAATAAAAAAGAAACAAAATAGCTGATTGAGGGTTTTTTTTCCCCCCCATATCGTAGCCTTTTTTGATCTTGTAAAAGAATAGAATGAAAATGAAATTAAATAAAACGAAATTTGTATGTGAAATATATATTTTGAAGAAGAGGGAAGAAAAAAGTCGTGATAATTAGGATATGGAAAACGATTTCTACGATCGAATTCATTTTCAATTAGAAGAAGAAAAAGTGGTTGATAGTCGATATCTATAATTGTTTTACTCTTATCCGATTGTTCGTGAAATCAATTGAAAGAGAAGAGAAAAAGAAAGGAACTTACAATTAAACTTAATATCAGATGATTTCAAATGGAAAGATGAGAAAATTTGTCGATGAAAATTCGTCAAGTGTTGATTGAAAAATGCACAAAAAACTCATTTTATTCCAGTTTCTTTTTTTTTTTTTTTTTTTTTTTTTTTTTTTATATTCCTCCGACAATGAGAAAATTGTAGGG
>NW_015149099.1:233087-304572 GCF_001465965.1 Polistes dominula
TGTTCGTGAAATCAATTGAAAGAGAAGAGAAAAAGAAAGGAACTTACAATTAAACTTAATATCAGATGATTTCAAATGGAAAGATGAGAAAATTTTGCGATTAATATTCGTCAAGTGTTGTTTCATAAATGCACAAAAAACATATTTTCTTATTCTTATTTTTTTTTTTTTTTTTTTTTTCTTTTTCTTTATATTCCTCCGACAATGAGAAAATTGTAGGGAAATCGTTCATGAAATAGAATACGCAGAGGAATTCATTCGAAACGTTCCTCCAATAAGCCAAGATTTAAAATGCTTTCTTTGTAGATACGTAAAAGATAACAATTTAAAAATAGGAGTGGGTAGGAGTGGGTTAGTTGCATAGAAAATAAGAATTACATTTAATCAATTCAATTTTCAAGAGAAACATATTCTTTGGAAATTCTTCTTCACTACAAAATTTCATTTTATTTCGCTTAATTGGTTATACTTGTCGAGACATTATGCATCTACTTAAAATGCGCTAATCGATAGGAAAAGAAGAAAAAAAAAATAGGAGAGAAAAGAATTTACAAAATAAATCAAATGAGTCGATGAAATAAAAATAAATAAGAAAATTCAAGAGGAAAATTCTTCGTGAGATCTCAAAATGTAGGTGAAAAGAATATTATTCTTAGTTATCTCTCTCTCTCTCTCTCTCTCTCTCTCTCTCTTTCTTTTTCCTACTTTTTCTTTTATCTTTACTTTACGATATAAAACTCGTAGCAATCGCATACTCGCAATTCTATTTCGAATAAACCGCTCGCTCGCTCGCTCGGCGTGGTGGTACGTGTTCGTCCATTAATTTTTCTAACTCGCTTTGCGCATAATGCATCGTAATTTTTCCCCTCTTACGAGCCAGTGCTTCTTTAGACTCGAAAAGGCGGAAAAAGTAAAGACGAACAAATCCTTCAGCGATGAAATACTCTCTCTCCTTCTTCTTCTTTCTAGTTTTACCTTAGTGTGTTCACCTACATACATCTACACACACACACACACACACAAATATAAATCAAATTCTTAGACCGGTGTTAAAGTGGTACGTACTAAAAACACGCACACACAGAGAGAGACCCATATATATACCTTACAAACACATAGATACAAGTGCAGACTGTTAAGGGAAGGAAAAATAAAGAATTGTTCGTTGATCCAGATCTTTAGCTCTTTGATTAACCCTCCATTTACTGGTAACAGTGTGTGATAGTAGTGGTAAGTGTAGTAGCTGTTCGTTGGACGTTTGGAGAATAACAGACGAATTCTTCTTTAAGTTTCTTTCCTTCTTATTTCTTTCTTCTTTTACCTCTTTACGGGTTTTATTTCTTTTTTTTTTTCTTCTTCTTGTTGTTGTTGTTGTTTGTTTAACCGTAGGAAGAAGAAAATACATCACTTGTACTTCAAAATTGAAAAGATGCCAACGTGGCACGTTTGACGAAAAGAACGAGTCCAACCTATACATACATATTATCTATATATGCATAAACATTGTCTATGTTTGTGTGTGTTCAAATACTTTGTTCTCTTTCTCGTGCAGCTAGAAAAGAGGCCGCAAGATAATTACTTAAGCTTTTTTTATCGCATTGAAAGAATGAGAGAGAAAGAGAGAGAGAGGGAGAGAGAATTGGAAAGTACTTTCGCTGTTGCTGGTAATAATAGTAGTAGTAGTAGTGGTAGTAGTAACATTTTAGAAGAGTATTAAGTCCAAGACTTGTTTAGGAGAAGTATAAAGGGTATTAAAACAGGAGGAGAGGTTCTGGAATTTGCTGATCGTTTCATTTTTTATTTTTAATCTCTTTCCTATCTCTTATGCGAATTTAATTCGACAAAATTTATTTCTAATGAATGAGATCAAAATATCTGGCTAAAATTCGAGAAATGGATTTGTTATGTGTGATATTAAATTTATGGGATTATAGAAACTTGAGCACAGTATTATTTTATTATTCATTAAAATGATTAAATTTATTTATCAAAATTACGGTGCATAATCAGATGCATAATATTAGTGAAATTAAGAAGCAAGTTAAACCAATTAAAATTAATTTCAACATGGTCAAATAATTAAGTTAATTATTGAAATTATGGAATCATAGTTTCATAACAAAACAAAAAATAAAATATTAACAAAGTAATCCTAATATGCATCATGCATGAAACATATCAAACTAAATAAAATGAATACTTCAATGCATAAATTAATACAAACACGTACGGGATATTTGCAATTACGTTTTATTAAAATATGAAAACCAGTTAATTAGTATTAACTCTCTAAAACCTCATAATTAAATACAAATATATACATACACGTGCATATACGTACACCTATGTACAAATGCAAATAGTTTATGAAAATGTAACATACGTTTGTACAGACTGTGTTGGTCAGAGTAAAGATTATTTTGGCACGATTTTCCCTAGTTCGTATACTTTCCTTCATTTACGTCGTCTACGGTCATTTAGCCGATTTGGCAAAGTAAACCGGATTTCAGGTAAAAGTCAGTTACATACACCTACCTCCCCTATTTTCTAAACTATTTCTTGGCCATTCGTCGTCATGCTCCCATCCTTGGCATCATTTTAACGATATTTTACGGCGTTATTATTCGTTTCTCAATCATATTCATTCGAGTGTAACGCAAGATATAATAGTACGTTGATAAAACAAAATATTACTTTGCGTTTTTATAGGATATTTTTTTTATTCGAGTATCTCTTTCACGCTTCTTTTTTATCCTACAACGATCATAATAATTTTATGATGTTAAAGTTTATTTTCTACTATCGTACACTCACAAAATTTCAAACTGCAAATAACAAGTTTTTAGGCATGAGGATTTTTGCACTTTTTATTATTCGATTTATGAATAAAGACAAAAAATTATGAACAATAGTGTTTGAATGGTCCGCTTAAATTCAGTACGCAATCGTCACATACAATGAACGTAGTGTTCGAGAATCGGTTAAAATGCAACCGGCCGATACAGTGGGATTGATTTGAAAACAAAAGGCTTATCGAGGCAACGATGAGCACGTTCGTACGCTCGATCAAACGCGTTTTCTATCCACCTCATGGAAACAACCTTCGAATTGTTACCCTATTCGTCATTGTTTCTAACAGTTTAGTATGTCCTTTGTATATCTCTTGAATCGGTTTCAATCGGTTATCCTTATCCAAGATCTTGGAAATATGTATTAAAGTATACCATACTCTTAATGTACTAATAATCGTATTGAAAATACAACAATAAGAAGAAATAGAAAGATAGATAATCATGAGAAGCTTATCAATTGAAGATTCTCTGTTAGAAATGCATTGAAGATTACTGGTGGTGGTAGGTTGGAAGGAATTGGAAAGGGAGCTTCAATGGGGATGGGGGATGAGGGTAGGAAGTGGGAAGAATAGCACGGTACCATATTAACCGGTAGTATAGTCAAAGTTTACTCTCGTAAACGAAGCGCATTCGCCCAATCCTATAGGATCTCGCTTTCTAACGTCTGTGTAATGCAATGCAAGCTAGTTCGGTATTATGACGTTACAAGGGAGCCCTGTGTGTGCGGATATATGGGTTGGTTCTACCTATGAGTGGAACCAGCTTTAGGATCTGAAGTAATGCCATGACGATCGACATTCAACGCTTCAATAGGAAATTGCTAGCTTTGAGGAATAAGCGAAAGAGAGAGAGAGAGAGAGAGAGGAGAATATAAACTTGTTGAAACAAATTTGAAAAGAAAAATTCAAATAATATATCTGTACATATTTGACCGTATATAATATCTGTCTGTATTTTACGTTTTCATCTAGCGCAATGATATTCTCGGGTACCCAAAGTTACGTCCCTGATCGCTATTTTCGCTATGTCCGCGAATTATTTATAGCAGTGGAAGAAAACGAGCTGAGGAGCCACAAGCAAACGTTTCGCGTGTTCTATTCGACGCCATCATGAAAACATTTCACCTTTTGAATACGTGCCGAATTAATTCTCTTCTTCTAGTATTCTCTTGAAGATTATGAGAGAAAGAGACTGACCATGATGATTTTTCTTCTTAATCGTATCAATTATCTAACAAATTGTTCCTCATTTTAGATTGACTTATGATTTAAGTAGACACATGCATAAGACGCATAAGACATGAGTCATTTTTTTGTATTACATTTTATTACATCGTGTGCTTTGTATTTTGATAATCATAAAGTCTTTTAAAGAGAACACTTATACGTATCTTTGATCGTTATGGTATCATCTGCCTTTATCATAGGATAGTAACATAACGTTTAACTTGCTTTCCATGGTATAAGGAAAGGAGAACCATAGTCGTAGAAATTCGTTAACATAACTATTTTCTATCTCCTTTCTCTTTCTCTATTCCTCTTTCTATCTTACACCGTTTCAGTGTTTCATTATATTGCTATCTAAGTTCTCCTATTAATGTTATCTCTCTTCCTCTTTATCTACCTCTCAGTTTCAAACGTTTCCATCATTTATCCTTCCTATTCAGGTAAAACCAGCAAAGAGCATTTCTACGATTCGTACTTCGTTTGATGAAGAACGAAAGGATATCATAGATTTGCAAGTAGTTTAATATTATACCTTTTGAATAGTAATGCAATTAAATATAAGAATTAACACATGTTTCAGTTCATGTACACCTGTATCTACGAGAGAGAGAGAGAGAGAGAGAGAGAGAGAGAGAGAAGTGCAAACATTTTCTAATTTCATCTTCAAAAAGCTTTTACAATGACTTTTTTCTTTTAATCATCCTGCCACTCGTTTTATCTTTTATCTTTTAAGAAATAATCTTTTTGTATGATCGTATCTTCTTCCACTTAATATTTTCATTTTTTTTTTCTATTTGGTTCGTATGAATTTTAATGACGTCACTTATTTAATGTTACTCTTCTGAACTTTTTCTTTTTTTTTTTTTTTTTATCTCAGACTATTTATTCCCTATCGTCTTGTTTTTTGTACCTTTTTTTTTTTTTTTTACTGTTAAGTAATTTGATCGAAGAACGTGTATTATCTATTTGTCTCCTTCTTTTGCTTTTTTTTCTTTTTTTTTTTTACGGTATCGGCCTTTAGAAGATTTATTCTCTTCGTAAAGTGGAGGAATATAAACGATCCCGAGAGAAGCTTTCGTGCTTCGAAAGAGACATGAATTATGTTCCAATCATCGATCGGTATTCCCTTATAATAGAAAATCAAGTTGTGGAAGAGACACTCGGTTACGCAAATTAATTGTTAGTATTGTCAAGTAAGGTGTAATATACGACGACGTTGATCCTCCATTAAAATTCATATCCGAAATTTTGGTTTCCCTTCTTTTGTTCCAATCATTTTTATATTTAACTTCTGAACCGTGAATTATTTGACAAGTGAAATTTTTATCGTGAAACGTATTTGATTTTAATCATTAATTCGAAAACGATCGCAGTATTTTTCATCTTGTTTTTATGTTCCTTTTTAACCCTTTTGTTCTTTCTTGCGTTATATATATATATATATGTGTGTGTGTACCGCATGAGTTAGAGAAAGACAACATCAACCTTTCGTTTTTTCCTGCTATATTCATGCAAAGACATTTCCACTTACACAACCGTCTATGTTTTGTCTACTCTATCTGTAATATCTTCTCTATGGATATGATTTACGAACAATAGAAATTTTCAGATGTTATTAACCTTTGTAATTAATAAAAGAGTAAGGAAAAAAATGTGGAAAGATTGTAAAATATTCAGGTCCATACCAGTCATAATCGTGAAATCATATTTGTATGAGATATTGAATATAATGTCATGGAAATATTTCAATGGAGAATATGTTCCGAGTATGTCGCATATGTATTTATGCATATACTTATATACATGTGTGTGTCTGTGTGTGTGTGTGTATATATATGAATGTGTTAATCTATATATATGCAAAGAGAAAGAGTGAAATGGGAAGATAATTTATACCACGTAGATCCGGAAAATTTTGAACGAAGCCAGTTCTATACCCGACGGCCATTGTTCTTCTTTCAGCAACCCGGCCGAATGAAAATTCATTATCGTTTCTCACTGATTTTCGTACGGTCGATCTCGTTATTGGAAAATGTTATTCTACGCTTCATTGATTTTGTAAGATTGACATGTTCGAATATCTAATTTCACATCTATCATTTCCTTTTTCTTTCTTTTTTTTTTCTTTTTTTTTTTTCGATGATATTGTCATAACGGAAGATATGATATCTACGAAGGATCGAAATAGAAAAGAGAGTGTCAAAAACGATATTCTATTTCTTTCGCATTTCTTCTTGATATTTTAAAACAAAATTATCATCATCCTTTACACGAGCAGATTAAATTCCCCTCCCATTTCCTCGCTTCTTTTTTGTCTCCTTTCGAACGCCCGAAAACTCCCCCCCCCCCAAAAAAAAAGAAAGAATAAGTGAGAAAACTCGTCAACGACGATGAGTTTGATTTTCAATCGGAAAAACTTTTCTATCTTTTTGATATTATCTAACTTTCAATGAGTTTTTCCCCTTTTTCTGTTTTTTTTTTCTTCTTCTTCTTCTATCTGTAGAGATAAATTAGAAAAGATTTCGATTGTGTTAGCAAGAAATGAATTGTCCCAAATTTTTGCGAAGATTAACATTTCGTGAATTATATATTTTGTTGTTGTTGTTGAATAAAATTATCAATCACACGATGGTACAATATAAAAAAAATTTATTTCATTGATTAATATAATTTTCAATCGATTTTTGAACCGATTATATTTGATTTTTAATTGAACGTTCAATGAATTTATTAAAAACCAACGACACCAATGTTATTCTTTGTATTAAGTTGGATATGGTAGATGTAGTATCTCTCGTACGTTCGTTTCCGTTTGATAAACAACGAAAGAGAAAAAAAGAATAGAAAATAAAGTAAAAGTAAAGAAAGGAAGGTAAAGCTAACGAACAAATACTGTCCCTACGTTTACTCTACTTTCTCATTACACAATCGACTCAGTGGACAAGCAGTAGTCCCAAGAGTTACCAGTTTCTATAGTTGTTAGCAAAAGATACAACTAAACTGATTTCATATGTAAATATTTTGTTTATTCGTTTATTTTTCTTTTCTCTTTCTTTCTATTTTTCTCTTAAACAGGAAGAAGAGGACTCTGCGGAATCCGGGAAAGACCAATCAATGAAAATCAAATACGTCCAACCAAAATTGTAAGTTGTTCATTTAAACATTATTATTTTATTTTTTCATTTAAGAGTAAGAAACGATAAAGGATCGTTTAACTCTTTGAGGCATGGTAGGATTAAAAGTGTCTCACCTTTTTGATACATCGTAATGCACGGTGGGACCCACCGTGTTTTTAGTCCCATTTCGAAATATTATTGCAATTTTTACACGTGCTCATAAGTTTTCTATTTCATCTTATTTTATGCAAAGCAATTGGTTATTAACTCTTTTTACCTTAAACTTTTAAAATATTATGTTATATATTTATTTAATAAAAAATCAAAATAAGAAATCAAATTTCTCTATGCAACAACATTGGACTATGTTGTTGTATAATGTGCTGCAAAGAGTTTAAGGAAGGAGAATATCATTTTGGTTGATTTTTCAAATAATGAAGATTATATTTTAACTGTAATAAAGATGATCTTTGAATAGGAAGAAATGTCTACTGGTTAGTCGATGGTAGAACGAACTCGAACGAGAAAGTTTGGGAAATCCGTGTAAATATAGAAGGATGTAAAACGGCACTTGGATTCTCTGGCACTCGTAGTGTCGTCTTACTAAAGAAAGATAAAGAGAGAGAGAGAGAGAAATACTAGCTGCAATTGCTTTCGAAAGTCATACTCGTCAAATTGTTTATTTCCTCCATTACATTAAAAAAAATTATATTAGTTTATTTTAATWTAATCTTTTATTTCTTCTTCTTCTTTATTTATTTATTATTATTTAATTTAGATATCAAAATATGCAATTGCTGGAAAATAAAGAAAAAAAACATAATTTCATTCCACGGCTGTCGCGGTTTACCAAATTTAAATTTTTCGAGACGATACTAAATATATTCCATCATGCATATTTAACAATTAAAAAAAAAAAAAAGCAGGATAGGACACTTTTAACTCTAACATACATTTAAAGAGTTACATTGTATAATTTATCGTGCACGATCTGAAAATACTTTCATGATTACTGATCGATAATTTTAGTCCAAGGTGTAGGTTGAATGACGTAAGTTAAGAACTCAAATCCGAAAGACAGGAAATTCGTGGGAATATGTACAAATTTATTCTCTCTCTCTCTCTCTCTCTTTTTCTCTTTCTCTATCTTTTTCTTACTCATTTACAAATGTTTTTAACCTAATTCCTAATCTGGTATTAAAACCTAAGTAAGTCAACAAGTTTTTCTTCCTTCATCAAAATAAGGGACAAACCACGAATTTGGGACGATATCCAAAAGAAGATTATCGTCTTTTCTAATCCCCTAATCTCTCTCTTCCCCTCCCCTCCCCTCCACCAACTTTCAACCAGTCGCATATTTGAAATAGTCGAGATGATGGGTCTATGATAGATCGTCGTGACTATTTCACTTCAACTTATTCTATTTTTGTATCCACCTACGTAAGAATTTCTAGACAGCTTATATTCATGGTTTCTTTTTTTTTTCTTTTTTTTTTTTTAAAGACGATTTTATATTTGCATAATTTCTGCATGTATATATATATATGCACATGTATATGTGTATTTGTATGTATGTTACACGTAGTACGCGGATTTGTAGATCTTTATGCATATTGCATGTATATATGTAAATGTAAAGGTATAGATGTATCACGTGTTCGTATGTAAATGTAAATGTATATGTTATATGCTACGTATTTATGTAAATGTATTATACATATATGTAGGGATATATGCGTGCTCATGTATTTGTGTACGTAGGTTGAAAACGATTACTCGTTTTAAGAAAATACATTGAAAATTTGCTAAGAAGTAGATTCTTTCGAAAATGAAACAAACGTGTTCTATCAACGTCTCGATCTCACGTTTACAGATCAAATTTAAAGATAGTCGATGTTATTTGCTATTTTTAATCTGCCAAGATTTTCGATTAGACGAGAATTACATCTTTTCAAGTTAAAAACATTTTATCTTTTGGTAATCTAATTTCATTCTAAAACAACGAAACACTTATCCTAATATCGTTTACAAAGTTTAGTCAAGCTGATACAAATATATGTATGCGTGATTTGTATATGTGTAAGTATATATTTTGATTTCAATATGCGAATAGTGAAATCATAGAGTCAATGCGCCGTTTGTATGCTGTCCCATCGGAGAAACTTCGTGTTTGGTCTATTTGGTTGTCTCAAATCACCGATGAAGCTGAGATATGGCAAAAATGGTTACGTGCACATATCGATCTTACCATACGAATGGCAGAAAGTTTGAGAGAACTCGAAGAGGATGATGTTTCCAAGGCAAAAGAATTCTGGGTAAAGAATATTTTTCTTTCTAAATATTTTGATATTATTTTTATGATTAGAAATGAACAAATGTACAATAGATAATTCATTATAAATGTATGCAAATGATTGTAGAAATCATGTATATACATTTTATTTTGATAAAATGATGAATCTCTTCTCATGGACTACATGAACTACAAGTGTGTCAAATTTGAAAAAAAGAATCTAAAGTTTACACTTTTGAATCTCTTCTGGCAAAGAACAAAACATAATATACTTTATGAGGGTCATAACATAGTGTATGTAAACACAGAGAGTGTATATATTACTTAAATGTCTTCTAGGAATGACGAGAATTCGTGGAATTTGTACATAAGACGTATACGTCTTACGTAATATAAACAAATCAGTCTCTCGAGTCAACTACCGACAACTTATAACATATGTTTGGAATATATTTGAATAAAATCTATATATGTGATCTTTTCTTATCATTATTTTACAGGATCACTATAGACAATCATTTTGACATAAGACTATTGTAATAATCAGTTTTATGTATGTATAAATATATTGAATTGTTTTCAATTTAATTGATACTTACAGAAAGCTAATCAAATAAGAAGGATTTTTGCATACGAAGAGGATGCCATTGAGGAGGATGGTATTGAGTATCCAGAAGGAGTGAAAGATTTTTACGACAGTAAGATTACGCATTTACTTTGGTGATAAACGAAGATTTTATTCGATTAACTTTGGGAGTTAATAGTAACGAATTGCTTTCTTCGAAGGTTTCTTTTTTTCTTTTTATTATTAATCAATGGTAAAAGAGTATTGGATGATTTCAGAGTTCAATGTTCGGTTAAAAATAATATTACAAACATCTGAAATATTTTTGTAATTAAATAGAAAATGTTTGGGACGACATATGAGCCGTTCAGTGCACACATCGATTAACTCTATAAAACAACAAGTTGAGAAATGCGATATGAAATAATGTATATTGTTGTATTACTTATTATTCAATGAGGAAAAAAAAGTGATGTCGTTTAACTCTTTGTGGCACGATGGTGTGTGGCACACACATACACACACACACACAAATTTAAGATTTTTCAACAAGTCGAGTTAATCGATGTGTACACTGAACGGTTCATATATAAGTGTAAATGTAATTTCTTTTGGTATATATTAATATTCGTTAAAAGTATCTTGTTTTTATTAATGAAAGGAAGAAAGATAAAGAAGAATGAGATGGAATAGGGGAAATAGATAGGAAGAGATCGTAGGAATTTAAGCGGAAATGTCTGATTTATAGGGAATAGCAAGTTATAAACGTTTATCATTCTGTCTTCCTTTTGAAAACAACTAATCAATATTTATGTCTCGCTTGGGATGACAGAACTCTCTCCTTTTCATATCGTTTGATTCACTTGCTTTGCTGGATAGATATATTTTACGAAAAGACGAGGAAACATCCTGGAAGAGCTTTGCAGGCTGCTTTTTTTTCCTTTTTTCATTTTTTTTTCTTTCTTTCTATCTTTCTCTTTCTTACATTAGTCACTCATTCACTCTTTTAACTTTCAAACGATAGATTTGCTTTACAATTTTTCAACGTGAAGATGATACGCAATATAATCCTGCTACCTTCAGATTTAATCCAATAAACGCCAAACTGCTGTTTCCTCTTTTGTCCTCTTATCTTTCTGTTTCTTATTCTTTATTATTATTATTCTTATTATTATTATTATTCTTGTTATTGCTCTTATCATTCTACTCTTTTGCCTTTTTTTTTTTTCACTATCTTCGTCTTTGTTGAAATGTTTGAACCATTGATAATTACTAAGTTTCTGTCTCAAAGTAGGATAGTAGATATATTTTCAAATGTTGCTTGTTAAACTTTATCTCATATTTTGTAAGAACAAACGTTTGTTAATATTCCGGGAATTATCCTGGGAAATGTTGTATTTGACTGATGTTAAAATATGAAAAAGGGGAAGGAAGAGAAAAAGAAAAAGATAGGGGGAAGTTCAATGGGGTGAATATTACATTTTCTTTGACTACTCTTTAACTCTCTTAGATTTTAACGAAGTTTCTGGTTGATAAGGTATTATTGCACAAGTAAATCTTTGAAATCTTTTCAGGAAATGTTTGGTTTCATCATTTTTTTTACATTCTTTATATTTTCATTCAAGACCAACCGCAGTAATTAAATTCTAAATATTTATTTTACTTATAATCAATTTTGTACGTTTCATTATCTCGTTAGTAGAGGAAAAATGATAATAAACGTTTATTAAATTTCATATGCGAGAACAAAATGAATAATGCTAATTGCAACGGTATGTTATAATTATTGAATAATTAGATTATTAAACAAAAGAAAAAAAGAAAAAATAATCAGAAGAGAAGGTAGTATATTTTATTTAATCATACATTTAGTAGTAGCATCAATCGACGAAAATAATGATCAAGTAACGCGTATAATCGTTTTCCCACTCGACCCAGGTATATTTTTATTTTGCATTTTAATATCCATTCGAATAATATCATCGTTAGCGTTCTCATTATCTTTCATTTTGTTTTTTTTTCTTTCCTTCCGAATGATTTCAAAATTATGCGAATATCCGAGCGAAGAAAGGAACGCGATTCTGTTTCCTTCCTTTATACAGAAAAAATTAATATCGTCGATCCAATTAATTGAAAAAGCCACGAGTCACTTGATTATCTCGAATGATCTTGATTTCTCGTTCATCCCTTTTTTCTCTCTCTTTCTCTCTCTACTTTTCGCTACGAGTGCTCATCTTTTTTTCCCCTTTTTAATTTTCTATTAGTCAAGCAAACTTGACGTTTAACAATCTTTCATCATCTCGAAAATCACTGCCGTGGCTGGCTATTATTCTTCAAGCGATTTCATTTGATTCACTAGGACTCTTTTTAACTACTCTCTTATCTTCGTTAATTATAATCTAAAAAATAAATTTTCAGTTAATTCGAAAATCAAATAAATGAGATATTAATTAAAACGTAAAGAGCAATTTTTTTTTGCTGACAAACTAAATGAAATTTATTTTCAAAAAAAAAAAAGAACAAATGTGTACAGATCACGCGTGTTAGAAGTGAAACCTTCAAAGAAAACCAAGCTTCGAGACGTGAATTGAAAGAACCTTACAGAATCTAGATAACCTTTCTGAATAAAAATCTTTAAATTAGTAATAAAAAATAATTAAAAAAAATGTGCTAAGTTGGCAAAAATCACGTGAAATAAAATTAATTTTCATTAAGATAAGTTGAGTATAGTTTCGAAATAATTAATGGACAAACATATTGTGACACTGAATTTTTATTTATAGAATTTAATGAATTATTTTTCTTTCATCTTCCGTTTCACGTTGTTCCATTTCACGATTTTCAAATCACCCTGATTCTAAAGTAGTTTTAACTTCAATAATTTATTCAAAACTACATCAGACGTTAACATACAATTGAATTATTCAAACTAAATAAAATATTTCTCTTCGATTCACGTAGCATCATCAATCATAGTTAAATAAATAAATAAATGGTAGAATCATAAAAAATATAAATAGGATTTTGATTAGAAAATGATAGGATATTCACCCCCCTTTGGATGTATAAATGTTTAATCAAAAATTTGTTATGCCAGTCGAACAAGTGCTGGCAGATATCGTAGCTGGTGAGGAAAAGTCAGTTGAGATGAAGAATATGGAAAAGGAGGAGGGCAATAAAGGAGGAGAAACAACGAACGAGAAGGTGGTGAATGAAACTGAGAAGGAAACTGAACAGGAGAATCGTATGGGTAGTGGTGTCGACCAACAACCAGAGGAGACTACCAACGAACGAGATACGTGAGTACGAACGTGATTCGAATAAATTTTGATCTAGGATGTGTAACTTGATCATTTAAAATACTCTCTCTCTCTTTCTCTCTTTCTTTCTTTTCCTTCTTCTGTCTCCTTTTTTATTATGTTTTTCTTTTTTTAACTCAAACAAATGTCTCTCCAACGGAAAAGTTAATTAAGATAATATTAGTACTCTATTTAGATATGATCATTTTAATATCATCATCAAATTGATTTGTATAATTTTCATCATTTATTTATATTGAAAATTAATTGAATTCTTTTTCTACGATAATAAAATAATTTCAATTAATATCATAATTACAAGAATAACGTAATTCTTCTTAAGTATTATCGATRAAACGAAGAAAGATAAGAAAGAAGAAGAAGTCATTGAAGAATCAGAGTATTTGAAAGAGTGGCCAGTGGGAACACAATGGGAACCCTTTGGAATTCCACAGGAAGATGAGGAGGATCGTTCGGATATTATTGAAGTAACCTACTCTTACCAATATCTTTCGTTTCGTAGATCCACATTTAATTCGTAGCTCGTTAAATAAAACGGCTTCATCGAGATAGAAATCTTGTAAAGATCAGAATAATGATAACGAGATTAGGTGGGTATCAAGAATCCAGATACGATATTATTACCTAGGATTCGTGTTCAAATCATATTTTTCGATAGACTAGTATTATCTACGATTTTACAATGAAATAGATTCATCTTTTTTTTTTTTTTCATTTACTTTCAATAAAAGATTCTTCTCTTGTATCGATTATTAAATATACGTTATCAACGTATCGATAAATAAATAATGAACCTTTTTCGATTTAAAATTGTAGCCAATAGAATTGCCAAAATGTGCAGAAGAAATGCGACGATTCTTAGAAGATTTTACCTATCAAGCAACGATCTATAGATCATATTTCAAACACTGGTGGGAGACTAGCGAACAGGTAAACTTAATTCGATGATTTGAACTTTTATCACGAAAGACAAAAAATGAATTTTTGTATAAGAATATTGTTGAGTGAACAATGGTAGAGGTGTTAGTTTGTTCAAACGATTTGTAACGAGAGACAAGAAATAATAGAAAAAGATAATACACAGTTAGCGTAATTCATGTAAACAATAGGATTTGAAATAGGAAAATTGTTTTGCTTGAAGAGAATAGAATGTATTTTGGTGGCATGCTTACTGTATACAGAATGCATGTATTCCTACAATGTAAAGTTCTTATCCGCATGCTCCGAGCGTGCAGAAATTTACGTGAAAAGCAGAGATCGTCCATCCTTTCGTTGGCTTCCTGGTTGGCTGGTTGGTTGGTTGGTTGGTTGGTTGGTAGCTTGCTTGCTTGCTTGCCTAACGAATTCAATTTGTAGAAACAAATAAATTGTAGGAAATGCAAATACCCGAGCGATATAGAATCGGTCCTTTGAATGCGTTTTTCGCTTCAAGGATTTTATCCATTTCGATGGGCTTCCGTTCGGATTGGACATGGAAAAAGGCAGAGATAGATACTCGGGGAAAAAAAATAAAAGAGAAAAGAAAAAGACAAAGACAGTGTGATAGAGGGATAGGAACGAAAAGACGAATGGGAAACAGAAAATCATGCGATTGTATGTGTACACGTGTAGGTGTCAGTGAATGTTAAAATATAAGCAAGCAAGGTTTTACACGTGTAGTAGTATTTAGATATACAGAATGTTCAAAAATCAATTCAGGATTTTACGGTTTTATTCTTGTTTTTATTTAAGCGTAACGTAAATTATGCATCAACGTGAATTTGAAAATAATTGAATTGTTTTTCAGGCGATCAAAGAAATCACTGGTAGAACTGTAATGCCTACTGCTAAATTACAAGGTATTTTGAACGATAAAGATCCGCAAGAAACTTTAAGACAGTGTTTCAATTACCCAAAGGATTCATTCTTGTTAGACGATACAGGTGTTTTGTCTCCTGAAAAACTTGCCGAGATGAAGGTACGTTTTATTAAATTATTCCAAGAGATAAGATCTTTATTAGTATTCAGATTTAAATTAGATTTAAAAAATTCATTTAATTTTAGTAAATTTAATAAAACAAAAAAATAAGTATGAACATTTTTGCAAATAGATTTTGTCATCGATTTTTATGTAATACAAATTACATTTTTTTTTTTTTTGGTATGAGATCAATCAACTAAGTGTATTCTAGGATAGATCGATAGATCTTATCTCTCAGTTGACTTTTCGGATCCTTTATATAAATGAAAGAAAAATATAAATACAGGCTCTATCAGAACGAATCGGTACTCTGGAGTTTATCAAAGAGATGGCACGAGCTAACGAGAAAATACCGTATTTTTTTTATCGAAAAGCTGAACCAGACGTAGAAATAGCAATCAAGCACGATGACGAAAAAGTAATCCCATTGGATCCAGATATGGAGGTTATTTTTGGTAATTACAGTAGTCTTCGTTTCAATCTTAACGATAAACCCGGTAAAGGTAAAAATTCTTGCATACGAAACTACTAAACTAAATTTATTTCTATGATTTAACTCGTTTCATAATAATCATACATTGTTATTTATTTTCACAAAAAAAAATAAAAATAAACTGTAAATGTGCATATTTTTAATGAATTTATACACGTTCGTGAGACAATGAGAATAAAATAAAAAAGGAGAGAACGGTTGAAGTATTTATGAAGACTTATCGTGTCTTTAATTATTTTTGTTGAAAAGATTATAAAGTTATATTTATGTATTGCAAGATAAAGTTAATTTATTACTCATGTATATTCACATATATACATTTATATTTACATATACACGCAAATATTGTATTTATATATATATATATATATCGTCTTTAAACTCGTTAGCAAAGTTGTAACTTGAAACATTGATAAAGTGTGTAACGAATGTGTAATATTCGTCTGTGTATCTGCGCGAACATAGAAAAGTGTACGTAGTAACATAGATAAGGAGACATTATAAGAAAAGAGACTGTGTTAAACTGTTGACGAAAACTGCAAAACAATGATTAACGTTCGACATTTCCATGGTTACTTTCTTTAAATACGTTTCTACACTGTGCGTACACTTCAGATGAAACTTTAGATTTCGTCGTCTCGTTCTCTATTTCTTCGTTGCCTTTTCTCAATTTGCATTTGACTCATATACTATACATTTAACTAGTCTTTATGTGTATATACGTTTATCTTGAATTTTCGGAATAGTCAGGAGAGAGAAGAAGAGGAGGTGGGTTCGATTCGGTTCGTTTTACGTTTCAGTAGTCAACGTGTTGCAAAGGAAACTTGTCTTTCCGAAGATTTCCTTTCGGCATTTAATTTCGCGACGTTCATCGAAACTTTACCGTTGGGATAAATCGTTCTTAACGATAGACTTCATTGGATTTTCCCTACCAAGCTTTTCACGAAGATCGCTTGTTTTGGGAGAAAGTAAATAACATTTTCCTATCTTTACTGGTACTACCAAATGTGATATATATATCTTCTATCCAAGATTTATTCGATACTTTAATTATTTCTCATTTTCTTGAAGGAAATATTTTATTTTTTTTTAAGTAAGGACACCTTTTGTCACCTGGTCATTGATTCTCAGTTGCTTAATTGAGGTGGCCTTTTTTATTTTTTTATTTCACCGTTTCTTGCTTTGTTCATTTCTCTCATTTATTCTATTGTTCTAATCCGTATTGTTTCAGATTTGCATTTGTGCATATCTTTTATTCAGAACGTATGAATGTACTCTATGCATCTTTCTCTTACTTTTTGTTATTTATACTAAAATATTTACACATATGTGAAGGTTTTATGAATATATGGAATTTGTTATTTTGTGTTTACGAAAAATTAGAAGTAGTATCTTTGGTAATTTATAATCTTTAAACTGTCTGAAGTAATAAATCTTAAATCTGAAAGAGAAATATAATCTATGAGAATTGACATAATTAAAAGTTAAAGTTATTAAATATTTATCAAATAGATCAAAGTAATGCAACTATATATGTGCTTACTAAATTACATACCACGTATGTAATATTAGTAAAAATATTAATTAAAAATATTTAAAGTTGTGTAAATAAATCAGTAATTGTATCATCAAATTCAATAAAGAATACCATAAAAAATAAACCAGTTTTGAAATTATTCTATGCAATGGAAAATTTTTTAAACTATTTAAAATTAAAACGATAAGATTAGAAATCAAATTATTAAATAATTGAGTAGACCAAATGTGTATTTTTTTTTTTTTTTTGTTTTGTTCAGAGTGATCTCTCGAATTATAATGTTTAATACCTGACCAGTTGTTGTGTATGGTCAAATGGCACTAGCTATCAATCATGGGGTCTTCATTTTATTCGCGTCTGTGGTGACAGGCAGTTGAGCTTGTACGAGATGCGTCATTGACATAAAAATTGACCTCTCTCTCTCTAAATCTCACTGACCACTTTCTGCACGTTTAATCATTTACACGTGACGTCAATTTTTTTTCCTCACAAATTTTCATCATTTCCTCCTTTTTTTTCCCCCTGACATTTTCATTTAATAAAATGAACATATTACGAGCAAAATATTCTATACTTTTTGTTAATATTGTTAAAAAGTGAATTGTCCAATGATTTAATAAATTATTTCAATAAGATCAATCGTATAATTTGTATAATTGCATTAGATCAATAGTTAATATAATTAGAAATACATATTTGCATAGAGTTGCTTTAAGCTATTATCATGGTGAGCCTAAAACAAAGGATCCATGTATGTATATCGCATTAGAAACATCGAAGGACAAGCAACGCAGTGATTATGCTGTACACGCTTCCGTTCGAATTAATGACAAGCTCGTGCATGTTTCTATGCATGCATATATGGATACGTATGTGGCAACATACGCAGAATAGGTTGCTAGTGCATGTATTAGCAAGAATTAACGTTGCAGCACGATCAGTGGAAAACAAATTAGGTATGTGCCATTAGGTAACGCGCTTCCTCAAACTGATTGTTTCTCACGTACGTGAATTTATCGAATTTTCGAATGATTATCGAAGAAATATCGTTTTCTTAACTTTCAAGAATTAACATCTTTTTCTTCTTATATATTAGGTCGAGTCATAAGTAACCATGAAAAGTGTCGTGCACTTATTAGTGATAGAAACACCATTCTTTGTCTCATAAAAAACAAAAGTTATTTATGACTCGACCTAATATGTAGTTTAACATCGATTAGATGCATTTTGGTTTTCTGTCGATTAATTATCATAAATGTATTTCACTTTTTGAAGTTAACGACATATGAAATATCATAAATATCAGGAGAAAAGTACAAAAACGTCCGAGAGAGTGTGTGTGTGTGTACGAGTGTAAGTCATAGTCAATTGATATTCAGACGAGTTAAGGCTCTCAACGTTATATCATAAAATAGTTCAAATAAAAGTTCCATTTCAACATGATTCGAACTTTTCGAGCGTGCATGTTAAAGTACCTCTTTTCCATTAAAAATTTTCAAACTAACTTTGGTCCCACCGCGGCAGTTAAGTTTAGACATATTATTTGCAGGAAAAAAAAAAAGAAAAATAATAAAAGAAATAAAAAGAAGAAGAAGAAGAAGAAGAAGAAAAAAAAGAACCAAAGAACCTAATTTTACAAACGCACAAATAGAAAGAATGAATATTTCTTTTGGAAGTATTACAAAACGAATAGGATAGTAAGATGGATGGATGGATAGATAAATAGATATACGTGTATCGATCAAATGTATCTCGTATAGAAATTTCATTTAAAAAGATTACAAGAATCTTTGTGAAATTTCTTCTTCTTCTTCTTCTTCTTCTTCTTCTTCTTCTTCTTCTTGGGAATTAGATTAAAACATTTTAAGGAAAGAAAATATATCTCCTATTGTAGGATTATGTTCAAAATTGGTGCCTATAAAAATGGGATTATGGGAAAGGGTGTCAAAATCTATGTAGTAGTAGTAGATTGTAAGTATACATCAACTGGATATTAATCCTACTAAAGTTCTTTCTGTTTCTCTCTCTCTCTCTCTCTCTCTCTTTCTCTCTCTCATACACACGTGCACATGCATATATAGGAAGGAAACACAGCAAAGGGGAGTTTTGAAATTTATTAAGCCCGGTGGTAACTTTGTTCGTCTCTACTACAACACGCCATCGAGCATTCCGGAGAAACGTTTATCGAAAGCTCAACGAATACAAGTAGAAGAGAGAGAGAGAGAGAGAGCATACACACGTCTCTGGAAGATAAATCGGGTAACGTTTCCTTTCGCCTCGAGTAAACGTCAACGATTAAAGCTCGAGCTTTTGCGTTCTTTTTTCCTCACATTTTTTTCCCCCTCTCTACTCCCACCACCCATCCTTTTTTTTTTTTTTTTGATTTTTTTTAATTTCTCTAGCTTTCCTCGCAAAAAAAAAGAAGAAAAAAGATAGGATGAAACGATAAAGCATAGAAAGGAGGATACACTTTTCTTCCTATTGACGAGTTCGCTGTTAAAATAAAAAAAAATAAAAAAAATAAAATAAAAAAGATGAAATAAAAGAAACATTGAAATTATACTCGCAACGATACGTCATCGATTAAACCGTTATGCTCATGTTCCAACATCTTGCACTCAACCACGAATATTTTTTCTCTCTCTTTCTCTCTCTCTCATGTTCACTTATATACAGTATTTTATACTTTCCAGTTCGCTTTCCCGTTGCAACGAGCATGGAGGACACACAGCAACGACGTGAGATCGAGTTACGACCTCTTTTATTCGAGATACATACATACATACATATCTCACACAAACGCACGTACTTATTTATATGATATGTATGTATATGTATGTATTATGTATATAGATTTTTGTTCTATCATTTTTTCTCTCGCAGAGCAATTCTTTTTAAGCTTTGCTTTTTTCGCATAAAAGGTGTGGGAGGTTGGGGAGAGGACTGGAACATATAGAACAATGAAGAAAACTCTCTGAAACGGTGCAAGGTTTTTTTTTTTCTTTTTTTTTTTTATACTTGTCGACGACCCCTCTTTTCCTCGTATCCTTCACTGCTCAGTTAGATCACTATTACTTGCTGAGAGAATGTTCTCTTTTTATAATAAAACTAGTACCCTCTTTTCTTGCTCATCTATCTGTCTGCTTGTCTGTCTATTTGTGTCTATTTGCGTTGTCAATTGGAACGATTAAATCATTCCTATATCCAAAATTATTAGAAAATCACATTCCCATTATACTTTCGTTTCTCTGTCTCGTCACCATGAAAATCCTACTTTAACGGTGAAAGTTAAATTACTTTGAAGCCAGTAATTAATTTCGTGACGTATTTTAGAAGTCTTTGGTTGAAAAGGAAAGGAGCGCAATAATGTTTCATTCGTGATGAAAGAAAAGGGTTTAAGGAGGTAAGGTACTAGGTAGGTGGGTGGATAAGAAAACTCTTTAAAGAACGAAAGACAGAGAGAGAGAGAGAGAGAGAGAGAATGAGAATGAGAATGAAGCTGAGTGAATGAGAAAGAGCCAAAAAAAAAAAACAAAAAAATAGAAAAGAAAATTAGAAAGATCTCTCACGAGATTCATGAGAAGAGTATATCATCTTCTTGCTTGAAGTCATCGGATGTAACTTTGTAAGTGAGATAACACGAGAGCTTGCTCTTTTCAAATTTTTACTCGCGTAAACGTTGTAACCACGACGTGCTCCTCGAAATATCATTGGCCGTTTTCATCTTCCACTTAGGTAAGAAGCCGTTTTATACTCGTTTCTTTAAATTTAAAATATAAGGGTAGATTTTATCCTACTTACTATAATACAAATTGTGTTATATTGGTATTCAAGGAATTTGAGAAATTCCTTGTGAATAAATGTATGCATTTATCGTAAAATTTGTGTATTATATTTTTAAGTAGATTTATTACAGGATTATTTATACTATTTAAAAATATTCTATGGTTAATGTGTGAATAATCTTTTTAATTAGTTTAAAAAAAAAATATATGAATTTACGATAATATTTTTGTAAATCTTTTTTCCTTCTATTAAATTTAATTAAAATTGATTGTGGATCGGATTGATTGTATGATAACAAACTTCACATTACAACTATTATTATTTATTATAACCAATTAATGTCAAAACTTACATATTTTTAATGATCCTCAAAGACCAAGCGTAAACACGTCTATATCACGTGGAGCTCTATATACGACTAACTACGGAAAAACAAAAGGAACCATTCGAAGAAATTCGGATAGAGTCGGATCGAGTCGGCCGCTGTCGCTCAAGCTTATCAACAATAAAAACTGTACATACTTTAACACCTTTCATTTATTCCACTGATGTTAACTAATATTCATTCTAAATACTTGAAAATCATGTCAGATAGATATCTTATTTTTACAATAAGTTTAGTTTAACAAGGAAATGGAATTGGAAGACGAAATAACGTCACAAGTGTTGGCTCATCGTCGTCTAATCGTGGCAACAACGATTGTAGTAGTGGTGGTAATAGTAGTAGTAGAATTTCTTCTCACACGATATATCACGGAGATCGCCCTCTCCGGTAATTGCGTTTCTATCTCGTCGTTTTACCACCACCAGCACCAACCAACAATCCCCGTTGTCCTTTTCCACCAAGGAAATTCTTCTTTCCAATCGGATGCATCGGACTTCGCGGTTAATTCTTCAAACGGACGTAAACAACAAAATAAGACAAAATCAAAAAAAAACGTACCGATGCGTTCTCGAACGTATGTGCGAATAGTTTTATGTGCATGTGCGTGTGTGTGTATATGCGAGAGAAAGAGAACAAATAGCATACGTTCTGATTTATTATACAACCGACGAATCGACGAGTTTTTCGTGTAAATGCAAAAAAAAAAAATGTGAATATCCGTGAATTTACCCGGATTGAAATCGTACTGTGAGAATATTCTTTTCGAAAGCAATATCTTGTCGTGCTGCTATCGATTAAATTATTGCACTGAAATTTTTATGAGGGAAACTTACGAAATTTTCTGTCTATATTGAAAAATAATAAAAAGAATCTGACGCAACCCTGACGATTACATTAAATGTTTAAAAATTTCGTCGTCTACGTTTCATCCTTCCACACGGAATCGAGCCTTCCATGTCGATATCTTCTCCTTCACCTCCACCCAAATGTTTAAAAATGTAAGTTTATTATACACGCATTTTTAATGGACAGATTATTTGCTAAAGAAATAAAAGTAATATTCCATGAAGATAAGTATAAAAAAAAAAAGGGGGAAGAAAGATAAGGGTGGTGGTGGATATATTGATATGGAATAAAAAAAAAGGTATGCAAGATGTATTAAAATATAATAGGAAGGAAAGAAGTTCTTACAGTCATTTGTAAATATCGTAAAGCGAAAATCGATGACGAATGGTAAAGCTGTACAGTTAAACGCGCTTTTCATGTTCAACTCTCATATCAATCAGATATTACAAGAACGGGAATAAATTATACGACAATATAAGAGCATTTTGATGTCTCAGCTATCGAACGAATGGTCCAACGAACGACAAAAGAACACACACACACACACACACAAAATGAAAGAACGAGAAGGGGGAGTATTGGCGATCGAATTAGTAGGGTGAATAGTAGGAGAATAAGGGATGGTTTAGATTCGTCAAAGTATTATAACCAGAACCTGGAACGATACGTCACGGAATATTGAACGTTCGTACGTGCCTCTTAAAGAAGTTCGTATTAATGCTTTTCTCGTTTCGTTAAGTGGTTTGTTAGAAAAAGACTGTTGTTAACAAGAGAATGACAAATAAAAGGGGAGACGGTATTGATCTTGATCGTCTTCAGACTATAATAACCTTTTTTTTCTTTTTCAGAAAGAACCCCCAACGAATGTTGTACAAATTATTATTAGTCTTATAAATGTGTTTTTATTCAAAATAAGATAATAATATCTTAATGATAAGTAATACTGAAAAACATCTTGACATATTACAAAGGAGGAAGGTGGGAAAAGAAAATGGGGGATCCTTGTCAACTGAAGGATGTCTCCTTCACAATGTTCTGACCGACGTCATTAGTGTTTGCCGTGTCCAAGTACATTTCCCAGATTGAAATCAAGGGTGAACCTGTTAGGGAGAGAGAGAGAGAGAGAGAGAGAGAGAGAGATGAACTCTGATTGCTGTGAGATTGCTCAGCGTATACGTGCCGTTAAATCTCTTCGATCTATTGTGGTTTCATTTTCCATAGATCTCGTTAACACCATTTTTTATTACTAAAAAATCATTCTAGACACGTACCTCTAGACCTTACCCCATTCGCATTTTTTATTCGAACTTTATAATCTTGCTTATTACAATTAAATATATAAAAATATATTATTTGATATGTCGATGAAAATGTATACGTGCAATAAGTGATGGTATAGGAGAGAGGGTATTCGTAGATATTTGACAAATCGCGATGCATCTTGTGCTGATGCTGGAGGGGTTAACGTTCATGCATTTTGTATCAGTCAGCAATGTGGTGTTGACGGTACCTTTAGGCGATTTACGTTAGTTATATTGTGGACGTATGGTGATTTTAGCTTACATTCGTATTCCTGTAGGTTCGAATACTACCAAACAGGCAAGGTTGGCAAACAGGCATGTCGTTGAATTTCGTCGGATTCGCGTTAAATCGATGATTCCCTCGGATTAGATTAAATCTAGTGATGTATTTGGCTAAGTGTAAATGGTGCAAAAGGAAAATTGTTCAATATTCGTGAGATGAGTTGTTTCATTTCGAATTTCCTAATGTTACGTAATTTCTTTTATTCGAAATATAGAAATTCTATTGGGGGGAGGAAAGAAGAAAAATCTTATTTAGAAATACGTAAGAAATAAAGTAACTCATTTAATCAGAAATTCCTTTTAACGTGGGAAACAAAGAGGAAGGAAAAGAAGGTGAAAAGGAACATTTATTTCAACTATTGTATATAATATTATATATATATATATTTTATATAATACACACCCACGTATAAAAGTATATAAAAACATAAATATAGAAGAAAAAAAGAAGTTAAATATTGGTAAGGTTCGTTCGTTCGTAGAAAAAAGGGACACGAAGTACCTGGGCTCACTTATTTAACGATAAAAGAGTATTATGGTGTTTCCGAAACAACATATAATAAAATCAACGATAAAAAAAGAGAAAATGTATAGAAGTCACGTTTTAGGATTGGCTTGTTTGTAACACGGTATAAAAGAAGAAAAGGTGTACCCATGTATGTGTGTTAGATAAAGTTCGCTTAGAGATCCGATGAGAGACGTTGTCAACATCTATTTTATTGTTTTAGGACCACTATCCGTCGTTAGTAGTTTTAGATTAGGATAATAAAAAAGAAAAAGTGAAAAATGTTGAATGGACCACTTTGGATTGTTGATCGTTTCGAGATACGAATTTTGATGCTCGTGAATTCGATGGAAGGTATATATATATATATATGTATGTATGTATGTATGTATATTTTGAAGTACATGTGTTGACAGGTAGTAGACAGACAAACAGACAGGTAGACGGACACATAGGTAAAACTCAGTTGAACGAGGCACATGCTAATTTCGATCTCTACCCTTCGGCACGAACCGGAGAATATGAGTGAGTACTCATCGAACGATCTCCCTTGAGTTAAAGGGAACTAAAAAATACGCCAATTTACGAACAAATGACACACCATATATATATATATATATTTCTAGTTTCGTCAATAATTAAAATTCAATTTATAGAATTTTGTATAGAAGAGAAAAAAAAGAGAAACAAATTAACAAAAATTGATAGATCAAATTTGTTTCAAATTATTTGTAATATTTTAGATTTGAAATGTGAAAATATTTTGAGGATTTTAAAAGGCTGAATATCAAATAATGTAATGCAGGTGTAAACGTTAGAATGAAAATGGATGAAATGTGTACATATGTTAACGTATATTTTTGAAGTTAGTTTATCTAATATCTACATACTTCTGTTCCTTCCTTTTACTACTCTATTATTGTACTCTAGTAGGAATTTGTAGGAAAAGTTTAGTTTCTCGTCTAGCCTCTTTGATTGGAATTGAAATATCTCACGAACGTAGAAGTAAAGTTCTTTCTAACGATAGCAAACTCCGGGATCGACGAGCTGTAACTTTCTAAATAGACCGTGTCTACCTATTTTGTAATCAAGTTCTATTGGACTACAACGTAATTACGCTAAATAGAAATAGAGTGAGATAGACAAAGAATGAAGGAAACAGACACTGAAAGACTAAAGTAATTTAAATGAATACATACGTAAGCAAATACATATCAATATATTTGTCTCTTTTTGAACAATTAATAATTCATGTTTCACGTGAGTGTCACGTATTTCTATCAATGTGATGAAAAAAAAAAAAAAAACTAACTCTCAAATTTATTATTACAAATATTTGAACGTTTAATAGATCATTTTTTTATTAATCGAGCTTGTTATCACTTAGAATTCGTCGTAAGGATGACAAAGGCTTATCGAAAATAATAAAAAAAAAAAAAAGAAAAAAAAAGAAACTTCTCTCCTTTCTCTTCTCTAATTGTAAGCCGATTTTCTTTTACGAGCTATGAAACTTTTACCTTTGTCTAAACGTTTAATTAATTACACCTCAATTTCTTCGGTAATTAGCATTGTTCCAGTGATATCAACGATATCAAGCGACGTACCAAAATGTTTCATTGAAAAATTACATATTTTCAACGTTGTTTTCTTAGGTAATCGTTTTAAAAAAAAATTGTTATTTATTTTATTATAAAATAAAATAGAAATAATATGACATAATAAAGAATAGTAGAGAGGATAGGTAAAAAAAAAAAAAAATAGGTTTATCAAATAATAGAAATATATAGAAAGAGAATGAAAGATTGAAGTTTAAAATACGAACGAATGTTAGGAAAAGACAAAGGAGGAACTCTGTAAAGAAAAAGTAAAATATAAAAAGGAAATGGAATGAAATGAAAAGGAGAATATGGTGTTGGGAGATGGGTGTAGGGGTATAAGAAATTCTTTGAAAATAAGAATGTAGTAAAAAAAAGTTAATAACTTATTTTAAGCCGAGCTTATATAAACGGATAGTCTTTTCCTTCCATAATACTTGCACCGTACTATTTCACGCATCTTATCTTATCATATCTTCCTTCTTTCATATTTTTTTTTTTCCAAATTAAATCTAACTATTTATTTATGCATTCAAATAATAATATAAAATTATATTATTCTTCCGGCATTCAGACGATTGACGTACTACTTTAAAATCAAAATTAATATTTTTTCTAAGAGAGGAGGAAACAAAAAATTCATTCGCAACGAATTTACGTTTCAAGAGAGATAACTTTTATCTATTTAAAATATTATTTAATTATGAACGAATCGAATTTTTCTATTTAAATAATAACAAGAAATATGTGTGTTTTCTATCTTTTAATTTTATTTATAGTAGATCAAGAAAAATATGATTTATCCTATGAAGGGAAAATATTTTCTTTTTTTTTCAAATCGTGGATATGTAAAATATTGAAATAAAACGTATGCGTGTATGTGGTAAAGGCCTTAAAAATAGAGAGAGAGAGAGAGAGAGAGAGAGAGAGAGAGAGAAAGAGTCATTATTGTTGGTGATTTTTTTTGTGAGAGAAGGTTGAAACGTCGTCACCAACAGTGACGTCACAGAGGCATATCGTTTCTCGTGAAAGGGAAGAAGAAGAAGAAGAAGAAGAAGAAGTAAAAGTAAAAGAAAAAAGAAAGATCTGGGTGCACCCTTAGTGAAGAAGAAGAGTACAGGTAGACGAAGTGGGGTATATGGATGGTTATATAGACAGAAAGAAAAGAAGAGAGAGAAAGAAAGAGAGAGAGAGAGAGAGAAGGGGTAGTTGGAGAAAAGGGGGTGATAGAAGGGTGGTTTGTCTGGCGCTTGCGTATTCGCGTTTCTGTTCATTTGTCAGCCGAGCACAGCTTCCACCACCACGACGAGCGGCACGGCGCCTGCTTTTCCACCCCCTTTCTCTCTCTCTCTCTCTCTCTCTCTCTCTGTCTTTC
Source organism: Polistes dominula (assembly GCF_001465965.1). The sequence goes on from NW_015149099.1 coordinate 260,525, forward strand.
ACATAAACACACACACACACACATACACATTGAGTCTCTCTCTCTCTCGACACTATTCGATAACAAACTCCATAGTACCAGTACTGGTACGGTACTCCGGAGCACCGGATCGTTCTCTCCGCGTATCTCGTCTCGTCTTGTCTCGTTTCGTCTTGTCGGCCTTCGAGTATCATATTTTTTCTCTTTTCTTTCTATTATACTCAAAGTGAAATCAAAAGAAATAGATTATAGAGATGGTATAGTGAAGAAAGATAAATAGATAGATAGATAGAAAAGAAAAAAAAGGAAAAAAGGAAAAAGTAGAAAAAGAAAAAAGAAAAAAGAAAAGTCAGTCGGTTATTTCTATCGTTGAAGAGAAAAGCTCCTCGAGCTAGAAAACTATCCGGCTTCGATCACGTTTAAAAGTAAACGTTAGTTACACTTCTTCTTCTTCTTCTTCTTCTTTTCTTCTATCTTTTTTTTTTCTTTCTATTTTTTTTCCCTCCGAAACTCTCTTCGACCAATCAAACACTAATCCTCGATCTCACGTTCTACCTAAACCCACCCACCCCCACTCAGGCAGGGAGGCAGGCAGGCAGGCAGCCCTCAATAATCGCTACTCGATCTTTTTCTTTCATTTATTTCTCTTACGATTGATCCTGATATCTGTCACGCGTGTTTCTACTACTTCTCTTATCTTTTCATATTTTTTTTTTCTTTCTTTCTTTCTTTCTTTTTAATGAGAATTTTTATGTTTTTTATTTTTTTTTCGTCAACAACGTCAGTTAAAGAAAATGAAAAAAAATGTTTCTTACGTTTAGGCAAAGTTAAAGTGTAGAAGAAGAAAGATAGTGTAGTTGAACTTTTGGTAAACTCCTGAAGGGGAGTCACTCGAAGGTATCTTCCTTTCATTCGTTCTATTTATCTTTGTCTCTTCATAGTTCCCCTTCCAACCAAGGATTCCTCTTCTTCTTTCTATTACTTCACTTTTATTCGTTCATTTTAATAATCATATCATCATCGTGCCCTTTTTTACTTTTTCTATTTTCGATTAAATTACTTTTTGTTGTTATTTTATCATCGTAATACGAAAAGTAAGAAGGAGAATTCGTATTTTAGTCGTGTCGAGCCGCCGGTGGGTAGCTCCAGCAGTTGCTTTCCAGTGCATAACTTGTTGCTCATACGTAAGCAGTGATCCAAATCGTTTCGTCGATTTCAACGCGTACAGTGTAARAACAGAACAGAACAGAAATAAAAACCAGATCAAAGAAAAGAAAAGACAAAAAAAACCCCTTCCCCCAAAAAAAAACAGGAACATAAAGGTCTAAAGGGAAGGTGACAAAGGGTGAATAAAAAAAAAACACTGATATTTGTTTGAAATTAATAAAGAAGATGCCACACGCGTGGGGTTGTCATCGATGACAACCCTTCTACTTTGATTTTCATCATCTCTCTGTTGTTCTATTTTTATTTTTAAACGTCCAATGGGAGAATGCATTGAATCCTGAAGAATACAACCCCTTCGAAAGGATTTCCAACTAGCAAAGGGATTTTCAAGCTTTGCCTGTTCACGTTTCTTGTTATCCACAGCTTAAAGTGCGGTAAGAACAAACAAACATTTGTACCAACCACATTTTTGTTTGACCCTAAGATTAACCCATTTTCCACATTCTCCATTTGTTTCACGTTCTTTCAAATTTTCTCTTTATTTTTTTTTTTTTTTTTTGCAATTCTTTCGTTTTTCAAATATCAACGATCATTTAAACAAGTTCAAACATTACACTAACGTTTTGAATGTTTTACATTGTTGCAAACTATTTCGCTATCCAACATACGCATCGTTTCATCGTTTGTATCAACTTCAAAGATTGTTCGTGTGTGCAATTGTGTCTCTTTGTGTATGTGCGTGTGTCAACGTACGTATGAAAGTGAATTCGCGTGGAAAAATGTATGATTTAAATGGCCTCGAGCGTTTAAAGTGGGACTTTCCTCGTGTTGCTACCATATTGTCTACGGTGATTTTTTTTCATGACTTCGTTTTTACTTTACAAAGTTACGCGAGTAATATCTCCTTATCGAGTAATATTTTAAATATCCAAATGATATTTAGCACAAGTCTCGTTAAATGAATGGAATCATTGGAAATGATTTGGAAAAATGAACGCACACGCTTACATGAGAATGTAAAACCTACTGTGTGTGTAATTATTTCCATTGATTTTATGATTTGAAAAAAATAGTTTCTACGTTCGTAATACCTTGAAGAAAGTTTCTAACCGATTGCAAGAGTAGGTAAGAAGGGTTGCTCCTATTAAATGCGAGTTATCATCAATTTTCTTGGAGTTCGTATTTCTGTCGTAAAAATTTCAGCTCGAAGAAATTCGATGCCCGAAATATTAGAGAGAGAGAGAGAGAGAGGGAGAGAGAGAGAGAGAGAGAGAGAGAATAAATAAGGGAAGCACGAAATAAAAATAAAAAGAAAAACCGAGAAAGAAAGAAAGAAGGAGAGAGGGAGAGGATGAAGAAAAGTCGAAATATCGAGGGTGCACGCGCGATAAGTCGATTTCCTATTTCCATTTCCTTTCGTGTAAGTTGCTCGAAGACGAGAGGAGGTTCCACATCGATAATCGCTTTTCTGGAATGAGAGAAGGAGTGTAAATGATGGGAAAAGGAAAAAGCTAAAGGTAGAGAAGGTGAAGGAAGGGCTGAAGGAGAAGAAAAGATGAATGCTGCTGGATATCCAGAGAAGGGGTTTAATCCTTTCGTAGCAAAGGTTCTCCAAGGTTTGATTGACTTTGACGAGTTCGAAAAGATGGCTCAACGAAAAGGGCTCTCTCTCTCTCTCTCTCTCTCTCTTTGTCATATTATTTTCTTCCTTTTCTCTCTTTTTATCTTATCTATCATGTTCCGCATGCGATCTCAATTTTCGAATGATCGAAGATGCGAGCGAGCTTAATTCAGTTTACCTCTCTCTCTCTCTCTCTCTCTCTCTCTCTTTCTCTCATTTTCTTTCTTTCCTTCTTTCTTTCTTCTTTTTCCCTTCTTTTTCTCCCTACAACACGTAAAATTCGATTTCAACGGTTGACGGCGTGACAAATTGAAATTTTCTGGGTTGCCCTGTTTTGACCTCGGCTTCCGGAATAGAGTAACCGTGAGAAAAGGGAGAGATAGATAGAGAAAGGGATACGAAGGAAGAAGGAAAATGAGAGAACTGATATAACAATAGAAAAGGTCTGAAGAGTATTTTAACAAAAGACCAGAAAAATAGTTGTAAATAGTGATAGAAAAATAGACTTATTCTTAGATAAAAGCATCGACAAATATAATATTCAACATAAACATAGAAATAAAAAAAAACACCACCATAATTGCATGAAAGCTTAAATTACAAAGTCAAATGATCAATCATTGTAAATGTATTTAGAAAAATAATTGAATAATTCAACTAGAAAATGTTGTATAAACGAGGATAAAAATAAATCCCATAAACTAATGCCTGTGGCAATAGAAAGAAACTAAGAGAAAGTGAGAAAGAAATGGGAAAGAAAGTGTGCGAAAGAGTGAGAGTGAGAGACAGAGAAAAAAGAAAAAGAAGAAGAAGAAGAAGAAGGTGGAAGTTTGGAAAAGTAAGAGAAGGGTTTTATTTATTAAAAAGCTGACTAGGTTGGGTTAGAAGTAGTTTTGTAAAAGGGAAGCTAACTTTCGTGCGCGATAAATTAGCTTGAGAAAATCGAGCGTACATAGCGTATTCTATCTTTTTATATCTTTCTCTTTTCGAAATCCAAATACTTTTCTTATTGTTCTCTTATTTCTTATCTTGTTTCTTCCTTCATCTTATCTTCGTCCTCTTCTAAACTTTCTTTACAAGAATTGTTATATATACATAACCAAATTTCCTTTTCTTTGATTCAAAATACTTTTCTGATACCGCAAAATGTTTTTTTTTTTTTTCAGTGGTAAATTACAAACCAATTATTTCATAATTTAATTAATATAAATTAATTTCATTAGAAAAATACTAGAAAATTGTATAAATCATTCATAACACTTCTATACGTTTTAATATAAAACCCCCATATCATTTAGATAACATCTAATACAATAATTTTCTTCGCAAATGAACATTCCATGTGACGTGATGATAATCCGTGCATATTGTTAAAACTAATTAATAATCGATAAAACGAGTGTTTAACTATTAGTATAAAATTGACTTCGATTCGGGTAAACAAACGGGAAAAGGGGGAGATAAATTAGTATGAGGTAGATAATTCTAATCATTAATTTAGCGCTACAACGAGCCTAATAGTTCTCCAATACGAAATCAATTATCAAATGTTCGTTTGTATTTCTGAACGAATGGTGAATGGTATCATTCACACATAGATAGACGAATTTACACTATCAGCAAACCTATACTGAAAATAATAATCAACAATTTCCAATAAAGTCATTGGAAGAATTTACTACCCTAACCCTTGACGAAATCTTGACAAAACCCTGACACAATTTGAACTTGTCGATAATTGATATCAATCCTTAAAAATTAGACCAACATATTTTGAAAAATCCTGTACAGTATACGTACTTATCGCGTGATCAAAGAAATTGAAAAGTTTTTCGATAAAGAAGAGTGAATGGGAAAAGTCATGAGAGAGAACGTTTCTCGGAGTAGCTTAAATTTCAATCGAATTCGATATTTTCCTCTTTTTTTTTTTTTCTCGATCTCGCGATTTGGCTTTGAATGCATGCAACGTTAAAAATAAAAATAATAATAATAATAATAATAATAATAATAATAATAGTAATAGTAATAATAATAATCCTCGTTTAAAAATCCATGTTTGTCGTAAGAGGATGACTAAAAGGAAAAAATCCGAGAGAGTAAACGAACATTTTTTTCTCATAAGAAAAATCTCAATATTGAAGTTGAAATCAAATAAAAATGTGATCAGTAGTAATGCATCGGTTCATCTTGTAAATTTACTTTTCTTATGGGATTTCATTGTCGTATTTATTCGATATGATAGTAGTACGAAAGAACCGATAGATTACAACAGTATTTTTATTAGAATCGTGTATCATCGTTCTATGTTATATGAAAGATAGATTGATAGAAAACCATTAAAAATCATGGAAAAATCCAAATAAAATAATCGAAGATGGAGAATCTCACTTGTAAGAATTAATATATTTTTGTCAATATTTTTCACACATCTTGTCAAAATTATTCATAATTTTCAAACACTCAGAATATCGATAAACATCAATGACAAATTTTCTTTTATAAAAGAGAAATAAAACGAAAAGAGTAAAACGAAAATTAATGTTAAATAAAATAGAAAAGATTGCAACCGTTGATAATTACAGTCGAGTAAAACGAAAAGAAATAGGGAAAAAAAAAAGTAAGAAAAAATTGTTCCATTAAATATATAGCACAGGTCCTAATTACGAGAGAATTATTTTTGACGTAGTCTAAAGGGTCTAGAAAATCGAAAAAATAAGAAAATTAAGGACAAGAAGATGAAGAGGAGGAAAATAAGGAAGGGGGGGGGGAAAAAAAGAAGAAAATATTAAGCAACTAATTACGCGAAACCATCGTAAGCTTTGGTTCCTACCAACTCGACGTTAATTACGAACGAATCATTCAAAGACATTTTCTATCTTTCTTCTACCTTTTTGATGACCTTATAAAGTATTGTCACCAACTTCATTATCCCATGGGAAGATGTAAGTAAGAGAGTCGTGGAGAAAAGAAAATTTACTTTTTCTATGGGTCAGCTTTCCTTATCCTCACCCTCCCTCGAGCCCATCCTCATTTTCTTCTGACTTTTTTTTTTTCATCCCTTTATCTCATTTTTCTTACGTTTCTATACCGCCCCCCCACTCTCCCTCCCCCACTCCCCCTTCCCTTATCTTCTTCAGTGGTATCGCGCAAAAGCAAACTCATTTTCTAACGAATGAGAAAAAAGTCCTTTTTCTTTTTTTTTTTTTTTTAACCTTTCTCTTTCCCATCGGAAATCCTGTTTTATTTTGGTCTCGTTAAAATCCGTCACCACCGGGTGATTTTTTAAAAACCGGCAAGAACAATTACTATCATCCTGTATTTTTCTTAACTATAGCAAAAGCTACGAAATAAAAGCTTTAAATGAGGATTTAATTGTAAGAATTCTTTACCTCTTACCCTCTTCCTTTTCTTCTTCATTTTCCCTTAATGGGGGAGGGGGGGGGGTATATTTATATGAACAAATATTACGAAAGTTTTTTTCAGTACACGGACTAATTTCTAATAAAATAGAACAGTTTACTTTTTAGTTCCATTTTGGGATCCAATTTTAGTAAATTCAAAGCGTTAATAATGAGAGAGAGAGAGAGAGAGAGAGAAAAACAAAAAGAGATCTATCATGTCCTATTAATTATTTCAAAGATATCACATTGATAATATTCACCATATATATGTATATAGATGTTTGTCTAGGTGTAGTATGTTAATATACTCAACCATGCAAAAATGTAACCCCATTCTGCATGACTTTATGTCAAAGCATATGATGCTTCGTGCATTTCCACCAAAATTACACGACCTTGAATAATTATCTACGAAACTAACTGTTATTTATTGATAATTACGTGAAACGTAATTAGCTTCATTTTCAAATAAGGATAATATACACACACACACTCCCCATGAAGTTGTTAAGTGTTATTAGTTTGTAATTGGTATTTCTGAATATGATCGTTTTAGTTAATCAAATTCTTTCAATTTTAATATCATTCGTAATTAGTTTTTTTAACAAAAGATTAATTCTATAAAAATTAAGTGAAGTCAAGCAGAGATTGATTTAAATTATTAGAACAAAGTTATTTTACTTTGTTGACAAAAGGTCTTGGTGTGTGTGTGTGTGTGTTTTTTTAATATCAACACGAGTACGTCCTTCGAAGAAAAATAAAACGCACACGCGTGTTCTTATTTGTCTAATGAACTATTCTTTCTCATGAGGATACCTTTGTGCATGTGTGTGTGTGTATATGAGGAATGACGTAGATAAAAAAAATGTTAGAGGTGAGTTCCTATCCATGATTCTTTCAACAACGTTGTTACGTGCAAGGAAAAAGAATAATTCAGTGAACCAAAAAACTATTTCCTTTTATCTTTTAAATGAAAAAAAAAAAGAAAAAAATCAAAACAACATAATAAAAACACAGAGTAGAACCTTCCTAGAATAAGAAAGATTGAGGTATGATAAATCTTCAAATTGTTGTTGCTAATTCATCGTTTTAATACTGCGCAGACTCCATCGATCTTCATGATTGGGTATTCGTTAGGAATAAACGAACATTAATGGGATTTCCATAAGGGACGAGATGATGCACGCGTTCGGTACTTCAAGTCATGGTATGGAAACATTATAAACGGATGGTGTGCCGATCCTGATGATCGGATGGTTTAATCATTTACCCAACACTTTAAGTACCAGACTGTAACTTCCTTTACGCATTAGTATCATTTAAACTGTTTCAAGAGAGAAAATTATTTTGGATTAACACCTCAGTGGGTTATTTATTAATATTTCCTATAAATGTACATTTGTTAATGAACTCTTTGCAGCATAGAATTTCAAATAATAAAATAGACCTATGTTGCATAGAGACATTTGATTACGTTTTAAATTAAATAAAATTGGTTTATATTTTTTATTAATAATTAATAAAGCATTAGGAACTGAAAAGTTCATTGCTGCAAATACCAAATCCCGGGGCCATTATTCCCGTCTCTGAGCGTGATCCTTCCATTCGCGGTCTTCGTATCATATTTCTTTCAGGATAAAGCTATTACATAATGTAATAATGTAAGAAACATAAAAAAAGAGTTAATAATCAATTGCTTAGGGTAAATAAGACGAAATATAAAATTATGAGCACGTGTAGCTATTGCAATATTTCGAGGTGGGACTAAAAACACGGTGGGTCCCATCGTGCATTACGGTGTATCAAAAAGGTGGGGGACACTTTTAATCCCACCATGCCCCAAAGAGTTAAACTATACTTGTTAACGATACTGTTTCTTCCCATAAAAATTATAAATATGTTTAGAATATTTCTTTTAAGAGAAATTCATCAAATGTTATGCAAATGATGAGTAAAGATTCTTTTTGTCTTCTTAGTTTTATTTTTTTTTTTTTGAAGTAAGTAAAGATAGAGAGAGTGAGTGAGTGTGAGTGAAAGGTAAAGATAGGAAGAAGGAAATAATTTAGTGGAAATCACGTACACGGTGTTGATTCGACAACGAGATGTACGCGAAAGGCGTGTCGTTAATGTCCACGATCTTGGTGGTTAACGATCCTTTTCTTTTTTTTTTCTTTTCCTTACCCTCCTTTTATTTTTCTCCTAGTTGCTGCTGTGTTTCAAGCTTCTCCTCGAAGATGTAATTCTTTTTTTTTTCTCTCTCTATTTCTGCTTACGAAGAATCGTGCTCTTATTTTTTCTTTCCTTTCTTTCTTTCTTTCTTTCTTTCTCTCTCAGTCGATAGAAAACGTGACACGTTTCCAATTGCAATAAAATAATAGTTCGTGATTTGATGAAATACAAAGACAAAATTAGAATTGATTTATTATTAATTGACAAATCAAATATATTTTCTTTTTTTATTTAAAAATATTCAAAGAGTGTGAAACAGAAAGAAAATCAAAATTTTTACGGGAAACATTTATCTCATCGATAAATAAATTTAAGGAGATATTTTTTAAGTGGTCGGATTTATCGAGATTTTTATATTTGTGTAATTTTTCTTGTTTTTTTATTATTTTTTTTTTTTTTTTAATCTTACGCCTGATGTATTTTTCATGTAAGGTGTCAATGGCAAAAAGAACGATCTGTTTGTCTCGCTAGTAGGTTTAAGTAAAAGAAGAGATAAAACGTTTTATGCGTTTCAGACGTCTTATGTGCCCTTTTGTGGTCCACCTTTCATTCGATCATTTGTAGGAAAAAAAAATAAAATAAAACAACCTGGAGAAAAAGGGATTGACGATTTTGTTATTTTTTTGTCTTTTTTAAATTTCTATTGTACATTTAACGTAGACAGTGGTCGATTTTATTCCATGATGAAAATAATGAAAATACACGTTGTTAATTCAGAACAATGTCTACTCGGTGCGATTCAGGCTGATTGGAATCTGGTCTCGTATCGAATAATATTCTTTGAAATTTACCGATCACACCATTTTCCGTTGATATAATCAACACGATTGTATTCTATATACGTGAACGTATCATACTATATACAAATACATATAAATATATGTATATGTGTGTGTGTGTGTGTTCGTATGTTCATGTTAACAAAGTTCCTATCTTCGTTATTCGTGCAAACGCACGCGAATCATTAACTCGATTAATTAGAGTGTGAAAAGGTTTAATATCCCGTGCGTGTAACGAAAGTAACCCACACTCCATTGAAAACCTCTAACGACTCTTCGAATTTTGCTTTCGTGTGAAACTATTTTACATAACTGATAAAACATTTTAAGTTATCAATAGCCAAATAGTAAGACAAACAAACACAAACACACACCACACATATGCATATGTATTTACTTAAATATGTAACTCTGCTGCAACTGTGTGTATGCATTGTCCGATATAAATTCAAACATATTTAACTTGGAATATTAATTTGCATATTTATTCTTCGATCTAGTTTCTTATTGGTATATCTGGGGAGGGAGAGGGGGGAAGGGGGAGAGAAGGGAAACAATTTTTGTTGGTATTGAATTTTAAGTACTGTCGTTTTCTGGGTCAAATATCTTTCAAAAGAAAAGAAAAAGGTTTTTTCTTTCCCGATAGAGAAACATCTAACTCATTTTAAAGTTTTAGTTCGTATAATATCAAATCTCATTTATTTATGATAAAGATAATATCACTAATGATATTTTATTGATAAGATAAATGTAAATGATATATAAAACCATTTATATAGTAATATATTTATGTATATAGATAAATGTTATATGCAACGTAAAAAGTATTTTGCCATTTCACAAAGTACTGAATTTTTATTTTCATTTTTATTTGTATTTTTTGTTTTCATTTTTCTCCTCGAACATAATCCAAAGTGTGTGTGTGAGAGAGAGAGAGAGAACGACGACGACGACGACGACGACGAGAAGAGATGGAAAAAGAAAAAAGAAAGCTAAAGAAAAAAGACCGCGAGAGAGAACTCGATCAAAACTTTTAAAACCATAGTGCAACTTTGAAATGGACGTTCTCTCTATCTTGAACGTTTTCCTATTAATTTTCGATACTACCTTCGACTATTAAAGACAATCGTATCGACATTTTTATCTTTCTTTCTTTTTTTTCTTTTCTTTATCCCCGATATCAACTTTTTCAAAAATATAACAACAAAAAATATATTATCAAGAACTTTTATCAATTTTTTTTCTTTTCTTTTTTCTTTGAATAATAATTTTCGTATAGAAATTTGCTACAATTTAAATGTAAATATCTATGAGATACTAGAGAATACTCACAATCAGTCCGATACACACGTCTTTAAGTCAACTAATTATTTTATACTACCATCTGTTAGAATCTTCTCGAACTAACAGAGATAATCATGACTCTTTGTTAATAAATAAATAATAAAATAATATTGCGATTAAAAATTGAGATTATAAACAATCCTGTCTTTCAAGTTGGATAAAACTGCACACAATGTGCAAAATTTGATTAAAATCGGTTCAATAATTTAAGAGTCCATTACGGACAAACAACATGACACGTAATTTATATATATTAAGATATTTTTATTTTCTTTTTGTTTGTTTGTAAGCAATTATTTATATCAAATAAAAACTAATTAACACAATTAATTATCCGTGTATACAAAAAAAAAAAAGAAAACACATGTATAATTATCGTAAAAACTTTTGATAATTATTTCTGTTTAACCTAACTAGACGTCATTAGGATCGAGTACATTAAAATGAGCATGGGTAAAATTGTCTACGAAACGTAGGAACAAAATTATGGCAGTACTTTAAAGAACTTTAAATAGTTTTCTCTCTCTCCCTCTCTCTCTCTCTCTCTCTCTCTCTCTCTCACTTACTTTCTTTCTTTCTTTCTCTCTCACATAATAATAATCTATCGTCATTAGTGCCTATTATTTTACTAGTGTGTGGCTGCTGGAATTCGCGAATTCCTCTTGCTATGGATATAATATACATATATATATATATATACATATATACTGTAAACTCGGAAAGCCGTGGTTTACCAGAAGCTCACGGAAGCTTCTCTGTAAAGCTTTATATAAATATACATATTCACATATATATGTATATATAATATATATTATTTATTTATACATAAACATAGTTATACTAAATATTTTAATCCTATGTAAATAGTTTTACATAAAAGTATATATAATAATATATATAAAACACTTGTAGAGTATATATATATATATATATATATATATATATATATATATATTTATGTGAAGATATATGTATCCGTAAACTCGTATAGATTTACTTTAGTTTCAGGATGCAAGAGGCAGGAAGGAATCCTTTATACCACCCGTCGACACGCGTGTTTCCTTTCGAGCCTGCCTCTTGTTAACTTGGACGACGTGTTCCTCTATGTACAGGTTTATATATATATATATATACAAACAACGGCTGTATAAGGGAAAGTTACGAGTTACTGAACATCTAAATATGTCTTATGAATTTTAAGAGGCCAAACTAGAATTTGTTAATAATTTGTTAAACTTGTCACAACATAAAATACATTTATTTTATTCTTCTATATAAGAACATTGTTTATTTTCTTTTTTTTTTGGTGGTTTTATGATGGGGCATATTTTCACGTTGAAATACCCTGAACGATTTCTTCTTTGATCGAAAATACGTTTATAGGAATCTCTAAAGAATCTTATCGAACCATCATCAATTCGTCTTTTGGAAATCTTCCTTAAGAGAGCTCTCTTCTTTCCTCAAGATTTGAGTCTCACGATCAGAGTTTTCATCATGACATTCATACATCCACGTATTTCTGTAAATACGAGAAAGCTTTCCAATTTAAATAGTCCCATTTCGAGAAATGATTGCGTCAACATGTACGATAAGACCATTGACAGAGAGATCGATCCATGGTCATCAATATTTTGTAATAATTTTATTCAATAAATATCTAAACGTTTGTATTTAAAGTCATTCATTTTTTTTCTTTTTCTTTTTCTTTTTTTTACATATTTTAATTCAATCATTTTCTTAGAAAAATGTTTCGAATTTTTCTTGAGATGGTTGCATTGGTCCATACATGCGTAGAACTTAACCAAAGAGTAGAAAAGAAATGTTTTATTATAAAATAGAAAATAGTTGGAATGTGTGCAACGTATGCTATTTTCTCGACTTAACGTAATGCGATACCAATACCAAGGGAAATAGATTTTTCTTTGTAGAAGAAAAGTTTTCTTGCTAGATTAAACGTAATATGTGGAAGCTACGATAGAAAAATTCCATTTTTTTTTTTTTTATTATTATTATTTCCTTATTTCTCTCTCACATTTTTATCTCTCTACTTCTCGACTTATTTTTCCCCTTTCTTTTTCTTTTTTTTTTCTCCTTTATGAGGAGAATATTCTCACCGGTAGATATTACAAAACCCCAGTCTTGAGAATATGCAGATTACTTTTGTTAAAATTAAAAAATAAAATAAAAGGAAAGTTAAGTAAGTTTATTTTTTAAAGATAAACCTAATCGATCAATTTAACCCTTAAAGTGCACATTTGGTAAAAGTTAATAAATCCTCCTAAATCCTAATATTTAGACCTCGCAATAATTTTTTTCAAAGTAGTTTGATACATCTTTTTTAAAATAGTATAGTTATAGTTAGTGATTTGAATTAACACTAGATGACATTAGACAAATAACCCATTTTTTCGAATTCTTGAATGTTCAATTTAGAGACTTGAAATTATTCAAGTTTATTAAAATTCCAAAAATATTTTGTTAAATGTACTTAATGAAATTCTTCAACAATTTGTAAGATTTATAGAAAGAAAATAAGTTGATCGATAGAAAAAGAAATCTCGCTGAGATATTTGTTGCATTGGAATATAGTCGATGTAGAAATGATATTGGAAAAATTGTTGTCCGAAATGTTTAGTAATAAATTGTTGGTGGCAGCTGATGCGGCGCGGCTTCCTGTGTCAGGTGACATCGTTGCACATGTTGCACTCGATCGATCTCCCAAAAGCTTCCATCGTGTCAAATGGCCTTACTGTGTAAGAGGAAGAAAGATAGAGAATGGGTGCACCGATAGTACGTTTAACCCCTTTTCTCATCCCCTTCTATCTCATCCCTCTCTCTCTCTCTCTCTGTCTAATCAATAATCAACGATTGGTAAATTAGAACATTTCGCCAGACTAAATAATTTGTTCTTTGATCTTAATTGCTCGTCATTTAAATGTTTCTTTTTTCTTTTTTTTTGGAAGATTTATAAATCTTTTGACAGTATTTGTTTTCATAGATGACAGGAGTGTCAAAAAATGATATTGTAAAAGTATCAATATTTTGTGCTTATCAATTTTTGATTATCTTGTTGAATTTTGGAAAAATAATCGAACAAGAGCTTATAAAAATAATGAATCAGCGGATAAATAGATGAAAAAAAAAAATAAAATAAATAAATGTAATCCATGATTTCTGGCTTAATAAAAAATATTCATTATTCAGAAGTAAAGTGGTAGAAATATTTAGGAAACTGGCTTCCAACAGACCGCGGAATTACGTGTTAAAGTTTCCTACCGATAACGGAATGAAATTTAATTACCTCACGGCGGAGGGCTATGTTCGGTATTTAAACAAGATGTAAATACATACGTGTATTACGTTGGTATATGTAGATTGCTTTATACATTATAAATATGCTCCTTTATATAACACACATGTATATATATAGATATAGATATTTCATATATAGACATGAATACAAGTATACACGGATATATATATGTGCACATTTATACATAAAATCTGCGTATAAACCGTATTACGCGTACATAATAAATCTCACGAGAAATTTTCAACGTATATATAGGCGAAATAATAAATTGCATTTGTGAAATTATATCGTTTAACGAGAAAGAATAAAAAAAAAAAAAATCAAGAGAGAGAGAGAGAGAGAAAGATATATGAAAAGAAAAACGTTATTCATTTTCGGTTTATCTACCAGGAACACTCGTGTCATCAATGAATTTCAAGATTTAAATCGTAAGGATGATATAAATATTCCTTCAAAATATTATATACCTTATTTTACAGTTAAATCTTTCAAATATGTAAATGTGAAATTGTTTTTTTTTTCTTTTTTAAATAATTCGGTATATCTCTTTAAAAAAGAAAAAATTAATTTTGCATTCTCTACGCAATTTATTTTGCATTCTATTTTATACCAAATAAAGAAGAAGAGGAGTATTATCTAATTTTGTGATTAATATGCGAATATACAACAACTGTCGTTTATTTATCGAATTGTACTTTTTAATTAAGCGAAATAAATAGAAGGTGCGAAGGTAAACGTTTCTGTTTAAAGTTGGATAAAAAAAAAAAAAAAAGGTAGAACTCTATCAATGGATTCTTTTGAAAAAAACAGGTATTGTCTTTTTAGCAATGAATTTTCAAGACATCCAATAATAGCATCTATATATTTTGTACTGTTTCACGTCAAGATAAAGAAAGTCGAAAAAAAAAGTAAAGTAAAGTAAAGTAAAGTAAAGTAGAGTAAAGTAAAGTAAAGGAAAGGAAAGGAAACGTTTTAAGCTGAACCGTGTGGCAATCGTAATCCAGCGTTCTTTTAGGGTCTTTCCTACCAATATCGAGCGGCTACCATTAACACGACGAGTTCGAAGACTACAACCAAGGACGGATATTGTCGGGATCTAGAAGAGAGACTCTTTGGAGACGAAGGGAAGATGAGACTTTTAAGTCCCCCCTACTTTATACTGACGAAGTGTAAGAACTTTCAAAGACGAAAGTCGTTCTATCACTACTTCCTAAACTGCCGACAACCTTTAATGAACTTTGAACTTTAATTACGAGAACACTCCTAAATCCATCTCTCAGATTAAAACTATACACGTCGATTTCAAACACCATTTTTTCTTTTTTCTTTTTTACCAAAAATCAATCAATTTCATTCATCCATATATTTTTCATTTAATTACATTTGTTTATTCATGTACATGTTTAAATAAAATGTCCGCAATTTCTAGGATTCGTAAATTTAAAAGATGACTGTTCTATTATTTATTACATGGTTATTTGTATGACACATTTAATGAATTCTTAAAGATTCGAAAACGTTTTTATTCAAGCTGAGAAGGAATTTGAAATCGAATTTTTCGACAAAGTAGACGTACAGCCGATTTACGTTGCTAAATTCGCAAGGGCGAGTTTTATATAAGCAGTAAAAAAAAGAAAATAAAGAAGAGAAAAAAGGAAGAAGTCAGGCTTTTTTTTTTTTTGGAAGGCAAAAGCTTTTCCTTCCAAAGGACGAATCCATGAAAAAAGAGAGAGAGAGAGTTATAGTTGCGTGGAGGGTTGTGATAATATGACGTTGTTGGTAGGGTTGCGTGATACGTAATGTCTATAGAAAAGAAAAATATCGAAGAGGATAAAGGCAAGATCGATCAGAATCGAAATTGATGAAGAAATCTCGTAGCAAGCTGACAATAAGATCGATGATACCACTTAAAAGGGATATATTTGTGAACGTGTTACAAGTTAGACGTGATATCTCAAACTGATAATAGCACAAGAGAAAGAGAGAAAGAGAGAGAGAGAGAGAGATAATACGTTTCACTTTACTCTTATGTTACATATTTTCTTTATCAAATTTCTTTTAATCAAAATTTTAAACGTTTTTTGGCTTTTCATAAATCGTTTGACATGTTTTTAACAAACAGACAGAGTTTTAAGTGTCGAAGATGTAGACGAAAAACTAGTATTCAGTTCTTTTCTGTATATTTTATTAGGGGTGCCCCGCCACGCGATTCTGTGGCTTACAATCAGTCCGATACACACGTCTTTAAGTCAACGAATTACCTAATATTGCGATTATAAATTGAGATTATAAACAATCCTGTCTTTCAAGTTGGATAAAACTGCACACAGTGTGCAAAATTTGATTAAAAATTGTTCAGTAGTTTAGGAGTCAATTGCAAACAAACAACGTGATACGTAATTTATATATATATTAAGATTAGTAAGATTAAATTAATTATAGGAAACTAATAATCTTGTGATAAATAATAATGTTCATTTATTCTCTTTTATAGAATTATTTAATAAAAAATAAATTGGTAATTAATATGAGAAAGTGTTCTGTATTAAATGACACCCAACTTCATATCGTCGTACATGTACATCTATTTTCTCTTTTATATATGCCGCGTGTGTGAGTATAATGAAACGTTATAAAGTCTAGTAGAAACAATGGCGTCAGTTTGGCTGATATTCTCAAACGATACGCTTTTTCATTATCATTTTTACGTTTTCGCAATCCCGTAAATCTTTTAAGTACGCTTTCTCAGTCAAGTCGGAGGATTGTTTGATACCTGACCTGAAAGACGTTTACTTGGCTTTACTTTTTATCATATATATGTTATGTGTTCATATAAAATATATGGGGGAAAAAAAAAATCAACGAAAAATTTTATCCTTGGTGTTTTAGTTATTTTCACGAGGAAAAAAAATATAAAAAAAAAATAAATAAAAAACACGAATGCGACAGGATACGTCGCATATTTGTATGCATAGCTTTATTCGAAAAATTTTGGTCAGAAAAATAGGTACTCGAGAACAAAATGTTGAAAAATAACGCAACCTCTGACGAATGAGAATTTCAATCATTTTTATATAAAAAAAAAAGAAACAAAATTTGACGAATGAATTTTCATTATTCTTGTATAGAATAATTTAGCGATAGAAATATGTTTAAAATGATGAATAAAATTGTACGAACGAACATTTTATCGTTATCAAGAATGTTTAAATCAATTGGATGAGTATTGGTATGAGTGATGCATAGAAGTTAACCAGATACCCAATCAGTTTTGTTCAACAGGGTATTTTAATAATTGATAGTTAACGTCACCAAAGAAGAAAAGTGATTCTCAATAAGTGATGATCAAGTTTCAAGTTTGAGAAATGATTAAGCTTCTTCGTTCGTGGCTTTTTCGACGAATAGAAGAAGGTTAATCGGTGAAATGTCTTAAATATTAATGAACATCGTTTGCAAAGTGATTCTTCGAACTATCGAGTTAAAACGAGAAAGAGAGAGAGAAAGAGAGAGAGGTAGTTAGGATTGAAACAAATAAGTTAGAGTGATTGCTTCATTACTTTTCTTAACGTGAAAGATAATTTTACGATTATACCGCAGATAAAATAAAACAATTAATAAAATTAATCAACGATAAAAAAAAAAAAACCTTAACACTTGCGCCACGTTTATTACACACTTGAGTTATAAAAATGGAATAAAAAATAGGATAAAAACAAAACGTAATTGCGTAAAAAATCGCTAAAGAAAGTAATGATGGTTATAATTATATACAAAAATATATAAAAAGGTAAGAAACACGTTTTGTATCGTTCAACTTCCATTACCATTTGCAACAGTAATTAGGTTTGAAAAAAAATCTAAAAGGTATCTGTATCGTTAGGAAGATCCTTTTGAAGAAACAAACAAACCAAAAAAAGAATAATAATAATAATAATAAAAATGAAGAAAATATGAAAAATTATAAAGAAATACAAAGAAGATTTATCGAAGTTTTCAAAGAGAGTATATAATACTTTTGAAAGTTGTCGCAAATTGCATTTGTTGTGACGTTTGCTATTGCAAGTCACCATCTGTCTAACTTCATCGAGCATCTCGAACGAATAATAACGAATCCAATGAAGCTGAATTGACTTTTTCTATCTTTCATTTTGTATCTATTTCACTACTATATCATCTTTCTCTTTATCTTTATCTTTTCCTTATAGAAATCATATCTCTTTGCTGGGCTTGGCTGCTAGGCGTTCATTTCAACTTCTCAATTGGACGACTGGAAAGTGAGAACGATAGAAAGAGAAGATAGAAAAATGGATAGATAAAGAAGAAGAAATATCTCGCGTTTGTATTAGCTGATGTTAGATTTCACAGTAAAATATTCTACTATCTCGTCCTTGGATATTCACTTGGATATTTTCTATTTCTTTTTCTATGCTATTCTATGCAATAAATAGAAACATAGACGGAATGGAAGTAACGTGATGAGAGAGAAAATTGTAAGAAAATTGCGAATCGTCCTTTGCGACATTCCAACTCATTTTCTTATCCATTCGAATGTAGTATCGTCAAGGATTGGACGATGGTTGGAAAGACGTCTACTAGGTTTCTTCCTTCCTACGTATCCTCTTCCACCTTCTTAAACCTAAACCCACTACTGCCAAGCTCTGTTTCTCTATTTCAAGAGAGCGATTTTGCTTGGTAGCTTGCGTTAAGTCGCTGGGAATGATATATGACATGACGTGTGGAATATTTGCCCGTTCTTGGACATAAACGAAGCAAACCACCCTCCTGAGTTTGTGTGTGTATGTGTATGTGTGTGTGTGTGTGTGTGTGTGTAAACGACAGATTTATCCCAATTCAAATCGTTCTGCTAAACTGCTTTTTACCCATTACGTCGTAATAAATATTCCTTCTGGATAATACAAAATTCTAAAGTGTCGATAGAAAATGGAATATTTTATTATCTTTTTTTATTTTCTTTTTTTTTTTTTATCGACGTTCTTTCAATTAATTTTTGTCCATTTTTTTTCTCTTTTTTCTTCATCGAATTTCTTACATTTGCTTTTGTTCTCGATGATTTATTTATATTCTTCTATCTTTTCACTTGAAAATATTTAAAGAATATTTATTATTATATAAAAATGTATTTCATACTACTCGTTGCATATATGGCTTTTACGTGAAAAGAATTTTATGTATCTACGTTTACGACGTGATTGAAGATTGAGGAAGGAGAACTATGTGTTAGTAGAGAAACGTTATGTATATAATTTATAGTTCGTTTTATGTTAGTAGAAAAATTTATTTTCTAAGTTGAAACTTTGCGAACGTGAGTTTTTGATACGATTCGTTAATGGAACGCACGCGTTATTGCAAATGATTGATCAGAAATTTAATTAAATCCGTCACCCTCTCTCTTTCTCTCTCTCTCGTATTAGAATCGACTCGTTATCGTAATTGCAGTGAACGTGAGAAAAACTGTATTCACTTGTCTCTCTCTCTCTCTTTCTTTCACTTTCAGTATCAAATACTGTCAACGAGTCTGCGATAAAGCACGATGGAGACGAGAACGATTGTGAATCAAAAAAGAATATAAAAATAGAAATAAAGTGCGTGTGTGTGTGAGAGAGAGAGAGAGGGTTCATTTGTCTATATAACGCGACAGGGTTGTGTCAGGGTTGCGTCAGGGTACGCAAATGAAAAAAGTTTGCACTGTATAATCATTTATTTGAAAAAGCAATGGTAGTTCGGTGGGGAAACACTGTCAAGCCTTTTCTTTTTTTGTGTTATTCATCATCCAATAATCAAATGAGGGTGAGAAAAATGATCCAAGTTTCGAATTAGACTTTTTTCCTGTTTACATTTTCATTATAATAAAGTGCTTATTAATTTGAACTCGAAAGAAATAATTTTAAAAGCACTCAAAAACCATTTTTCATTTTTTTTTTGTCTTTTGAATTATTTTTTCATTACTGGAATTGTGTTTCGTGCAATATAAGTTTAATTTGAAATGATTTTAATTAAAAATAAATAAAATAATATGTGTGCAGATCACACGTGTTAGAAGTGAAACCTTTAAAAAACTGAGTTTCTTGAAAACTCTTTGAAACTTCCCAAATATTTTCTTTCTGCAGATTTTCACATAACTGTTTGGCGTTAATTTTCGATCGAGAGACACTTAAATCACAATTCACAATATCCTATTACGAATCATCTCATTTTCTCATCTTATTTAGTATCTTGGCCGTTTCATCGTTTCCCACCGCTCCGTTACATTTTGTTCAAATCACACCCATTCTACAGAAGTTTTCACTTCAAAAAAAAAAAAAAAGAATTCTTTGTTCCGTATTTCGTTCTCATAATCTCGCAATCAATTCTAAAATGTTCTTCCTCATTACTTCGTCTCGGAAGATTCGAGGGTGGCTAAAAAAAAAAAAAAAAGGAAGACGAAAGAGAAAGAAGTAGAAAAAAAAAAACTCGCGTCGTTTCATCGTCGTTGTTAGGATCAATGAATAATGTTGCGGGTTCCCTCTTGTTATCCTCCATGCTATTTGCACCCCGTACTCTTGCCATTAACGATAAAGAGTAGGGAGAGTTTTATTAATAGCAGCAAATGTTAAAGCCACTGGCCCGTTATTTAGAACGCGCTTTTAGCCATGTTAGAAAATACGCTTTTGTTTCTATCGATGACGTCCTTGAACGATGGAAAAACATCATTGTAACAGGTCTATCCTGTAAACGCATATATTCCATGTATTTATGGATGTGTATCATGTTGATGTGTAATATGAATGCAAAAATATACAAACTTTTCTCTTTTACATTGATTTCAATGTCACAACGCGTTTTAATCATTTCAAACTTGAGAATGCATCCGATGCATTCAATTATTATTCAACTTTGAACTAATAAATTATCAAATAATCAAAAATATATTATGACACGAGTTATTGTTGTTCCTTTTTGTTTTCTCTTTGTGTTTTAATCAAAGTTAAATAAAAAATGTAGAACGAACGATAAAACCGAAAGATAGGTGAATTTTTGGGCGAGGGGCGAGGGCTGGGTGGGGTGGAATTTCCTCGAGTTTTCGATTTACATAGGAGAGAGAGAGAGAGAGAGAGAGAGAGAGAGAGTGAGAGACAGATCGAATGATAGATGAGTAAGATTTATCGAATCGTAGGATTAACGAGCGGAATGACATTACTGCGACGCTGTAGGAATATTCATGGTGTATTTGTGTTAGAATCAGGATTGTACGTGTTTTGTTATCATACAATATCGTATCGGTAAATCGTTATCAGCTAGTTTACAGTGATCTTAACATTTTACCTTATCATACGAATATTATAAACAACATTTCTTTCATTCAATTGATTCGATAAGGTATCCATACAATTTTGTATTTTATTCTTTTATCCAGACTACCATTTACTTATACTTTTCAGACCTTTAAACATAACGGTATATGAAAAAAAAAAGGTTGGAAATCCCATAAAGTGCAGCAAGGCACCACCAAACTTGCGCATAATATTTTTAATGCTGAATACAATCGTACATTTATATTGTTATTCTCATGCACAATCCACCACCATTTCTATATCTCTTTTAGTTAATTTTTTGGTTTGTTTGTTAAAACATCGTTTGTTATATCCATAATGACGTCAAAAAGCTTTTACCCTTTTAACCGTTAATGAATTTTTGTCGGCAAACATTCTCCACCGAAATAAACTAAACGTTCTCGTTCACAAGTTCAACGAAATACAAACGAACATTTCGAAGTAATTAAAAATATTTATTTATAAAATTAGCTCTCTTTCCTTCTTTCTTTCTTTCTGTTTCGTTATATATATATATATATATATGTGTGTGTGTGTGTGTGTGTAGTTTATTTTCATTTCGTTTTCTTGATTTTTTTTATTCTGTGTAATGTTCAGAATGTCAGGAAAAGAATGGAATTTTGTTTGAAGGTAGGTCTGAAATTAAAAACAGGCGTGTACTTAGTGTGTAAAAGCGAGGATGATGCTTTACTCATTTTTGTTTTACGAGCTTTCGAGAAATGGGAGGACATGAAGAAGGAAAAAGGATATCATCCATGTCGATCTCGTTAACCGTAGATGAAGGTACCCAGAAAATAAAAAATAAAAAAATAAAAAAATAAAAAAAAAATAAAAGAGAAACATTTGTTTCATTTTTACTGTTCAAATTCTATTAAATACTCGAATGCAGCATTGAATAAATAAGACAGGTAAAAATGAATAAAATTTCATCGATTTACTAATTCGGTCAGATTGCAATTAATCAATCCACGTAATACGATTGTTTAATAACCTTCCATAAATGCAATATTAATTAAACAATAATAAATTTATTGTAAAATCAAAGAATTAAAATGAAATGTCGAAAAGAAAATGTTGAATAAATAATTCCATATGGGAACAAAGAGAAATTGAAAATAACAATCGATGCACAAATATGAACTCGTGAAATTGATCTTACTCGTATACATATTATTTCAATCTTTATATCGATTGTTTTTAATTATACATATAATCCTTGTGTATCAATAAACAACATTTCTTTCATTCAATTGATTTGATTAAGGTATCCATACAATTTTGTATTTTATTTTTTTATCCAGAATACCATTTACTTTTATACTATGATCTATTTAAAATTAATGAAATAAATACTCTATTGCAAATGAGATTACAATAAACTATAAATATACATGCTCATGAAATTTGTCTTACGTTGAATCAGAACAACAAATCCAGTACAACCTATTCTAATTCGTAATTAAATCAAATCTAAACATTATTGAATGAAAATAAAATGAATAAAACAATCGATGTGAAACATTATGCATATTATATTCGTATAAATTTATTTCAATGAAAAATGTTGATAAGAGATATTATTAAACAAATGAAATGAATCATGGTGAACTTATTAGAATCTCGACAGGATCGTTTAACGCAACGTACAATTACTCGCATATCACAGTAACAGGAACGTGATCCTAACACTACTAGGATCTATTGATAATTTCTACTGGTCATATGTACCCGTAAAGGGCAAGTAGAACTGCATTCACGTACGTGTGTGCGTGCATTCGAGAGGTAGCTGGTTACGACGATAGATCGACCTATACGACGGCTATTACTTACCATCAGCTTTCCGGTTACACGTTACGGCCATTCCGATGTTTCCCACTTGACGTGGGACGCTTAACATCCTGAGATCAGCCTTTAACTTGTAACAATGGAGATCATCACTATAGATATGCCGAGATATCTAACGTTCATTCATTTTCATCAAAAATTTCATTACAATCTCATTCATTTGATTTTATTACGCATTTATTAGATGGTTCGGAGATTTAGGTGGTTAGTCGTTTCGTTTATCTTTTGTAAAAATGAAGATAATTTTTGTTTCGAGGTTAAACCTAAACCTTTCAAGTGGTCATAAATAATTGAATCTGATCAATTTAAGCTCTCATAGATCTCACGTGAGTTACTATTTGTCGGTTTGCATCAACTAATGCCATTATTGTGTCAGCAAAAAATGAAACGACTTTCCGAACCACCTAATAGTTTACAAAAATTCCCTTATTTCTCTCTTCTTAGTTTTATATTAATTTTTCTTTTTATATAATTACAATAGTTTGTTATATTCAGTGAAAATATAAGACTATATAATTGACTATTTCTTTTCAATTTAATTAGACAAATATTCTTTGATAAAATATGTAGCAATTAATTTATAAACATTAACCGATGTAATAAATTTTGAGTCAAATTTTGTACATTAAAGTGTATCGATGAGATGATCAGCTTACAAATTTATTCCAAAAAAGAAAAGAAAAGAAAAGCAAAAAAAAAAGAAAATGTTCAAAGATCGCTTATCGATAATGTCGAGGAATTACTTGAACTAGATAGAAATTCTGAGTAAGTGGAATGAAACGCGTTAAGTATGCTAGGATACGATATACTAATGTTCTCTCTCTCTTTCTCTCTCTCTCTCTCTCTCTCTCTCTCTCTCTGTCACTATAACGTCCCTATATCTGGCGTCGTTACATGCGGATGAACCAGCTGCGCAACAAACTACTTTGCATCCATCAAGCCGTCGAAGCAGAACGAAGAGGTTGCCCTGGGGAATGAGTTCATGCTCCACGACGCGAAGTACCGGTCTATGGCCGTCGTTTACGATATAACCAAACCTCCCATACGCATATTTTTTGTCCTCTTTATTTATCTTTTTTTAATCATTTCGATTTCAAATTCAATGACCGAAGATCATTGACCACATTGAACCCAGAATTTGTACCAACACTTTGCCTTTTAAAGATGATCTTCTGTTCACAAATGTAAAATTGTTTGAATGAATGCATCATTAAAAGTATAATCAAGTTAATAAATTATTATAAAAAGTATTTGTTAAATTGCATGGAAACATACGTGGGGCTGTGTGTGTGTGTGTGTATGTGTGTGTTTAAGATGGAAGCTTGAAATTAGCAATCTTTTAAAAAATAATAACAAAAAAATAAACTTCTAAAGTAATTTGTGTTAAAATTGAGATGAAATTATTGAGAAAAGATAATTAGACCAATTTTTGTTTTGTTTATTAACATTTCGATCAATTAAACGATTATCGATTTATTAGTTGAACAACGAAATATTTCGCGCAAAATAATCCAGTAAATCTGGCCGCCCTTTGGGAGGATAGAGAGGCTTGTCATTTTTTATTTTTTTTCTTTTATTTTTTTTCGATCGTCAGTGTGACACGATTAGGTCGGTGAAAAAAATATTGTTCACATCGTCGAGCTTCTCTTTTAAAAGCTCAAAGCTTATCGGTTGGACGGACGGACGGACGGACGGTCGAGGTTATGCCACGCATTGGGGGAGAAAAAAACATCATCCACGAGCTTATTTTTTTTTCTTCTTTTTATTTTATTTTTATTTTTCCAAGCTCTAATCTTAAAAAAAAAAAAAAAAAAGAAAAAAAAACCTATGCTCGGACTAGTCTTTTAATGAGAAACGAGACAACGATGTCTCTTTCAAAGAAAGAAAATCCCTTTTTTCTAGTTTTTCCTTTTTTTTATTTGAATCATGACAAAAAAAAATGAGTTCCATTTAATTGAAATTGATTAATCTTCAATTACTTTTTCCTTTTTTTTAACTATCTAATTTATCTTTGTACAACCACCTGAAAAATTCCACTTACAAGAAGCATACTTTCGTTAATGGATAATAGTTATGCTTGATATTATATTTGCGATGCTTTTATTAACGTTTTTATTAACGTTTACCACTCGACAAATTCGAATATTCCTTCTTACTTCATTCATTCAGTTTTTTTTTTTTTTTTTTTCATTTCTTCGATAACGAGATCCACTTATTCCTAATAATTCTGATCTGAGTTAAGGTATTGAAATATCAAGATGCGGAAAATCTATGTTTCTCGTTAAAGAAAATATTATTATCGATTATTTTTATTCATAAATCTCTCTCTCATCGACATTTATTTATAATAATAGTAATAATAATAATAATAATAATATGTGCCTATAATTATGAAAGTGGTCTAAGTCATGTTTCTCTTGTTTCGAGATATTTCAAGATTTATAATTGAACACTGTATGAATTTTATATAATATTGGAATAACAAACATTATCTAACGATTCATTTTTGATAATATCGTTTTCAAATTACATTGAATTTATTTAGTTTCAAATAATGTGGCGTGTAATAACTGATAAACTCATTTTTTTTTTTTATTAATTTTGACTTAGTTAGACCACTTTCATAATTATGGGCACATATATTCTGAGAATGTACCCCTAAGACTAAGATAGTCACTTGTCTTTTCTTAATGATAAATTATCAATCAATGGTTTACCTTTTAAAAGTAAAATTGTGTTCTTCTTCGATTGAAATTTTATAATTACAATAAATAATCTTATTTGCGATGGAACGATTAAAAGAATTTTTCGAAACTATTAACTAAAAGTCTCATCATCTTATTATATTTTATGAATATATTTAAAAGTTTTAATGATTTAAAAAAAAAAATAAAAAATAAAAAACGAAGTTGGACAACGCGTTTATACGTTGGTAGAATAAAAATGAGTGAGTGAAGGGAAAAATCTTATAAAAAAAAAAAAAAAAAAAGAGAAAAAAAATAAAAGTAGTTAATTTAGTTAAAATTATACCAAGATAACAAACTTTTATATTCTCCTTCCAATTTTCTGACGTGACCTTATAACTATTATGCACAATTTATAAGCACCACGAATCTGAGATAGAGAGAGAGAGAAAGAGAGGAAGAAAAAAGAGAGAGAGAGACAGAGATAGGGAGAGAGAAAGCTTTCGAGGTCGTTCGATCGATCATCAAATGGCTTCTACCGGTTGAAAAGATTACGTTTAGCTATCGAAAGCTAACCCGATCTCTAGATTAGGATTAGGATCGGAGAAAGAGAACCCCTTTCGCTCGATACTGTCCTCTCGAGTGGTTTAACCCGAAACGAGCTCGTAAACGCATTGCTTTACTGTACTTTTACTTACGTCATATCCGACATAGTTAATAAACATATAACATAGCATTAGATCAGATTAGGTTCATCAAATGTTTCACAATTTTAGAATTTCATTATTAGTTTCATAAAAAATCTGATTAAATAACAAACAGATTAACATTTATTTAAAAACATTCTACGAACAATTACTAAACCTCATTATGAAAATTAGCTTGCAAAGATTAGGATGATATTGATACATATGTACATATATATATATATATATATAGGAACATAGCAACCCACACACATACCTATATGTAGATGTTTGGTATATTTGAAGAGTTCTCTCAAAATCGAATGGCAATGCAAATGGCGAGGGTTGAGTGTAACTTCGCGTTGGGATCCAAGAGGATTCTCGTACTTAGCTTTCGAAACCAAGCTTGGCATTGATGTCGGGGAATTGGATTACGTGAACTTATCGGAGTACGATCACCGAGGACGACAGGTCTAATGACATTGCTTCCAAATCTTCCTTATTTTCCTCACCAAAAGAAAAAGAACAAAAATGCAAAAATAAATTTAAAAAAAAGAGTAGAGAAAGAGAGAGAGAGAAAAGAGAGAAAGCAAATTTGAATTTGACTTTACTCAGCCCTCCTCTCATTTCTCTTCTTTTTTCTTGTAAAAAAAAAAAAGTACGTTCAAATGGTTTTTCCTTTTTTTTTTGTCCCCTGTTGGGGTTTTCAGAGACGAATAAAATGGGAACGAAAGTGGAGGAAAAAAAAAAAGAAAATGTCGGTGGGGGACTGAGGCACGCGCGATGTAAAGGTAAAACGACCTTCATTTTCATTCTACTCTCGCATATGTGAGAGAAGGAAAAGGTTATAGCGACCACCTGTAAAGCACACCGTATCCCAGTTCGATCTCACTTCGAATCTGTTCTCTCTCTCTCTTTCTCTCCCTTTCTTTTTTCCCTTTATCTATCTATCTATCTTTCTCACTTGCGCAAATTCCTCGCAAGTCTCGCCTTTCATTGCAAGTACCGAAGCTGTTAAAACCCAACTACTTTAGTAGTAAATTTTGTGCGTGTAATACACGTTGGATTCAATTACGAGAGATTACTTCGATAAAAATGTAACATCGTTTATTTCCATTCGACCATTTCGAAAAGCTCGAATTTAATCGAACTAACGTTATAACCGTTTATTATTTTTCAATCTAAAAGAAATATTTTTATCTTTGGTCACACAAGTTTTTTTTTTATTATCACTAGTATAATTAAAATATAATAAGCTTACTTGGTTGTTTAAATATTTATTCGTACTACTTCAACTGGTACTAATACTTTCACGATCTTTCATATTTGTATCATGTGTGTGTGTGTGTGTGTGTGTGTGTGTGTGTATGTGCGTGAGAATTAGTATATGCATATGTACATAAGATGATATTTGTCTATAAATCATTTGTGCTGTATAATGTTGCTTTTTGATATTAATACACCACTACCATTATTTGCTAGATATTTGCAATTTTATTGATTTCTGTCACCTTGAACCCATGAAACCATATATTATAGTTGTATGATATTGCACCATTGGATACATAAGTGAACGCTACTTGGTACGAATTTATGGAATATCGGGCATTTACCACTAGTTGTCAGACTCTTCATTGATCTATACTACTTGTTGACATTGCTACTACGTGAAACCACCACTAACTCCATTGATCTATTTCATTTTTGGATCTATTTATGGTTGTAATATCATTCCATCGATCTCATTGGATTATTTCATGCATGTGATTTAATATTTTATTTATAAAATATTTATAAAATTATTATATTATAATACATCTCTACTTTTGTATTCATGAAGTTTACTGCATAGRAATTTGATCATAAATAAATAATAGAAATCATTTCTAGTTAACCGTAGATGATTAAAGAGTTCAAAATTTATAATAGGATTAGCATTGTTAACTAAGTGTGTATCGATAAGAGCGAGAGTAATAGTAAATGAAAATTTGGTGAAATGTTGAGTCACTTTGGGGTTGGTGTTACTCCGAGTGAACGCCTCCAGGTTTGAAGTAGAAGTAGTCAACTGTTAATGGTCGGTTCTCTTAGGTTATTCCATCTCTATCTCTCTTTCTCTCTTTCCCTGTTTTCAGACAAGCTGCTTACTACTCTACAAAGCTTCACTTTTCGAGCCCTTGGCATTGACAAGTTACCTTTGGCTGTTATTCCTGAAGCTTTGCCAGTTATTCTTCCTTACTTGTTGCATCAACTCGATCTGTCACTTTCTAACCGCCACTATGTTTCTCTCTTTTGTGAAATAGTTGTATGTGTATGTGTATATATATATATATATATATATATATATATATATTACACTCCTTCATTATTCTACTTAGTAAAGTAAACTTCGAGCCTTCTCAGAATGATTTACCTAACCAATTGCTATTTCGTAGAAGGTATCAAAGATATTGGTGTTGAAGTTTGCTCTTAAATCAAATTGGAGAGTTCGTGACCGCATCGGATCGTTGAAATCCTTATCAATGGGGGGTTTTAGGCAAAACTTAAATACACTCCCACTACTATATAACCTTCACTTATCAATGATGTTCATAATGGTATTTATAATTCCATGGTTATACTACTCATATTATTGGATTTCAATAAAGTCATTCTATCTCTAACATAACACGATTAATTATGCTAATAATCTCATCATTTTCTATTTCAAATACATTCCCAATAGATGTATTTTATTGAAATAATTATTACAAATTAGTATTTTTGATGAATTTATTCGCAAATGAAGTGAGTATGTAACACACATCATCAGCTTAAGTTTACTGAAACTTATTTACTATTCCTCTTCGTCGATTGGTAGTAAAGTCTTTGGTGTTTCAACGCATCGATTATTGTAGCACACAAAACCCACCCTCACTCTCACCCCTTCCTCTATCTCTTTATACAGCTTCCCTTTTCTTGGTTACGATAAAGCAACGTCGTGGAAACAAGAAACACTTGATTCAGTGGCGAACATGCGTCACCTAAGAGATCTCGTAACTCTGTAAAACCAGATCATTGAATAGAACTAACACATTTGTCTCTCTTTGTACAGTGAACGAACATTTTACAATGTAATACAGTACTTTGCCTGTCGACATTGCTAAATGAGAAAAGA
The DNA here is from genome assembly GCF_001465965.1 of Polistes dominula. Next base: position 290,058 of record NW_015149099.1, read on the forward strand.
AAGGAACTTTCAAAGCTTCATTTCATGATTTTAGATTGAAGACAAAATAAACATAGACGACTAAGTCCCTAGAAAAAAAAAACGGAAAGTTCAACCAAATAATCTCTGATATCAATTTATTTGTTCTTTTTTATACATAATATCGATCTAACTTTACTTTACTTAAGATTATTATTATAATAGTCTCGTTATTACGTAATAACAAGCTTAAATAATAATTCCTTAACAAAGATATATCTTGAAGAATAAATATTTAAAAGAAAAAATATCGGACAGTTGTTGAAGCAGTCTAAATCCCCAAGCGTAAACCGATATACCAAGATAACCATGCCAAACAAACCCAAATAAAAAAATAAAAATAAAAAAGAGAAAGAAAAAAAAGAAAATTCGTCCTGGAGGAAAAATAAATAAAGAGGAAAGTAAATTCGAAAAAAGATCTTATAGACAATTTCCCTTTTCTCTCTCTCTCTCTCTCTCTCTCTCTGTCTCTCTTTCGCAATATATATTTATAAATAATTAATTATCTTTTTAATTTCTTTAAGAGAATTTTTAGAAATACGACTATGGTCCGAGACTTTATACAGTAATTAGTTGTTAGAATCATAGTGAATTCTCATGAGACAATTCGTTAAGTAAACTTGTACGTATATATATCTACTTGTTTATACTGAATCTCATGCTAACCTTCTATTATACTAAAACGAAATGAAGCTAACACGTTACCAATAAGTTTAGAGAAACTAATAACATAAACTTTATTCTCTAGCGTCATGTTACAAGAACTATTTATAATAAAAATATAAAATAAAAAGAATGGATGAATTGTATTTAAATTAAAATAGGGGTGTCCCGTCACGCATTGCTGTGGCTCACAATCAGTCCGATACATACTCATAATAAATAATTCGCGATTATTAAAATAATATTGCAATTATAAATTGATCTATCTTTCAAGTTGGATGAAACTGCACACAGTGTGTAAAATTTGATTAAAATCGGTTCAGTAGTTTAGAAGTCCATTGTGGACAAACAACGTGACACGTAATTTATATATATTAAAGAAAAATTGTTCAAATTACGTTTATTAGAAAGTTAAAAATAAACGTTGTAAAAAAACAAGTTGATCGATTATCAATTTTTATTTTAATCCTTCTGAGAAATGTATAAATCTAATAATTGCAAGTGTATCGATCGTGTATAATTTTATCATAAATAAGAGAAAAAAGTTATTCGAGCGAGAGTATTTTTAAAAGAATAAAAGATCAAATTACGAGATTAATTAATATTTAAACACAGAAACTTGTTTAGTAATTATTTAGTACATTTTGAAATTGGCCATTTTCGCGTGGTCAAGCAAGTATGACGTGGGCGTTAACTGTATCAATAAGGACCACCGAGCCACGTAATATTCGTTATCCTTTTAATGGTGAACATTCGTCGAAATATACTACTATATTTCCCAAAGGGAAGAGTCCAGAATCCTGGTAAAGTCGTGAAAAAGCACGAGAAAGAGAGAGAGAGAGAGAGAGAGAGAGACAGCGAAATAGTCAGCACGAATTTGATTTAAAATAAAGGTTTCCTCTAGAGTCCAAAATCGGTCTGTGAGATCATATCCCACTGGCTGGCTTTTACTCGTTCATTGAATGTTTTTTTTAACCTTGTTTTTTTTTTTCATATCTACGTGCCACAAATTCAACATTTTTTTTATTTATTCACGACTAACATCGTGCTTTACATATTTCTATTTATTACCCACAAACTCGATGCGACATATTTAACAAAAATATCGCAGCAATGCAAATGATACAAATAAAAAAAAAAAAGTCAGAAAAATAATTAACTTCTTAAAAAGGTTTAAAGATACAATGGATTATTTCACGAGACAAGAAAGTGAATCTTAAAACAGTATAAGAAAGGACATTGTGACAGAGGTTAGCTTTTGAAAGTCCCTAGAGAGATTAGCATCATCGAGCAAGAAAAGACGATTTAACATTAGCGTCGTGGGTTGTACGTCAAGGATGGAAATTTCACTGTTGTAGTCAGAATAGAAAGACCGAAATTGTGAAAAATGCTGTCGCTTGCATATTCATCGAAGACTATCTTATCCTCCCTTCTTTTTTTATTCCTCGCTCTATCCCTTCATAAAGAAAACATTAAAATATGTATTTCTTGTGTCGTACGTTTCTCGAGACCCTGTTACTTATGTCGTAACAACTCTCTGAATGATTTAAAATTACCTTTACACACGTGGGTTGACAACAATTACGAAAACATAACTTTAGCTTTATACTTTTCAAAGACAAATTTTCTAATAAAATATAAAAAAAGGAGTGAAAGAGAAAATTGACAATAACTTCTTAACGAGATTTTGAATTTGTTCGTGAGTAAAACTTTCGAAGGAAACAAATAAAATGTAAATTTTAAATCTAATCATTATCGAGATACAAACTTAAAATTGTTTTTTTATTTTTTTCTTAGTTATTTAGAATATTTGATTAATCTTTGACAATGTTGTGTTAAAGGTATAAAATGATATTTATGATATTTATCATTGATCCCATATTTAATCTTTCTTATTTGTTCATTTATTTACCGTCTATCAATATTATTTTGCGATGAAACGTATAGGAATCTCTCATATTTCTGCTATTTCTATCTCCATTTTCTCTTTTCGGTAAGATTTACGAAGTAGGAAAGAAAATGGAGGAACGGTTGGCATAAAGCGTTTGATTTCCTGAAAATACGGAACGGCGCTTTGCATGAAACGATATATCGAAGCAAACAATCCGGATATTGTGCGGTTGAATCTAAAGACAAAAGCATATGATGAAATTCTGAAATTCCGAGGAAATCCAATATCCATCGAGGGATCGAGGGATCGTTGGAAGAAGCTTCAATAGGATCTCCTTGTTAGAAGTATTTCAACGATTCCAACTCTGCATTTTGCTTATCTCACTTTCTCCTATCTTATTTCCATCTTTTTCTATTGCATAGGGGGATTGTCACGAAAATGCTATCTTCAAATTTGTCCAGGTTGGTTCGTCCGTCTTCTAATTAGTCCTTTAAGTATTCCGAATTTCACAAATTCATTCTGCCAATTATCGATTCTGACAACTTTTCATTCGCATATCCAATTCTTCATCTTCTTCGAGTGACTTTCTTAAGAAATAAAATAGTGAAAAATAAATGAAAAAAATTCACGATAAAAATGATAATCTTCTTAGAAACGTTTTCATCATTTTCTTTTTTTCTCAGACAAATAGTTGTCTCACAAAGGGAGTTCTTTTTAACGTAGGGATATAACCCATCTATCTATCGCAAAAGAAAAATCTTTCGGTGATACGTTCGTATTATTGATTCACCTTTGACTCCTCGAAGTGAAGAAGTCTCTCTCTTCTACGTTCTTCTTTTCATCTACTATTTCGTCTAACCTTTCTTACCTACTATTTTCTCGATTATCCTATCTGCTATTCTCTCGTCTTTTTTTTTTTTCTTTCTTCTTTTCTTCCTTTCCCAAAAGATTTCAAAGTCGGGTTTTACCGAGTGCCATACACTAAGAAAGAAGACGGACTAAGTGATAAAAAGAGAAAAGGATAGGAGAGAAATAGAAAATCGAATTGGTATTCTTTAGGTGTATACCAGTTTTCGGTTGGATTAAAGGGTCGATCGAGCTCAAGTAGATTCCTCCAAAAAGGGCTTTTCTCAGTCGCGTCGTATCGATCCGGTACAATGAAACCATTTCGTTTCTCTCTCTCTCTCTCTCTCTCTCTCTCTCTCTCTCTCTTTAACTTTTTCTTTCGGCTTTTTCATGCACCAGGTTGATTCTAACGATCCCACTTTTGCTGAGTGTCCAATAAGTGGAAAATTAGAACACACGTTGGTTATCATCATCTTTTTCAATCTTTAATTTTCTTTGTTTCTTATTATTTCTCTCTCTCTCTCTCTCTCTCTCTCTCTCTCTCTCTCTCTCTCTTTTACNTACTTTTACTTTCACTTTTTTATGTTTTTTTTTTTTTTTTTAGAAGAACAAGTAAAGTGCAATTTTTAGTAATACTGATGAAACTTTATGATACAGAACTTTGAGTAAATCTGAGAATAGAATGTCGGGGTTATTCGTATTTACGTTAATTTTAATACCGTTATTATACAGCAAAAAGGATAAAGTATAGAGTATTCTGTAGAACTTGAATAAATCTGTTTAACGATTTAAACCCTCGAGCTATGAGATTGTTCCTTCGGGAAAGGTTATAATGACCACTTATTAAATGTAACTTGGCATAAGCCAGTCTGAAATTGTAATTAGTCTTGCAAGATATTATCTTAATATTTCTTATTTTTATTATTATCATTTTTATCTTTGTCTATTTTTTTTTTTTTTTTTAAGACATAAAACCACAACAGAAAAAAAAACGTACACTCGTTTATTTTAATGTCTTCTTTTATGTTCATTTTATTCATTGAATATTTTATTGATTTTATTTTATTTTATTTTTCAAATACACCATGAAAAATTTTTAATTACACGAAACACGATATCATCGGCCAAATGTTAAGACCATGGTTTTTTTTTTCGTCCTATTAAATTTCCTGCAAAATATAATTTTTTGTTTAACTTTTAACAATCTCAAATATATTCTTCATTTTATTCTTTCGTTTTTTTTTACTCTCTCTCTCTCTCTCTCTCTCTCTCTCTCTCTCTCTCTTATATTATTGGAATACTAGAAAATAACTTGAAAGCTCTCGTGAAAATTTCATTCTAATAAGACTTAAATTCACATTCGTGAAAACGAACGAAATAGAGTTGAAATTTAAAGTAGAATTTTATTGTAACAATCGTGATCGTTACAACAATTAGCATCGTTATTAATAAATCGTTACCGTTATTATATTTATTATTATTATTATTATTAATTATCATTTAGTACAGGGRTCGGCAAACTGATTTTGGCGCTCTTTGGATTTGAAGCTGCGGCTCTTTAGTTAAAAGAGTTCAAAAACACGTAAAAATTGTTCTGAATCGATTAACACGAGGATTAGGCACTGATGAATAAATAGATTAGTTTTTTTTTTTTTTAATCAAAAAACTTTATTTATGCGAGTACTATTTATTGTTGGCAAGAAGAAACAATTTTAAGTGGCTCATTAAAAACTTTGAAATTTTGTTAATTGTAATATTTGGCTCTTCCAACTCAAAAGGTTGCCGACCCCTAATTTAGTATCATCATAAGAAAAAAAAAAGAATAAAAATCAATGAAATAATTTTCGCATCAGGAGAATTGCGTCCAGGTTGCGTCAAGGTTGCGTCAGAGTTTACTTAGAATAATTTGCAAATATAATTAAAAGTAAAAATGTCAATCATTTGATTGATGTTAGTTACTTGAAAAAAAAAAAAAAAAATATGTGTCTACGACTAAGGGAATCGTAGAATGAAATTTATTTCAAAAAGAAAAATATCGCGAAATATATTTACGGTACATTTATTTAATCGAATAAAATTAATATCCGTTGATTTATCCCGTATATTATATTATATAATACGACACATTATCGAATCCAGCTATCATCGACAGGATATAATATCGAAACACATTGAACATCGAAATTTATCGACATTTAAATGCCAATTCGTTCCAGTAATTGCAAATGATCGGAATACTTCATATCATATGTGGAAGCTTTCGTGGCTTTCGTAACATGATCGAGCTTAGGTAGATAAAAGAGCATGAAATTAAAACGGATACGTGAGAACATTGATGATAACGTTGATTATTATTATTATTATTATCATGATGATTATAATTACGATGATAATAAAATTCCACGATTTTACGATCTTCTAAATCTTAAAAGTGCATCGCATCAAAATTCAACAAAAATATTCTTCCTTTTAAAAAATGAAAAGATACATATATATATATATATATATATATATATGTGTGTGTGTGTGTTGGGGATGCAAGTTATATGCATGTGATAAATCTTATATCTCACAGTTGAATTGTCTGTTAGTCATTATAACGTTAATAACGTTCATTTGCAAAACATTATAAATATATATGTATCTGATTAAGCTGTGTATATGTATGTGTGTGTGTGTTTGTGTTTGTTTTTAGTACAGTTTAAAAAAAATAAGAGGGGAGATAACGAGAAAAAACGATCATAAATTATAAACCGTGGTAGTACCTATCCATGGTCCTGTCTCTCTTTTCCTTTCTTTTTTATCGTTTTATTGTTCTCTCTTCCTTGCCACGAATGAGAAACAGACAAATGAATAATTCGATATTGTTTAAAAAGATAATTAATGAAAAATAAACAAATAAAAATAGAAATAACCAACACGAAGTTTGTTTAAGAGCAGGGGGGGGGGCTTAATTTTTAGCTCATAAAAAATATGATCCTTGGATAGCAAATAATTTAATTTTAATTTCATTTTTTACTAACCAAATGAACAGTAGGGTTCTTCTAATTTTTTTTTTTTTGGTTTTATTTTTTATTAAATCTTTCAAATTATATTTAGGACATTACTTCACATTTTTCTCATCTATCACGAATTCTATTTGTTCTTTTTTCTTTTCTACTTTTCCTCATTTTTTGTCTCACTCTCGTTCGTCCTATTTCTCTTTCTCTCCCTGTGTCCTTCATTCCATTCTTACTTTATTTTTTACTTTTTATTCTTTTTTTCCAAAGTCACTTTACCTTTTTCTTTTTTCTCTTATCTTTTCGTATTTTTGTTCTATTTTTTTCTAACCCCCACCCCTCGTTTCACCGTGAAACTTTTCAGCCTAATATTTACCCATTACTTCACCATGACCCAAATAGCTTCGAAGCTCTCGTTTGGATGGTATAAGTACGTTCCTTTAAGTAGATATATGCATGAACTTCATGTAAATCATCACCATTTCGACGAACCAGAGAATCCTGAGAAAATAAGATATACTCCACTGTGTGTGTATATATATATATACCTTTATATATACCTTTATATACTAATTCATGCATATCAAAAAAAGAAAAAGAGAGATAAAGTGAGAAAAAGAAATGCATAATAAAAATGAAGACTTTTCATTCATAACAATTTATTAAATATTTCTAATTAACCCTTCTGAGTGCTATGGACGCATATATTAGCGTTTAATAATATTAATATAAAATAATGTAACGTTTATATTAATTAATTAAATTATTAAATATAATTGATTATTAATCAATTATTCCGTTTTTACAAGACATTTTAGTTAAAAGTATTCACCACTCAAAGGGTTAATAAGAAATTATTTATTATTTATCAATGTTTTATAGTAATTGAAAAATAGTATTAAAAAAAAGGAAGAATAATTATTGCTACGTGATTCGTAATAAATAATCGGGCTTTTTTTTTTTTTTTTAATAAACGACTTGGCACTTATCTTTAACAAAGCACATCCATCGATAATGATAGCCACAAGGAGTACTCGAAAATTGTCCCTTTGTCTTTCTGTTTCTCGCTTTTTTAACTTCTCTCTCTCTCTCTCTCTCTCTCTCTCTCTCTCTCTCCTCTCCTCAATGATACTTTTTGTCCTTTCTTCTCATTCTTTGTCTTTCTCTTTGTTTGTGTTCCACTTTTATGGTTGGCTGCTTTTTAAAAGAGTCCTTCCCTTTGGACACTTGATCGATATTAAAAATGGTACTCTATTTATTTTCTTTTTATATTTTTCACGTTTAACGTGACTTGAAATATTTTATAATACACTCATTTCAAACATTTCTTAATTATTATTATTATTATTATTTATAACAATTGATATAAGAAAAAATTGTTTTAAAAAATATTTGTTCTTTTCTAATTTTTCAGATATCGAAGAAAGCAAAAGGAAAATATACAAGATGGAAGTCATAATCGATAAGATTTCAAACAATTCAACGAATCTTAATAAACTATCGATGATAATAGAACATTGACACAATTTTGACAATTGAAATAAAAAGTATATCGACTTTAAAGATCGAATCGATTTTCGATAAGCCGATCATGATGCGTATAGCGAAAAGATGATGACCAGCGGTCGTTGATGACCGCTCGAGAAACCGAATTTCTATACTCCTCGTCTCAGAATGGAGGAAAACGTCAGTGCAGCAGCTAATGCGACAATCGACAATTTCGATTTTACAAATCCCTGGGTACTACTAAGGGCCACCATATTGGCTCTTTTGATACTCGTCACTATAGTTGGTAAGATATCTTTCACATTTTTATTTCATACACTTCAAATAACCCCATCTTGTTACTTTCAATAATACACGTGTGACCTTTACACATGATTTTTTATTTTTATATTTCATATAAAATATTAAATATTATCCTAAAAATATGCATACATTAAAAACAATATTAGACTTCAATTTTTATCATTATTAATAAGAATATTTGATTTGTAAATATTTTTTAAAGTGTTTTATTATTAATGCGCGCCTGTAAGAGTGCAACCCTCCAGACACACTTTGAAAATGTTGCCCGAAAGATAAGCAACCCGTAATACACGCGTGTATAAACAGTTTTGACTGGAAAATAATTCCGTCCCAGTAGATGGCACTCGCAAGCAACATTTTCAAAGTGTGTCTGGAGGGTTGCATACCAACAGGCGCGCATTATTAGAATTAAATTAATAATTTTAAAAAATGAAATTATATATATATTGATCTAATTGAAAAGTAAAAATTCGTAACTAAATTAATATTGGGTTCGGCATATAACTTGGTGAAATCGAATTTGGATTTTCCCTTTCTTCAATCACTTCAATCACTTCAATCAGTCAGGATGATATATTCGTTCAATAATTGTCAATAACAATGTAATAACTAATAAGCTTTACGAACAATCGATTGAAATTAGCACTTATTGTTAGATAGTTAGTTGTTAAACGAACTGGATAGCTTTGCCGTTAACTCGAACCTTGTGGGTGTATCAGTAGTATAATTGATTTCGAAACCATCACAACCATTAATCGTCATTCCTCTACTCTAACTATAGTTACCCATACACGACCATCTTACAACCCTTCTCACCATGACACAGGTATCATCTATCTATGTATCCGTGTAATTATAATCACGTTAACTAACTTCTCCATAGGCGTAGATAAATTATTCAACATTCTTCCATACATAAATTATATCATTGCAAATAACTAAATTTACATATTTAATCCTTAAACCATGTTTACATCGTTGACAAATATTTTATGCATTCGTGTAATTATTAACATGCTAATATTATTTCTCATAAGCATGTTAACACAAGTTACTATTAGAAATTAGAAAATCTAAACTCTTTCAATCGTCAAATCTAAAAATCATTGAAATAAAACTTGAACAAATTATCATATTTTTTAAATTTAAATTCTAATAAAATTAGATAATTTAAATTTTGATAGAATGTATAAAATTAATCAAATGTCAACATAGTGTTATCATCAATAAAAGTTGAAGAATTTAAGAGAGGTCCCTTGAATCATGGTTGTGAGTCTAAGCCTATGTCGAGGGTTACAAGATAACAATGTCTTCGTCGTCGTAGTCATTGATGTTTCGTCTTACCAACAAACACTACCTTACTAACTCATCTATATATATATATATATATTCATACAAGTATAACGGGTGATCAATTTAAAGCTGACATGTTTCGACCGCATATAATCTGTCAACGACAGTGACGCGGGTAATCGCCATCGTATTAAATACTTCTCCCTACTCTCGACCTATCACGACCTGCATACCGATACCCTTACTTATTTTTCTCTTCACAAAATTCTTATTTACCCTATTATTTTATTATTTACTTAATGAATTTTTTTTTTTTTTTAATTCAATTTCATTTCGTCGTATATCTCTTTGGGTCTCATTTTTTTAATACACCGTAATGCACGATCAAATAAATTAATCACGAGTTTACGCATACACGCTATTTTTTTTTTTTTTTATACGCTTTGTACAATCTAACGAAGAAAAAGGTAAAAGCGTAATAATTTTTCTATATATATATATATATTTATTTTAAATACCATTGTATTTATTTGATTTCAAATGAATTTATTGCACACACATATACCGCATATTTATGCATACAGAAAATGAGAGAAAACTCTTTTTTTTTTTACGTTCTATGCAATATAAAGAAAAATGAATGGCAAACACGTACTAATTAACTAAAAAATATATTTTAATTACGTAATTGATTTTATGTCAAATAAATTCTACTTAAAATAAATTTATATGAAATATAAAGAAAATTTGTATACGATTTATATACATTTTAAAAGAAAAATACTAAATAAGTATAATTATCGTAATATTTCATTTTTTTTTATCAATTTCTTTTACTTGTACTAACATATATTTTTATTGTCATAAATTATCAAATCAATTCTGTATTCCCAATAAAAATATTGATTGAAACATAGTTACTTCAAATTATTCAATCAAACAAAACGATCTATATTTATTTTCAATATTTATTTGACTATTGTGTTTCATTCGATATAACATATATATATAATAGATATATCATATTTCTAAACGTTAACTATTAATAAAAATATCTTTCAATTAATTTTTCAATGTACGTACAGATAAATAAAATCATTTCATTTCTCAATAACATTACACGTTATTATTTAAAACAATTATTTTCTCCAAATATAAAATAATAAGACGATAAATATTGTAAACGTTATCAAGTCCCATAAAAATATTACGAAATAATTTATATCACTGAAGAAGAATAAGAAGAACGATAAAATGTAAGAAAGAATGGTTGGTGATGGTGGTGGTGGTGGTGGTGGTGGTTATAGTGTCCGATATTATAACACGTAATTTCTCACATCGTTCTTCTTTTGTATACTTAAGGGATGGTAGTAGGTCTTCGTAGGACCACTACATAAGGGAGAGTAAAATTTTTTCTAAGATGGGCACCATACCCATCCCCCACCATATTACGATATCTTTTCAAAGAAGTATTACTCTCATTAATAATGCATGACCGTCCAAAGTTTTTTTCTCATACTAAACTTCTCACCCTTACCCTTACCCTTACCCTTACCCTTACCCTTTCTTTAACCCCCCACCCATTTTCCTATCGAAGAAAGTATCCTCGATTTGAAAATTTTTCTATGAAAGGCTTCTTCTACTCGACCGAGTCTTGGATTAAAAAGGAAAACCGTGCAACCTAGGATGAAAGTAGAACCGATCAAGAGGTTCTACTTTTTTATTCCAGTAAATATCGTTATGGGCTTGTCTTGAAGAAAAAAAAAATATATATATAAAAAGAGAAGGGTGGAGGAGGGTGGGAGTAGGTTAAAAGTACTCGTTGGAATGTTGCCAAGAAATGGAAAGTTTTCAAGCTATACGATATATTATAAAATCGTTAGGAACAAATTGACGAGATTTTTTAATGACTAATATATATTAAAACAACGTAGGAAAATTTAGTTGTAGAGTAAATTGGGTATTCGAGCAATAAACAAAACGTATACGTCATATTCATTTTAATTATGTCACGAAGAGAAAGAAAAAAAAAGAAAGAAAGAAATATTACACGTTGTGCACTCGAAAAGTCAAGAGAAATTGTTGCTTTTTCACTGGTTATAAATCGATTCGACGGATCGACCATTTATATTTGTTTCTACGTTTTTTTTTTTTTCTTTTTGGTTTTTTTTTATTACATCGTCGAATATAAAATACGTGCTTGAGTGTAAATGCGTGTATTGGTCATTAAAAAAAAAAAAAAAACAAATTGGAAGGAAAGTTCAAGTTCAAAAAAAAAAAAGAAAAAAAGGATATTGTAACAAACTATGGTAAAGTCCTAGACTGTAAAAAATSGACAAAAGGAATAATAAATAAATAAATAACCGAAAAAAAGGGGGCTTAGGAATAAATCGTGGTTTAATTTAAATGAAATACGTGACCGCTTAACTGGAACGTCTTGAATCCATTGAAGAAAGGACCGTTACGTAGGCATTTTATTTTCACTGTGTGGTACAAGTGGCTTTAGGAGTCGAGAGGATAAGGGCCTTATAAAAATGTCTATACATATTTGACTTTTACACACGTGCACGTATGAGAACGCTTAGTCATGTCCAAAATGTGCCCGTAGCGAATCTTAAAACTGTGAACGACACGACGACGACGACGACAACAACGAAATCATTGACGACGATTTAAAAACACTTTTAGTCAAAGGGTGCTCAAAAAAGAGAACATTATTTTATTATTCTATAATCGAACATTTTATTTTTAATATTTTATTAATAATTAAGGGTGCCCCATCGATACACACATCTTTAAGTCCTAATTCGCGATTAATAAAATAATATTGCAATTATAAATTGAGATATAAACAATCCTATCTTTCAAGTTGAATGAAACTGCACACAGTGCATAATTTATATATATTAAGATATACTTTCATTTGTTCTTCAATATAATTAACTAATATTTTATTTTTAAATAACTTAGATATAAATTATTTTTAATATTTATATAATTCATATTTATTTTTACTGAATAAAATTGAATGATCGAATATTTGAAGTTTAGAAAAACATATTTTCTTTAGGGTAGTTCTCTCGATATGTTTTAGATACTTGGTATGGGTAAGTTTCATAGAAAATTACAATTTCCAAGTTAGGAAGGTTCACCTTCTAGTCAATCTAATCAATGATAGATACATCGCATCGTACTTCAGCACAACTATAACATTTTAAAACTCTGTAAACTCGATTTGATACATACATATATATACACACATGTGAGTAGAAAAGTATGTGAAGGATGAACGGAAATTGTATCACGTATACTTTACCTTGCTCAGGTATCTTCTACGATATCATACTTTCGAAGAATCGATTACGAGAGAAAACCCCTCCGTCCCCGTAACTTCATAGATATCGTAGTGGTGTGAGAAAAAAAGGGGGCGAGAGGTAGCAAGTGTGGGCTGGTTGGTTGGTTGGTTGGTTGGTTGGTTGGTTGGTTGACGCTAGGATAATCCTTGTATCTCATGGATTATGGTCGATAAGTTGAATGAGAAAAGAAACAAGACAATAGAATCGAAAATCCGGATTGTCCTGATTTAACTTCCTAATCCAATACATTATTCTTTTTTTATTATATGTAATACATAAAAATAAAAAAAAAATAAAAAAATACAAACAAATTTAAAATAATTCTTTGAAAAGAAACAGATACTCCAAAACTTTGAATAAATAATTTCTTGATGAATACAGTAATTAAATTCAACAATTCGTAATAAAAAATAATTAAGCTTTTTCTTTGATCAATTTTCTACTTTCAATTGTAAGGGTTTCTGTTAAAATTAGTTATCAAATAATATCACTTATGAATTTTCATAGTTAAAACTTGAAGTATATTCAAATGTGTAATACAATGTATAATAATACAACATTTCACGAATAATTTTTACGTTATTAAAATATTCTGGTGAATTAAGTCGGACCAGAGGGAGGCAAGCAAGCAAGGAGGAGGTGGAGGGGAGGGAGGGGGGAGGGGGGGAATAAACTTATTGTTATATTCGAAGTAAATTATATTATATTACGAGACGAGGAATCTCTTGAAGCATGTACCGCATTACCGACTAAAATTTAAAGCAAAATGCACTCACTCTTCTCTCTCTCTCTCTCTCTCTCTCTTTCAATGTCTATCTCCCTTTCTCCCTCTCTCTCTCTCTCTCTCTCTTTCTATTTCTTTATTTCTTTCTCTTTCATTCTTGTACGCTTCCGTTCCATTTTCCCTTTTAGTTTTTGAATTTCCATTTGCCTCCATGGAAGAGAGAACACGGGATTTCTATCCCACTTGTATTTCGTAATAGTTCTCCGATGCTCGAAAATTCGAATTCAAGGAAATAATAATAGAAAGCAAGTTTAGGATTACAAATGCGTGGAATATTGTATGGACTAGAAAATTATAATGAAATATCATCTTAATATATATATATATAAATTATATGTCACGTTGTTTGTCCGCAATGGACTCTTAAACTACTGAACCGATTTGAATCAAATTTTACACACTGTGCAATTTCATCCAACTTAAAAGATAGGATTGTTTATATCTTAATTTATAATCGCAATATTATTTGATTGCGAATTATGACTTAAAGACGTGTGAATCAGACTGATTGTAAGCTACAACAACTCATGGCAGGGCACCCCTAGTTAATATGTAATATATATACGTAAATGTGGTGGTATAATGTATGAAAATACGAAATTCACGTTACTCTCATCAAACACACACTCTTTTTCTATGTTAAATGTAAAAATAATAATAAAATAATAAAAAAAAAGAAGGGAAAATTCGAAGGGATGAAAAAAAAACAGGGGAGAATTGGGAGAGAGAGAAAAAAAACTAAAGGGGGGGGGGGGGTTGCAACTTTAGACGAGTTACGGTACGTTACTCGTTTAAGTGCTTCTCCGTGCGCGGTGCGATCATTTTTCGTTGTTTATGGTTGACCTATTTGTTGTTC
>NW_015149099.1:310620-364292 GCF_001465965.1 Polistes dominula
ATCAAATAAGTATTGGCACACCACAATTTTTGTAAATATCTTTAATTATTGAAGAATATTGCTGACACCATGTATGTCATTTTATGTCTTTTTTAATGTACACTAGTTGTATACCAAAGTATATTACTTAATAATAATAATAATAATAGCAAAAATTCTAAAGACATAAAATGACATACATGGTGTCAGCAATATACTTCAATAATTACAAATATTAACAAAAATTGTGATGTGCCAATACTTATTTGATCCACTGTATATAAGAAAGAAAATGTAAACCAAACTTAGAAAAGAAAAATTCATCATTTATTTGATTAAAATCAATGTTTGCTTATTTATTTGTTATTCAATTTTTTTTTCATCTAATCTTTTATCTTTCTTTTTTTTTTCATGAAATGTTTAGAATTTAAATTTGTCGTTGACAAGAGTGAATAAAAATTTGTCTTCATAGAGAGAGAGAGAGAGAGAGAGAGAGAGAGAGAGAGATATTGTACAATGATAAGCGAAGTTTTCTACAGAGACCAGATTCTAAACGCGTAAAACGGCATCTGTCGCATATCTTCTTTCGTAAACTATACACCATTCTCTTTCTCTCTCTTATTCCCTAGCCGTTTTATAGAAAATTCTAAACGAGAAACTTTTTTTTTCTCATTTTATTTTTTTTTTTTTTTTTTATCTAACCCGCTTGAAAGTTTCTCACATGTGCTACCCTTCTCTACGTGTATGTAATATCTCTTTAACTCTAACCCCTTTTTTTTCCTTTTTTATTTTTTTCATTCTTTTCATTTAGTTCATATATATATAACAATAAGAAAAAAAAACAATACTTTGCAGAAAAACAACCATCTGAACAAGTTGTACTACAAGAGATATATACTTTGAAAACAAAGATTTATATAAGTGTATGTATATGTATATATGTATATCTTTCTCTCATTGCTATGGGGAAAATTTCACCGTAATACATACATGAAACAGTCCGCTAATTACCGTCCAAGTTCTCTTACGTGTTAATGGGTTTTTTTTTTATTTCCAGTGACAACACTTGTAACTGAAGTTTCTCTCTTTCTTATCAAATATTTGTCAGTGTCTCTACAATTTCTTTTCCATGATATACCATCGAGTTATAGTTCACACAATTTTTCGAAAATAACACCGTATAAATTAGATTAATCATTTTAATTTATAAAAAAAAGGATAACATAATGTGTAAACACAATTTAATAAAACTGTTCTAATATAATCATTGACAATTGACAAATCATAATTAGAATAGTAATTATTATTATTATTATTGTTATTAGAATAAATTATTCAATTAATATTGAGAATAAAATCGGAAAGGAAATCTGTTGAACAACAGATATGTTTCCGTATAAAATATTTTTATCATATAACACAATATTTATGACTATTGCATTATAGTTCGTAAAAGTTGACTAATACGCAAGGATTTTAATATGTAAAACTAGGATATATCAAAGAAGCAAAAGGATGGCTACAATATAGTTGAAACTTTCTCGAACCAACTCTCGACGTCATTTTACGAAGAAGTTGTTTACATTAAAATTGCACGATTCCGTAAGATACAACTTTCTTCGAAGCTCTTTCCAAGAGCTTCTTCTTCTTCTTCTTCTTCTTCTTCTTTTATTATGTGGGTTAAGTTTTGCGTTGACTATACTTTTTTTTATTCATTTTATACATATACATATTTTTCGGGTTGTTTTGTTTTTTTTTCTTCTTCATCGTCTCGCTACTTTTGTAAAGACGACCCAAATTTTATCCGTTTTAATAAACTGTTTTAATAGTTTTTCTTCTTCTCTCTTTCTCTCTTTCATTACAAGATAGAAAATGAATTTCTTTTTTCGTCGTTTTAGTTTGAAAATATAACAAAAAAAGGAAGGTTAATTCCAATGCACCACACACACACATGCACGTCCTATTTTTCTATCCATCCGTAAATTTTCTCTCGTTCCAAATCCACATTTCGAAATAATAAAATAAACTTAATTACATGAATGATATCATAGCATCGAATACGTGATTCGAAATTCGAAAATACTGGGCCAATAATTAATTAATCGTTTGGACATTTCGTGGATAATAAAATGGTATTGGTCAAATTTATACATAGATATACAAAATTCGTTGAATGTGCAATCGAATTTTAAACGAGAAAACAATTTCGAAAAATAATAATAAAATTACAAGTTTTACTAATAAATCTCTGTCTCTCTCTCTCTCTCTCTCTCTCCTCTTTTTCTCTCATTCTCTTTTACTTTAGCTTACGGGGACAGGATCGTAACGCACATATTTTATTTAAATTTATTACCGCAATTTATTTAATTTATAAGCAAAGGATATTTACATTTTTCTTTTTTTATTACCTCAAATTCATCCTTTATGCGTAACAGCAAAAAAAAATATCGAGAGTGGACAATTAAACGTAAGGATAAATAATATAAAGTAATAAAAAAAAAAACGCGTTATATGTATTATATATATATCTACTAGGGGTGCCCCACCACACGTTGCTGTGGCTCACAATCAGTCCGATACACACGCATAATAAATAATTTGCAATAAAATAATATTGCGATTATAAATTGAGATATAAATAATCCTATCTTTCAAGTTGGATGAAACTGCACACAGTGTGCAAAATTTGATTAAAATCGGTTTGGTAGTTTAAGAGTCCATTGCGGACAAACAACGTGACACCTAATTTATATATATATATATATTTTTCTTTTTACGTACAAATTCTCATAAATCTTCGTAAGATCTTACAAGAAAACGTTGTAATAAAAAAAAGTAAATAGCACCTTTTGCACAAAACCGTGCAAACTGTAAATGCTTGTAGGTAAGTAAGTACTTTCTTTCTTTCTTTCTTGTAGCAACCCACCCGTCTTACGTGCTAAAAGAGACAGAAAGAAGAGAAAAAAAAAAGAAGTAAGAAAGTGGAAATAGAGAGGGGATTTAAGCGTGTTATGCTTTTCAAGATACTTCGCGAGTGTTCCTAACCCATCATTCCCAAACCCAACACAAGCACCATGCTTGTTCATCTCGTGTCTCGATTTAAAGTAAGAACAAACAAATTTTTCTTTCTCTCATTTTATTTACATTACGATTAATGAATTTTTCATTGAATGAAAAAGAAAAGAAAGATTAATTTGTTAATTAAAAAATGATCAAATTTTTATTGAAATTCGCGATCCTTTCATTCGCGTTACGAGATTAATACTTTTTTGGAAAAATATTCGTATTACTTGTAACAAAATCTAACTTTTCAACGAAATAACTATTCTTTTGATGGAGAACTTTCTTATAATAAAACTTCAAGAAACTTCAAGAGAACAAAAAAAAAAAAAAAACAAAAAAACAAAGTATAGAAAAGTCAAAAAGTACCAATACAACACAGCAAGCTTTTCCGTTTGATTTTTCTCTCTGCACACGGGTCGGTCTTCCAAAATGTTCTCTTCTTCCTATTTCTTTTTTATATTTCTTTTTTCTTCGATAACAAGAAACAGAAGAAGAAGAAGAAGAAGAAGAAGAAGAAGCAAAAGAAGAAGCAAAAGAAAAAGAAAATAGAAAATAGAAAGAAACAAAAATTGAAGAAAGTACAATGCTATCTGATTTTTCGACCTACGCACGCCCTACGGGGAATTTTCCTCTTACTTTCAGCTCTTCCATCTCCACCCCCATCTCTTTCTCCTTTTTTTCTTTCCTTTTACTTCTTTCTTTTTTAATATGAAAGAAAAAGGAACTTGCCAAATGTGTGTCTCGTATCTTCCTCTTCCTCTTCCTCTTCCTCCTTCTATTCTTCTTCTTCTTCTTCTTTTTTCTAACTTTTCTATCAATATCCACCTTTTACGTGCTATTCTATCCACCCCTAAAACTCACCTATTTCACCCCCCCCCCCATCCCTCTTTCTTATACTTTCGTTGTTTTCCCCACTGACAAGTCTCATAATTTTCTTCTTCTTCATGTTCCTCGTCTCTTTCTTTCTTTCTTTCTTTATATCTAATGCCTACAGGCTTCAAAATATCCAGAAACACACTCATACACACACACACACACACATAAGTATACATACATACGAAGAAATGGGAAATACGTGTTGAGAAGAAAAAGAAAAAGATAAACGTTAGGAGACCATCATCCATATGTTGTCTGCCCATGTTACTAGCTATACTACTTGCCTTTCTTACCAACACTATCTTTTCATATGTAGGGTGTCGAAAAGATGAATGATTGTTTCTCTGACTCGAGGCTATTGTTGTTAGAAGGGAAGAAGAAAAAAAAAGGAGAAAATAAAAAAAAGAGGAAAGTTCGTTTAGCACACCTCTACTGAAATCAAATAAGATCCTTCCCATTCTTATTCCGAATGCGATTCACCTTAGAAGCTTAGAAAAAGGGTGTCAAGAAACATTGATTTTCCTTGATCCAATCAATGAGTCTTAATTTTATTTCTTCTACCCCCAACCATCCTACTTTTTTTTATCTTTAAACTAAAGAAATATGTTTTTTCTTTTGTAGTATTTTTTAAAATAATTCTTTAATCCTTTGAGTATTATGGACGCATGTATATGTTTGGTACAAATTATTAGAGTGGTTTTATCGATGCATATATATATATATGGGTTTAATATATATATATTAATTAATTAAATTATTTAATAATAATGAATTTTATTTAATTAATAAAATATTTTAGGTAAAAGAATTCAACACTTAAAGGGTTAAACTTTGGGATATTTGACTTAGTGCTATAGAAACTGCATATGTCGTCGTATGTAAAATACGCGGTAATTTATGTGGAGGGCCACTATAGTGGTCCGTAGTAGCGAAAGGGTTAATCTTTCTTTCTTTTTTCTTTTTTTTTTTCTATTTAATATTTTTTTTTTATCCACGCAAATGTATAACACATTGATCTTTTCGTATATGTGTGTTTAAGTGTGTTCTTATTTTAAGTAATCGCATTTTAATTACGTTGAGCGCTTAATGGTGTTCAGTCGACGTTCATCTTCATTGCAACAGAGAAAGAAAGAAAGAAAGAAAGAAACAAAAAGAGGAAAAGAGAGAAAGAATGTCTTCCCAGGTTGAGATATTTTCTCTTTAACGAGTTTAATTAAGATTCCTTTATAAGGATTAATACTCATGGTTCAATCAATTATAAAAGTTAACGTTAAAAAACTACGAAACACAAAATGCATATTTATACTTTTTTTTTCTTTTTTTCATTAAACCGTTGAAACGATTAAGAACAACTTCCATTTCTATTCATCTTCTAGGAAATGAAAGTTCTTCTTCAACAACATTTTACATAGAAAGTGACTTTAAACAAAAAAAAATAATTATTAAAATTAGTACACGTGTACACGAATTATTAACTACACTGTTATTTTTATAATGAATATTTAAAGTTGCAATTCTTGTTGCAACATCCCATAGAAGAAACTTGTTTATTGTTCTTTGAAATTTTACATCGATCCCAATTAATAAATAATTAATTAATGTAATAAAAAATTCGGCATTTTATGCCATTAACAAATCAACTCAATGGTGTTGTAAATGAAATATTAATGTATTTTAATTATATTAATATTTGTACGATGATACTCATTAACATTTCGATTGATTATTACTGTATTATACGTTTACGCACGTATACGCGGTTTTACTTAGTGGTTTTATTCATTAATAATAATAATAATTATTATTATTATAATAAATATTATTATTATTAGTATTTGATCATGGAAATACTATCGACACGTGTACTTGCATTCAATCGTGTTTCTTTTTCTATACGTTCAACACCTTTGACCTATCATCTGATAAAAGAAATTATCGAGGTGTGAATAAAGAAGAGAATAAATGAAATATTTTTCTACAAAAAAAACAAAGGACACTAAAGTGGATAATAAGATTCCCTCCCTTAAGCGTGTCAGAAATAATGAGATTAAAAAAGAAGCGTAAACTACCTAAGTAAATTTTTGTCGTTGTTGTTTCTTATTTTTTTTCTTTTTCTTTTATGTTCTCTCTTTATCTTCTAACTTCCAGATTTTATATTTTATATTTTTATTTTTAACATTTCTATTTTGTCCGTTTCATATTTTTTTATTCTTGTTTCGTTACTTTTTTTTTTTTTAATCTAATCGAAGTTCTGAACGAGAGTTGGGCGACGTAACGTCGAGCAAAATAATCCGCTTATAATTTTACGAAGTTTACTCCTTGTCCTTTCTCACTCTTTCTCACTCTCTCTCTCTCTCTCTCTTTTTCTCACTCTTTTTACCTAAAGATACTCAACACGTTTTATCGTGGAGTAAGAACATCGTTAGGTGGTTCTTTCCGTCACGGAAAATCTTACAGAAAAGAGATGCACCATTTTTTTATTTTTTTTTTTTTTTTTATTATCCTTTCCATCTATGCATCACATCTCGTCTCAATTTTTTCACGAAAGAAGAAGAAGAAAACGTTTCAATTGAAAATTTATGTGTCTTTCATTTAAAATAAAACTATTATAAATAAGATTACATTATGATTGTACATAAAAATTGATTACGTTTAATTAATGAGATAATAGAAAAATAATAAAAATAATTGGATGATTGAAATGATTGAATAAACGACGATATTTAAAAAAAAATCCTGTCGCCGATTCATTCTCAGATTAAAAAGAACGTTTGAAATTATTATCATTATTATTATTATAAATAAACATTGCAATATTACCATATATTAATTATTTTTGGATTAAAAAATGAAACATTCGTGTATCATCAATGCAATTCAATTAATTCAATGATTAAAAGGATAAATCGTTTTCGTAGAAAACATTATTTAAAACGAATGCACAAAGTTCGTGATAATATAATGCTGATATTTAGCGTTAAAGAGTTGTATTAAAAAATTATCGAACAAATTGAATAATAACAAATGACCAAGAGAGTAGGTATATAAACGTTGCTGAAGCTTTAAACGAAAATCTCTTTTTGACATCGATTCGACAGGATTAATTGGTCTCTCTCTTTCTCTCTCTCTCTCTTTACTTTTACAAATATTCCCCCTTCACCATGTTTTCGGCAGTTGAACTGATAGCGTGAATTCATTACTTCGATTAAAATGAGAAAGGGAAAATCGACAGTGTGTAATGAATAATACGTTTGTTGGTTTAAAAAAAAAAGAGAGAGAACAACAACAACAACAAAAATCAAAAAATATTCGAATCAAGTCGACGTTATTTAATGGTCAATCTAGTGGAATACTTCACCATTTGGAAAGAATGTTTCATTCTATATCGTTAAATCTACGTAGGAATTTACAAATTCCATGAGTATTGTGACTGCAACAGGTGTACCACTTTTTTTGTCAATTTTTCCATATCAAGTTTGGCTTAAAATTTGACCATTTACAGATCATCTATGATATAATTATAAATTATGTAATTATCAATTTTGTCTCGAACACCTTTAATTTTGCAAATATAAAAATTATATTAGAAAGTATCGAATTTATTTCACGTATATACATACGTGATTCGTGTTTTGTTCCTATGCAAATTATATACATACGTGCGGGAATACATAAACTGCAGGCGAGTGATATATTTGCATATATACATACAAGTATATAAGATGTATATAAGGCCAGTCTAACTGTGGATTTCGATCAGAAGGGGCATGCTGGTACTCTGTGTTTCTAGATTACAATTTACATTTACCTCGATTAATTAACAATCATTTAAGGTATGTCAAATAAAACCTTTTCTTTTTTTTTCATTTTATTTTGTCAAACTCTACTAATCTTATCTTACTTCACACATATATTTTTGGTTTCTTTTCTTTTTTTTGTAAATCAGAAAATTAACTAAAAGAAAGTGTTAAGTGCATTTGTGAACGTGCAGTAAATGTCTTCTCAGCTTAACGAGATGCCAAGTGGAAATATTTCAAGTGAAAGATGTCTTGCACTCTCAGCTAAAAGGCAAACCAGGAAGAGAAAGGGTCCGAAGATTTTGGTGCTTAGAATGCACAAGTATTCAAGGGCTGATGACGTTAAGCCCTGTTCGCAAACAGGATTTTGCACTAAGGTCAAATTCTTCCTCAAATTTTCCTCATTTCGTGGACACTCTTGAAACTCTCTTTCTTTAACACACACACACACAGACACACACACACATATTCTCATGGCACGAGAAGTAACAACTTGGACTCTACAATTTTCAGAACATCTAAATTTATTTTCCTCGAGGAAAAAAAAAAGAAGAAGAAGAAAAATGATGTACGTCTTTGTAAAACACAACTTTCTTTCTTATTATAAACACACGACTTCGAAGTTTCGTTCATTTAACTTAGAAAAAAAAAATATGAAGGCAAATTAATTAAAAAGAAAAAACCAAAAAAAAAAAAAATGCTAATGAAAATAATGAAAAATTATGTGGTGGTAGTCGAGTTTTCGTCCACCTGAATAATTTGTTTTCTCAAAGACTTTTATTTTTCTTCTTCTTTTTTTTTCACAACATCGTCGTAGAAGTCCAAGGATTAAGTTCTTTCAAAATTAATGAGAAAACCTAAGCATCTACATTGAAATGCTTTGAGATGCTTGAAATCAAACAAAAAAACTTTATTTTCTACTCTATTTAAAAGATTAAAACGAGTATTCCATATTTTGAAATAATATTTTAACACTGTAATGTACTATTAATTTATATAAAAAAAAAAAAAATAATATGTCACAGATGATTCTTTTGTTTTCATTCAATTCAGATATTATAATTGTTGTCTCATTCATTGTGAAAATAAAACAAAATATTATATAATATTTGATTTTTAGTTGAAGTAAATTAACGTGAAAAGATTCAGAAAGATCTGAGGGAGAGCGTTCATTAATCTTAGAATTGTTAAACGATACCTGCGGGATCTTTTGTTAAATCAAAAAGGTTAAAGGCCGACCGACCGACCGACCGACCGACTTCAGATAATATACAAAACGACCCGCATGACTTCTAACAACGGATTCAAGATATACCCATCTCTCTATTCTCTAACGAGAACTTTCAACAATCTCACGATCAACTCTCTCTTGCCTGGTTAAATTAATCTGTTAAAACCATAGAGATACATTATCGATTCCCATAAATCTTAAACGTAAGTGGATTATTTTGATTTATGATTGTATTTAACGAAACTCGTATTTCATTCTATTTCTTTTTCATTTTTTTTTTTTTTTTTTTAAATAATTCTACCCGATTTACGATTGCAATAATTATTATCGACATCTTATTTGTTATTTCTTTTTCTTCATTATTATTAATAAAAATAGCAATCTTTATATCTGTCATAAAATTATTAACAAACGAATTCTACTTCTTAAATTTGTAAAATAAAAAATAAAACATATCTAGAAAGTACAATAGATTTTGGTATTATTATTTTTCAAATAAAAAAAAAGGACTACATTGATATATAAAATAATGGAAAAGAAAGATGGTAGAAAAGGATATTAATAAAAAGTGTCTTGTCCTCGGACATCTAAGAAAAAGAAAAGAAAGTAGAACGCGTTTGTTCTCAGTTCAGTATTGCAAAGGAATAAACATATGTTTATGTGCGTGACGTTGGTAGTGTGTAACCCGCCCCGTCCCTCTCCCCCTTTGGAGTAGGTCTTGATGTATGCCTGCTTAGAAGTCCATCCATGGTATTGGAATCCAACTTTCTTGGAGAGCCAATCGACTCTTGTCCTCATCCTTCGTTGGCCTCTTTGCCCAAGGCGATCTCAAAGCCTCTTGGGAAGCAGCAAACAACCAACCAAGCAAGCAAGCAAGCGCAGTTCAAATGCTTCCAGCTACAATGTTTACGAATTGGATCGTTCGAGATTCTTCCACAGAACACTACGAAAAAGAATACTAACCTTTTACCTTTCATCTAACTAAAAACCTTTTCTATTGTTTTTTTAATATTGTAACAAAATGTCTTTCTATTCGCAAATTTGAACAAATAATCCAAGTTTAATTCATCATGGATTTGCTTTAACTTTCAAATATATATATATATATATGATCGATCTATAAAAAAGAGTTAATTTTATAACTTTGAAATGTACGAGAATAAATATTATTATTATTAAGTGGCATTAGAAACTCGAAAGTTCATTGCCACAAATACCAAATCCCGACATTGTTCCCATCCCTGAGCGCGATCCTTCCATTCGCATTCTTCTTATTCTACGAGCATAAATATATGAAGAATATATAAAAAAATCAATGACAATCGGGAAAAAAAGTTGAGAACGTTGTAAAATAACTTGAAACGCATTTTAATTGGAAATATTCGAGAGACGTAGAAATGATTTGAGTATAAATATCGGCAAGTCACGGTTAACATGACAGCAGCCTCCTCCCCGACTCTTTATTATATTCGATTTATTTTTTCTTTTTTTTCTTTTTTTTTCTTTTTTACACTCGTACGCGTAAGTACATTATAGATACGAAGAGAAAAATATCGAAATTATTGAACCAATTGAAATCTGAAACTAATTCAAATTAAAACAATTGAAATATTATGACAAATTGGAGAAGATTCATGAACAATTGTAAATGATTATACGAATGAAGGATGGTTAATGGAAAATTAGAAATTAACGAATGTCCAAGTCGAAGGTTCGATAATCTCTGCAACGTGATTGGTCGTGTTAAGTTAATGCAAACTTAATTCAAAGTCAAATCGAATTGGACGATAGATACTCAGTGTGCTACGTTTGTGGCTTATACGTGATCTACATGTTTCTCTCACGTATCTACGTTCTACCTTGTATATTACCTACGCACATATGTGTATGTAAATACATACATATGTATATGTAAATAGATATGTAAATAAGTAGATATATATATATACATGTACATATACATACGGACTTGTACGGCGAATGATCAGAATCGTAATCTCTCTCTTTCGCCCCCCCCCTCTCTCTCACTCCCTCTCGTTCTCTTATCTCTCCCTCTTTATCAAGATTCACGCTTGGCAAAAGTCATTTGCTAGTCAAAATCGTCTTATGTAAAAGATATCGCGATTTTTACTTATACTACTAAAATATTCCCTCCTACCTTTTATCTCGAATATTTTTTTTTTTTCTTCAAATTCTACATAAATCGGAATTTAATATTTGATATTATTCAATTTATAATTTTAATTCTATTTCTTATGAAAATGATTGAAATTTATTCCATGTTGAAATAATAATGTATTAATTCTGAACAAAAAAAAAAAAAAGAAAGAAAGAAGAAAAAAAATGAACAGGTGTTGATAAAGTATACTCTCGACCTCATTTAATTAGATAAATAAAATGGTAGGAAAGAATATAAGGAGTTGAGTTACTTCTCATTATTTTGTATATTACAAAAGTGTTATGGTACTACAAGTAGGAAAACCGATGCAACCCTAGTGGTTAAGAGTCATCCCTCTCCCTCCCTCTCTCTCCACTCTCTTTCTCTCTCTACCTTGTTGTAACACAATATAGGTGAAACAACATCGTTCGTTACGCTTGATGAATTAAACGCTTGGTAATGTCGTCGTGATAATTGGAAAATAAGATTATAACTATAATATATATGAATCCTGGAAATATGGAATTTACTTGTACACTATACATATATATATATTATATATTCGTGTATAACAAAATAAAATGAAAAATAAAAGATTAAATGAACGTATTCGAGCTGAAAAATGAAATTCTCGTTTTATAATAGTGAATTTTCGTATTATCGATGAATTAATTTTTAATGGACAAAAAAATTCCTAAAGGTAAAATAAAGAAACAAAGATAGAAAGGGAGGGAGGTAGGGAGGTAGGGAGGAAGAGAGGGAGGGAAAACAAATTCCAATTAATTCCGACGCGTGGTGGTATAGACCATTGAGGGAAAACATCCAACGTCGAATTAGAAATGGCAATACACACACACACACACACACACACGCGTATACACTCTCGTATACAGTCGATTAAATGGACAGAGAAGCCGATCTGTAATAATATATAGGACTACGAGAGCGTGATAATAACGAGATTCGAATCGAGTTCGGGATATCCGATGAACGTTCTCCCTACATGATACAAGTACGAAAAACCGACCACGTAAATGCAAGCGGTCAGCAACGCGGTTTATGCCAATATGAGAAGAACAAAATTTCCAAGCTTATTGTCTATCTATAGAAACCATATCTTTCTTCCCATTCCTCATAGATTACAGTCATATATATGCAATAATATAATAGTTCACTTATAATACTTTTTATCTTCGAGGTTTTTTAAATATCAAATGTTCCATTGAAATATGAAATGTTTCTTCTGAATTATTTTTATTTAAATCTTCTCTGATTATATTTATTTTGTAATCGTATGGAAATGAATTTTAGAAATTTTTTTAATATAATGAAACAAAATCTCACATTTTATTCTCTTCAAACAGAATTTTTATATTATATGTATAAAATGTGGAAAAAGTAGAAAATCTCTACGAGGGTATGGTTTGCATGACTGTTTTCTATTTCAATCGTAAGATACGGAATTTTTGAAATTTTTTAATAATGAAAATAATATCTCATTTTATTCGTTTAAACATTTCGTTGCTCAAGTTTTATTCTCTTTTTTATTTTTTTTTATTTTTTTTTTTTTTTTTAGAATTATTTTAGAATCGTTTAAAATAAAGTACGTAAGTAAGATCATGTCGGATGAATCATTAAAAAGAAAGATATTATGTAAATGTTATGTCTTAAAAGAAATATAGAAAATGTATTGCCAATGTAGAAATACCTTTATATGCGTCGTAAATCAATTGATAGTAACTCGTAAAATAACTCGGAATATAACTATTTGATGAAGAGAGAGAAAAGAGAGAGAGAGAGAGAGAGAGAGGGAAAGCTATTCCACAGAGACAATTCGTGACCGATCGAACTACTGAAAAATTGCTTTCCTTTACAAGCTGTTACTTCGGAAATTCTTCAGTAGTAGTATTAGTAATAGCAGTAGTAAGCTTTTATTCTTTCTTCTCTACCGATTCTTCGATTGCAATATTTCCAAGGCGTTGAATCATGCGATTTCATCGATATACACTACGCGCGACGACATTTAATGCGGATTACTCGTTCCGTGATAAAGAAGAAAAAAAGAAGAAAAGAAAAAAACAAAACAAAAGAATATTTTCTACCTGAAAGGAGAATTTCATGAAGAAGAAATAATTGGCATCAGATCGATACTGTTTTAAGATTTGAAACCCTTTAAAACCCATACATTTTAGATATGTTTCAAACTATAACACACACAAAATCATAACTCATCAAATTAATTCTATTAAACTAAATAAAACAATTCAATATTTTTGAAAAAGAAAATACAAAAATGAATGTTAATATTTTAAGATACGAAAGATTAATTTATTTAAAAAATATTTTCTTAAAAGAATGAATCCCTTTAATCTTAGCCCTTTGACCTTTCCAAAATCCTAAATCTATTGTCTCGCATAACGTCCCTCGTTGCTCGTTCTAGAAAAAGATAAAAGAAAGTATCTCAGAGTTGTCCTTTTCCACGAAAGAGATTAATAGTTGTAGGGCATCAAGATATTAGCGAGTACTCAATAAAAAATATGAAAAATAGAGAAAATGATAAATAGATAGATAGAAAGAGAGAGAGAGAGAGAGAGAGAGAGAGAAGTTAATAATTATTCAGTAATTATCTGCAACTTGACATTTTAAATGCATACATGATATCTTTGCGATCGAGCCTGATCAATTTCTGACAACTTCACTGGCTGATCATCAATAGTTTGGCTCTTCTACTGTCTAATTACACGCGTGGTATTACTCCTGTCAACTAACGTTCATCAAATTACTTCTGCTTCATTATATAATGTCAAATTGCTAAATAGAACATGGTTAATTAGTTTATACAGTAATTCCAATAAAATATTCTCACGAATTATCATCGATTATTACTTTTTCTTATTAACTGTAATATTTTTTTATATTTATTTTAAGTCTTTGCGGCACAGAATTATCAGATAATAAAATATCCCTATGTTGCACGTTTTAAATTAAAACAAAATTTGGGTATATATTTGTTATTAATAAAGGTATTACATAATGTAAAAACATTAATAACCAATTGCTTAGAGTAAATAAGACGAAATATAAAGTTATTAGCATGTGTAGCTATTGCAATAATATTTCGAGGTGGAACTAAAAACACGGTGAATCCCATATACATATATATATATATATATAAATCTATGTATGTATATACTACTTTTGTCAGGTTTCATAGTTAACAAATTACATCGATAACGCGTTCATTTTATGTCGACGTATGTAAAATACCTACAACATTCACTCGTTAATGAGCAAACAACCCTCAACTTTGGCACTCATTTAAATTCCCATGACAAGCTTTTGTTCCAAGGACATACTAACAAAACTTTCTCCCTCTCTCTCTCTCTCTCTCCCTCTCTCTCTCTCTCTCTCTCTCTCTCTCTCTCTTTTTCACTCTCCTTCTCTTACTATTATTCTCAAGCAATAACCATAGAAATTTTCATCGATTTTTCTAACTTTAAATATCCATTAAATTTATAATATAAAATAATAGAAAATAAATGGATTTTAGTTTAATGGAATAATGGATAAGAGTAAAATGACGTTTTAATTAAAATTAAAAGAAAATTTTAATTTAATTACACGAAAGAGAGAGAGAGAGAGAGAGAGAGAGGGAAAAAAATAGATGATAAAAAAAAATCAATTGATAAACATTGTTAAATGACAAAATTAAATATAAAAATGTACAATGTGTTTAATTATCTACAATTCACCATTGCAAAGAAGAGTCACTTTAATATCATTTTGAATTAAAAATTGCAGAAGACTGAGGGAAAAGAAAAAGAAATTCTTTCATTTCGCTAAAATTAGCTCTGCCATTTCGTATGGTTGTTAAAAGTATAAAACGAATCACGAAAATTAACATTCGGTTGACCACGAATCATAAAATTTTATTGATCATCGAGTTCTCTTTCGACAAGTACCCATCTTCGATCAAATTGGCATATACAGGATGGCCCATTTCAATAGAAACACATCTAAATATTTTCTTATTTTACGATCAAATCAAATCAAATCAAATCAAATCAAACGAAAGAAAATAACAGCTTTGAAACAAATCGAAATTATTTGTAACATGTAAAAAATAAAAGAAAGAAAATTATATTACCAATTCCATTCTTTTTCTTTTCTCCAAAAAATAAAAATAAAAAAAAAGAAAGTAGAGAAAGACGAATTTAAAATCTCTCTAAAAATATGACCATAAGAACAAATGTACGATCATAAATAACATAAATATTTAAATGTTCCCATTCTTAATATCCACCCCATATATTTATATATATATACGTATATATTTCTAACCAATGTTACGCACCGTTAATATATCGGTCGTTGTAAATGCCATGGGTCCACTTTCTCTCTTTTTCCTTCTCTTTAAAAATGGCGTCAGCAAAAGCTGTTTCTACCGAGAAAGAGATAATAAATAACCAACGGTGGCAGGGTTGAGCGAACAGGGCTGACTACCCCATCGCTTATTGTCAGTTGCGTTAGCTTTTTAACAGGGTAGAAGAAGAGTTTGAATTATTTCTAACTATATCTATCGGATAATACATATATATATATATACATAGTAGTTAATTAGGTTGAGTAAACATTTCTTCAAGTTTTTTATTACGTCATGTTACTTTGAACTTTCACAATTTAAGTATATGTCCATGTGTTACCTTCTATGTGTATGCGAGTGGTCAAATTTAAACAGAAATTGTGATATCTATATATATGTATATAAATTACGTGTCACGTTGTTTGTCCGCAATGGACTCCTAAGCTACTGAACCGATTTTCATCAAATTTTGCACACTGTGTGCAGTTTCATCCAACTTGAAAGATAGGATTGTTTATATCTTAATTTATAATCGCAATATTATTTTATTAATCGCGAATTATTTGATTGTGAGCCACAGAAACGCGTGGCGAGGCACCCCTAGTTTATTATATATAAACAAGGTGTTTAAAAAAAAAGAATTTTTTCAAATTTAGAATAAATGTATAATTCTATGTATCTCTCTTTTCATCCTATTTTATTTCCATCCAGCTTGATTTTTAGGGAAGAACTCTCTTCTTAGTAGTAGTTGTTTTCTTCAAACGGGGAAAAGACGTAGGGACTTTTGTTTTTTGTGACCGTATATCTCGTTTTTCTTCTCTCCCTTTTTCGTGATATATATGCCACGTCGTGCTATATTTTTCTTCAGAAAAAAAGCATAAAAAAAAAGGAGCTTTTTCTATATATATATATATATATGGTTACCTTTATGTATTAAATGTAAGGCTGATTCGACAATATAAAAAAGAAAAATATATCTAAAACAAAGATGGATGAAGACAGTTGTTTTTTTTTTCTTCTTTTGACAAATTCCCATCTTTCGAACTTTAACGTTGATTATTTTGAAAAAGTATAACTTTTATCTCATAGTCTTATAAGATACACACATGCACACACACACACACACACACACACACACATAACTATATAAATATGCTCGTATATAATAATGCATTAAAAATTATGAATCATAAAAATATATGAGTAGTACGTGGTACGTAAATGTGAATATGTTATGAGAATGAACGGGCACGTGAGAACATTTCTAAATAAGGAGATTCTCTCCTAGTATCTACCATACCTTAGTACGAAATATAAATTTTCTAAGCTTCATATTATACATCCAGTAGATTATAAATGGTAAACCGAAATGCAGTTGTGAGAAAGTGTGATGGTATTTAAGAAATGTATCTTTTTTTAACTTTTATCTCTTTCTTTTTTTGTATTTTGTATTTTGTATTTTATTGTCTACTTTTTTATTTTTTTTAATTTTTAATTGTATCAATTTTCTAAATTCATTTAATATACATGGGAAAATAAATGATGTTCCAAATACCATAATAAATAATGACGACGTTCTGTACTTTAGTTAGCAGTATGTTACTCGTAATAATTCTCTAGTGATTTGCACAGATCGAAATGGCACATTTATTCTTTAATGGTCTTGTATTTAAGTCCTAGTAAAGTTTTGTTAAATATCTAACATTGATCACGTTCTCACACACGCATACACATATATATATATATATATATATATATATAATAGGTATATAATATACAGGTACGTATTATATTTATGTACGTTTCTGTGGAGTTGAAGGATTATGGTTTTGCATAAAGTTGCAGTATGCACTTGGAGCAAACAGATATCAAACATTTCTGACGACGTGAAATGAGAGATAAATAGAACGAAAGATATAAAATATGACTAACAAAATCGTATGTGTGTATGTATATATGTATATATATGAACAATTAACGAATTATACTAAGTCGAGCCTCTTTGCACGCTTGGAAGCTTCAAATCCATACTTACTTTAATGATTTCATCTTAATCCTACGACTGTTTAAACTAATTGGATTATTTACAGCTGACTACTTCAATCTCCAATTAAATTCATTCTTTCCATGCATTAGGATAATCGAAATGTTCATGCACGTATTATTTTTTTGGATATATTGACACACGTCAAAACATTGACTAGAAATTTCTATTTGAATTTTTGTTTCGTGTTATTTGTGAGATCATGTTGATATTAACACTGTACTTTGAAGATTCGTGAAACAATTCCAAAAGCACTCTACTAGTTGTTCGTACGTTTAGAGATGGCAGACAGATAGACAAGTCTTTTAAACGTAGCTATTTAAAGTTTCAAAGGTTGTTACTCTTATTTCGTGGTAAGAAATCATTTCTCTTAGGAATGAAGACGACGACGACGACGATGCGACTCTTCTTAAACATTGAGGGTGAAAAAGAAAATGAGATGATGAAAACTTTGTGAATTTAACTTTAAGTAAAAGGAAACGACTATGACTTTTATTCTCCTTCTTTTTCTTCTTCTTCTTCTTTTACGTTTTTTTTTTCAGTTTTATTTTGTTTTCCTTTGTTCTTTCCTATGCTAGTATTTCTTCTTCTTTTATTTATTTATCATGTTCTTGTTGGAATATAATAATTTTGTTAAATAAATTACGACACAAGTTGAACTTTTTCACTCTCTCTTTCTTTCCATCATCATATCTTTTTTTTACAGAAAATTCTTTAAGAAAAACTTGGAAAAATGAACAATTACGAATGTTGAACTTTGTTATTTTTCTTTCTTGATTATTAAAACAGATATTATTTAACAATGAAACAATTTGTTTGTTTTTTTTTTCTTTTTTTTTAATCTGAATAATCGTCAAACAAAATTCAAATGTAAATATGAAAATGAATTGAATTCAAACACAAGTTAAATTTCCGAGTTTCGAGAACACAAGAAATGTAATAAAACAAAATCATTACATCTAACACTTTCTCTCTTTCTCTTTTACATTTAACAATTCAAATAAGTAGCCCCAATTAACGTGTCCCAGTACTTTGGCATAGTGTGACGAAAGTTAAATATAAATTCTCTTTTACTCGTGTAAAATAAACTTGTATGAAGTACTTGTTAAAAGAAGTAAAAAGAGAGAGAGAGAGAGGAGAAGAAGAGAGTTACTTTCTCACGCAAATATTTATTCGCGTTAAATAAGTTTTTCCAATCTTACGGGTAAAGAGAATCCTCGAAATTTAACGATCCAACTCGTGTCAAGATACTTCTCGTAATCCATTTGTACAAAAAACCTTTTACATTCTCTCTCTCTCCCACACACACACACACACACATACACTCAGTTTCACAGAATGTTACTTCCGTTTGCACGAATGCTACACAACCGACACCACAAATGTTACAAAGAAAACTCGAAATAGAAAGAGAAAGGTTCTTGATAAAGATAGAGAGATAAATAGAAATGGTAGTTGGTAGTAGAGTTTAAGAAGGGAGAGGAAGAAGCTTCAGTGAAGTAATTCAATCACGCTAATGGCGGACACGCGAGTCGACTTCAAGCGAGTCAGTTAATCTGTTAACTGCCTTAATTGGGGCCGGCGAACCCTCTCTAAGACGATTTGTGTATACCTAACAACGTTCAACAGTACCTGCCAAGCCCTCTTCTACTTCTTCCCTTTCCCATTTCCCATTTCCCTTTCCCTTCTTTTATTCTTCTTCGTTTTCCTACCACGTTTCTTCAAGACATAATTTGTCTCCATCCACACCTGTCGTTTTTATTGCACGTGCAGGCAGGCAGGCAGGCAGGCAGGCAGGCAAGCAGACACCAACCAAACCTCGTGTTGATTTATTTTTCGAGATATATACTTACGACAAGATCGACAAGGTGTTACCATTTGGTCAATTTTCTATACCACACTTTTATTACTAATATTTCGAGAGGACAATTTCTTCAGCATATTTTTGATTTATGTTTTTTCATTTTTTTTTTTTGCGTAAAAGAAAAAATGTGTCCAAAGTACACGCATCATTTATAATCGTACACGTCACTAAAGGTAAAAAATTATATTACAAACTATACTCAATATTTATTTATCGTATTGCGTTAACTTTTTATTCGACAAAAGATATTTTCTTTTACGTTCGACCATCGGTTTGCCCTAGTATCCCATTATCATCAATTTTTCTCTTCTTCCTTTTAGTTGTTAAAGGTTTATCTATCCGCTTCGATGGTGAAACTATTCATTGTCTTTTATTTTTTTTTTTTCAACGTGAAATCTCTGCTAACTGATGTTCGTTTAAAATAATAATAATAATAAAAAAAGAAAAACAATGGGAAATATATAAAAACAACAAGAACAACAACAACAAAATATTGAAGAAGTTCTTTTATCATGTAAAATCATTTGGAATTTGGGTCACGTATGCAGAATGTATTTTTTACGTCTCTTTTTACTATTTTTCTATTTCTTTGTTTTTCTCATTCGTATTTTATTTCTCTTTATATTTAACAAGAAAAAAAAACGGGAATAAATCAAATCCATCAAAGAGATTTTCTAACTCCCTTGCTCTTTAATTTTCTAATTCCTCTTTTGCGTTACTTTCATTTTTATTTATTATTATTATATACTACCCCCTATCAACCGATTGTTTTCGTACATTTATTTGTCATCCATATTGTCCGTTATTTCTACTTAAT
The DNA here is from genome assembly GCF_001465965.1 of Polistes dominula. The sequence goes on from NW_015149099.1 coordinate 330,813, forward strand.
TAATTACGTTTTCCATTGTTAACATTGGAGTGCTATAATGTGTACTTATATTTATGTACTCTTTGTATTTTGCTTCACAATTCGCAGAATTACATTCTGTTATATCTACATGAACATTTCATTTCTATTTCTCTCTTTCTAACTATACCATTTATAACTTGTTAATTATCTGCCGTTTCAATATTTGTTAATAAATATTTCCTCTTTTTACTAATTCATTTTTTATAATCCACGCTTTTTTATATCCCCTCCCCCCCATTGAATTAACAAATAGATTATTTCATTCGTCAAATCAATTCCAATAACACATTGCAAATTAATAGTTAATTTATAAATAATATTCAATATTTTAAATTTTGTTATAAAAAAAAAAAAAATATTAAAAATATCTAACTGAATTTGTTACGATGAAAACTAAAATATAAATTTGGTCTTTTTATATACTTTGAGGTTTTACCTTGTTGATTCTGTTACTTAGATTTCTGTACGTTTGTTGCTCCGGAAAACATACATTCGTTGACCCGAATAGAAAAATCGTCGTACGGCATATAAAATGGTACGGAGGGGTGGTGACGGGGTGGGGTGGGGAAAAAAAAGGATAGAGAGAATATGAGAGTAAAAAGGGTGGTAGGAGAGTGGAAAGGTTGGTATAATAAAACCAATGCTGGAAACAACAGCCGTGGTAAACTGAACACATAAATCTACACGATAGATGAGCCAGACATCGAAGAGAATGTTTTTGGTGACCCGAGCTTAAATGACTGGCCGAAGGGACGAACAACGTTACGAACGATGAAAAAATCGTTTTTCGTGTCGTATGGTCATAAACATACTGAAGAAATTGTATTGACTGCGAAACAACCGACAGTTTCCCCGTGTTTTCATTCGTATCAGTTTGAACATTTTATCTCTCTTACACACACTCTCCTCTTTCTCTCTTCCTATCTCTTTATAAATCAACGAAAAATATAAAGTATCACCATTTGAATAATTTTGAAAATTTTTTCTATCGTTAAATTATACATTTGTAATTTTTTCAAATATTTTCTTTATCATCAAAAACAGAAATGTCTAATCAATCTTTTTGCACTATTTGAATAATTTATTATTTGCTAAGAATATTTGTATTTTTTTTTTTTTTTTTTTTTAATTATCCAACATATATTTATCGATCTATCCATATATCATGTATGGTTGCCTTTCCTTGATTTACATACTTTTTACGAGCTCTTCTTTAATTATCAAAGTTAGATATATCTATTAAACAATTTAGAAACATAGGTAGGAAGTATGTTAGTATCACTATATCTATACTATAAGTACTGTTTTACCGTCACACACACACACACACACATTCGAGTGTACATATGTACATATGTTCAGAAATGATAAGGGAAAAGTAAACAAGAAGCTGTATAAGAAGGTAAACGCTAGAGTTTCGGCTGAAAAGAGAAGAGTACTTGGGTGAATATTCTCTCTCAGCCTTTGCCAATCTATTCGACCCCCCCCCCCACCTCTCTTTTACTATTCTAGTGTACTTTCATAGTTTAGTTCACCAATAATCTGATATCGATTCTATTGAGAAAATGAATATTTTATCGTGAAATTTCATCGATAGAGTTTATAATGAGAATTATGTTCTAAATACATGTGTGTGTATGTGTGTATATATATATATATATATAAATCGTAAAGATAATTAGTCATTAAATTAAAATAACAGATATTAGTTGAACACTCGTTCAATTTCAATTCAAACGACACACGTTTTAACATATTGTTAATTAATAGAAATGATTTGTCGTACGATGACCACTCTCTCTAACAATACCAAAGCTTTGAACAATAATCCCATAATTGCTGTGGAAAGCTAATCACTTTCGAAATATTTTCCATATTCTAAATAATCCACAATAATCAATAATATCATTTTGATTATTTGTGTTTTTTCTTTTCCTTCTTTTTTTCTATTTTCATATTTTTCTTTGTAATCGTTTGTATATTATTAGAAAAATATTTGAAAGATAAATATTGTAGTCCGTTTATGTATATTTCATCGAATATTTTGCTAGATAAAGAAAATATTTTCTCTCTCTCCCTCCCTCCCTCCCTCCTTCCCTCACTCTCTCTCTCTCTCTCTCTCTCTCTCTTGTAAATTGTAAAAATTTTCAGACACTCGAAATTTTTCCAGCTCGTTCTATCCACGTCACTTATATTTCGAGTTTCATGCTTTTCTGAAAATATTTATACTCTTTCGCATACCGCTACTCTAGACCAGTCATATTTTACAAAATACATACATTTCATTCGTTTCCTCATTCTCTCTCTTATATTTTCCATTTTTACAGTGAACTCTATTTTTAATACCAGTCGTTTCTTATACAATACGAAAGAATTCTTCTTTCATCATTCATAAAAACATTATACGCACAAATATCGAAATATTTGTTAAGAAAATAATGCACATTAACAAATTTATATATATATATATTGTCAACAGTATATATGCACATTGCATTTTATATAAACAGATAATTTTTAAATTAGATTATCTCATTAAAAAGTAAAATTTTATCCATGTATCAAATAAATCTTTTCTCCCCTTTTTTTTTTCAACGAAATAAATATTTCTACCAACCAACCATTTTCACCTATGTATAATACATATATGTACGTAACTATATATATATATGTACGATTATATACCTAAGTATATTAATCAAAACTTGAGATTAATTTCAGTACGTCAGAGACAGAGGATAGTTCTTTTTCTTTTTACCGAGGTAAAACGAAACCACGTGTTTACTACCTTATCTAAGTAAATATAACTTTTGTTCGAATGAGAACAGTCGCTTTATTCGACGAATGAGTTAGAAATATATATTAAACACACACACACACACACACATGTATTCGCATACTTACACATATAAATAAAAGTACAAGTTATATACTAGCCTTTCATTTTTCTTCTCTACGACGACAAGTATATGCGGTCAACCATATGTACACACATACACACCACACATGAAAACATCCACATTCCATCCAAACACATAAGTTTTCTCCCCAAACAGAAAAGTTCCGTTAATTAAAGTGCCTGGTGTTGCCTTGCTGGCCATAAAATAAAGATGACAGTTTACTTAGAGTGTGTAAAAAAATAGACAATAAAGAAAAGTAGCCGTAAAGATAATTATTATTTGAAATGTATGAGGAATAAGAAATAGTCAGTAGTTTAGATGTATAATTTCGTTTCGCAAATGACCACTATACAATACAGAGATACATATATTAGATTGCTTAATAGATAACGAAGACATATTCGTGATAGAATGTCGATAACACTTATCGATCTGTTTCCTCCATTTCTATCCACTTATATGTATACATAATACATATATACTATACATAATAGTAAGATCGTTCATCGAGAAGAGACCTAATACATTAGACCGATGATACATGTATATATACATGCATATATGTATACACTATCGACTAAAAGTTTCGGTACAATAGCTGATTATACCTTTTTCTTATATTCCTAATATTCTTGCATAGTTTATGCACACAGATTTAACACAATAATCAGATTAAACTTTCTTACTTGTACATTTTTCGGTAACTTTGACAATAAACATGAACAAATATTTGAAAACATTCTTAAAGGGATATTCTATTTCTCTGATTTCAATGCTTTAGATTGGTAATGTACATAGATAGATGTGTGTTCGTGTAAGGTTAGTTACGTGAATGATAGGCGTATCTGATAACATTCCAGTAATAAGGGAAATATGGAAGCTACGGGGTTAATGATAGATAATTATGTTTATTACAGATAAACTCGAGATGGTCTCTTGGGCCGGGACTCTGCGACATATGGACCAGCAGCGACGTACTTTGCTGTACGGCATCGATATTGCATCTGGTGGCTATCGCGGTCGACAGATATTGGGCTGTCACCGATCTCAATTATATACAGGTTAATTGATACGCTTGTGTGGTTTAGCGAGAGTGTTACGGAAGTTTTCGGAAAAGGAATAGTACAATGACACCGTTAAATTCACTCTCAAAGCTATCTTTCTCTTAAATACATATTCACATATGCATGCATACATTTCTATTAGTTATTCCATATACATAGTTAGACAAATTGTAACACTTATGTATTAGTTTATTAATAATCCATTTTGTTAGATTAGAACAGGTCCAAATATAAAAATTTCACTTTTTTATATCCCAATTCTATTTTTTTTTTATATCGATCGAATAATGTGTTTACATAAAAGCAAGCTCATATGAATGTGCGCATTAATGCATTTGATTAGAAGAGCCAATAATAGAAATAGATGAAGAGAATCGATCCAATTAGGAAAGGTTTCGTTTCACGCCAACATTTCTTCTTTTCTATTCATTATTTTCTCTCTTGTTTTTTTGGTTGATTTTTTTTTTTTTTTTTAGTTAGTTCGTTCGTTCGTTCATTCATTCATTCATTCTGCCTTTTGGGGTTTGTTTTTTTTGTACCCATCCCAACGCCTACGCTTCGTGCCATTCCCTTCAACTAATCGGATGAACCTTGAGAGAGCTTCTAGAAGTGGGTCCATAACACGAACGTAGTAGGAACGAACGATCGAAGGTTTTAAAAGCTTTCCTCCTTAACGCGGCCGTCAGACCGGAATCGGTACAATTAGATAGAGAGCGACATACATCTACAGTGCAATTTAGAACCAGTTTAAATTGGCTAATAAAACAAATAATAAAAATAAAATAAAATAAAATAAAATAGAAAGGATTCTAAAGAAAAGTCAATTAATTGAATTTTATTTTCTCTTATTAATAACCTAATCTGTTTTTTCTTTTTTTTTTTTTCGTTTTTTTATTTGATAAATTAATGTTGTTCGTTTCTGTAAATGATAGTTTGTATGACATAAACTAAGGTAATTAATTTCAACAAAATGAACATTTTTGCTTCAGATAGAAACCAGACAAATGAAAAGTTTCATCGTTCGTTAAGAACTCGAACGCCTAAGTTGCACTTTTCCACCGATTATTCTCGTTATAACTCGGTAAAAGATTAATTTATTACCGTAGCTAGGTAGGTCGGTCGGTACTTTTCGTTGATTCGCGTGATGCATTTTAGTAATTCTGGATAATTTTCCAATTAAAATCTCTACTATTGAACTTATTCCCGAAGAAATGAAAGAAAGAGAGAAGATTAATATTTATCTTCATTTTATGTTAGATATCTTATCAAGGAAAATACATGTTCATGAAAAAATAAAACCAATTTCTCTCAGAAACCCTGACCCAACTCTAATACATTTGAATATAAATCAAAGATAAATCAAATACAAATATGAAAATTAAAAGCATAAATTTAATGTAAAATAAAGAGAGAGAGAGAGAGAGAGAGAGATAAGGAGAGAGAAACAATCCTTACCAAATAGGTTTCTAAAGGTTTGCATTACCTTTATGTTAGAAAACTGGAAAGGTAGAGAGAGAGAGAGAGAGAGACTCTCGTTTTGGATTACCTTATTGTAGTTGTGCACAGAATTCCAAACTTTTCGGTCTACGTGATACGTACAAGGATTCTCTCTCTCTCTCTCTCTCTCTCTCTCTCTTTCTCGCTCTCTTTCACGTTGTTAGGAGCTATTTTATCTATCTATCTTTTTCTTTCTTTCTTTCTTTCTTTCTAAAAGTTTCTTTCTCAAAAGAGTAGTCTACGAAGAAGAAACGAATACGTACGAGAAAAGCCACCACTTTCTACGGGCGAGTTCGTATTATGAGAAAATTACATTCGTAGAAAATTTAGTCTTTTACATGTGTGTGTGTATTTATATATATATATATAAATATATATGTCTGTAAAAAGAAGCGCTTACGTAGTAAATACATACTTTCACAGAAGATAAGAAAGTTTCTTCTTTTTCTTTATCTTTCTCTCTTTTTCAAAGCAATTGATGATTTAGCACCTTCGATCGATCGATCGTTTCACAARCTGCACCTCTCTACCTATTTTATCTTTTTTCATTTCTATCGTAGTTTCTTTAAAATATCTGACACACACATATCGACTTATATATCTGTTAGAATACACTTATGTTATTGTCATTCTTTTACAAAATAAAAACAATTTATTAAATGTTATAAAATAGTAAAGACCAAAATTGAAAAATGATCGATGAATACAATGAGAATTTAAATTGTATAATAAAAAAGTAAAATCGTCAATGAAATCGTTAGTACGTGGCACGTATATTAGTGAGACATATGTTAAAAAAATGAATAAATATTTCAAATGAATATTTTTTTGAAATAATTTAAAAAAGAAAAAAAAAGAAAAAGAAAAAAAAAATATGTCTGAACAATTTTCTCACGTGTAAAAGGAGGAACGTAATAAAACGAATGTAAAAAAAGTCTGGAACGATTAGTCGGAATAAATGAAAGTGCAATAAAGGTGAAGGTAGTATATATCGGAATTACGATCACAGCTGGTGCGTGCCTGCAAGTATTCGAGATTGCACAGAATGTGCATCCTTCTTCCATTGAATTGTTGGAGAGACCCTTGGAGACTAGCTATAATATTGAAATATGTGAATGTGTAGGTGTGATATACATATGTAAAGGAAGAGGAAAAAAAAATACGAGGGATGGGAAGAGAAAAAAAAAAGTGAGAGAGAGAGAATGTGTACCAGAATCGCTAGCTAGACCGCAATTACTCGCCCCTAATTGCTTCTCTTCGTGAGCCCGTGGAATTATCGCTTTGATCGGAAGGAAAATATATTAGCGGAGACGTAGAAAGGGACGAATTAAATGGCATCTTCCATTGTAAAATAGTTCATCCACGTGGGAAATGTTTAATACCCAACGACAATCCTTCCCTTTTTTCCTAATTAAACACGTTTATATTTCTCTCATTCTATTCCTTGTCTTTTCCTATATCGTCATTTGAACTTAACTCAATTTTATGATACCTCCTCCTTTTTTTTCTCTTTATGTTACTTCAAAATTCTCAGAGTTATTTTTAAAGTGTCCCGTGTAGCACAATTAGTTGATTAAAAATGATAGAATAATTATAAATATTTGTATTATTCGGTAGGTTGATAATTAGAACGATTGTTATAATTATTAGCTCTATTATATATGTATGATGAAAATCGATAATAGACTTTCGCATAAGTTTGAAGCTTGAATTAGGTACGTCATCTATCTATACCTAGGAAATATTCGTGAGCTTCAGGCGTTATTGTGTTTCGCATCGTTGTAATTATAATGGGAGTAGATCCGATCCATAGCCAGATAGGCTTTGGAGCTGATGTTAAACTCATCGGAGGGTTCCTATGCGTTAGATCGAACGAACGAACCTTCAGCTAATATATTCGATTATCCAGTAAATGCTCTACGGTTTGTTGCCATTTTATTACAAGTTCAAAGTTTAAAGTCTCTATCTAATCTTCCATGAATTTTTCAAACTTTTCAATTCAATGTACTAACATGAAACAACGAAAAGTTAAACAATATTTGATATCAAACTTTTTTATTCATTGTTTTTAGGCAAGAAATCCAACGAAGATTGCTATCCTGATCGTGTTGGTTTGGGTTGTATCATTGGGAATTTCATTGGCACCACAATTTGGTTTAAAAGATCCAGATTATTTAAAACGCATAAACGATGGTGAATGTATCGTATCGCAAGATCCAACGTATCAGGTGAGTCTTGTATTACTCATAATATTATTAGTAAGTTATTTAAAGACTATATAAACAATTTATACTGTCCATTAATTTCGATTTAATGTTAAATTGAAATTATTTTAGAAACATCATCCAAAAGACATACATTTTTTTAATAAACTCGATAAATTTTTCCAATAGGATTATAACCGATAAATCGTTGTGTCTAGCTCGTTCGTTCATCGATTAAGGGAAAAAGTTCCGAGAAATGGCACGATTCGAAACTTAATGAGAAGAAGAAGAGGGAAAAAGAATGAACATCACGTAGGTGTTAGTTCTCGACCTAACTCCAATTTTTACGTTTGTATAAGTGAAAGAGGAAAAAAAAGGGGATGTGGGAGGGTGAGAAAGAGAGACAGCTTATATGAATTATCCGCAAAATTCGATAATGAGAATTATATCTCAACGAAATTCTCGACGGTATATTTCTAAAGGATATACATATACCGGGTGTCATGAAAATATCTGGGTCACATTACAAACTTCGAAACATAGGATATTCGTCTTGAGAATTTCTGCATTAAAATTAATTACTTCGACTATTCTATAATCTAATATTATTATTATTATTATTATTATTATTATTATTATATATTATTATTATTCGAACTTAAAATGTTTCATCAAAATAAATTTAATACGACTTCATATTTTTTTTTTTAACTGTAAATTATGCAACGGACAATATACGTGGTCTTTTTTTTCTAATTTAGTTTAACACAATAATTTGTGCTTGAAAATATTTCAATTAAAATTGTTCAATGATCGAACAAAATATTAAAGTGCATATGCACGCGACAACAAATTTATAACACAGTTTTGTTTTTTATGTTTTTTTATTTCTTTTTTTTTTTTATTTGGTACTTCATCGAAAATATGAAACGACAATGCAGGGGATAAAAAAAATTGGATACGTTTCACGAAATGGAAAAGTTCAATTCATCTATCACGCAATATCTCTTGCGATTATTATGCATTGGGATTTGTCCCCTTTATTATGGAGGATTAAGAATCCTCTCCTCCTCCTCCTCCTCCACCCTCATCCAAACGAAAAGAGATCAACTTTTTGCGCGTCCTACTTTTTCGGATTGATCTTGCTCAGCTCGAAATATTTGAACACGTTGGCCATTAACAAAAGTCGAACTTAAAATTTTTATACAGCAATGTGTGACCTTAAAGTTTCGCAATGAAGAAAATAGAAAAAGAAAATAAAAAAGAAAAAATAGGGGAAAAAAGTTATACATCTAACGGTATTTACTTGAATATTTCGTTACGCACTGTAAACATAGAAGAAATTTAACTCTGTAATGAAAATAAACAGGAATACTGATATATACAACCAGACTTTATATTTTAGAGGAGAGATATACTACGAAACGAAGTTGAGCCCGTTTGAAAACTCCCAGCTACTCGGGATCGACGAATGGTTTGCGTTGAATAAGCAAAGGATTGGACAGTTTACTAGGGTGTCGAGGGACGCGAAGAAAGGGACGAAAGAAGGGGAGAGGTAAAGGAGGGTTGGACAGGTTGGTAAAGTGGATAGAAGCTCTCCATATCTGGTAGTAGAGCAGACAAACGGCATTCGTTAGCGCCCATAACTTTCACGAACCACTGGAACTCCTATCTCTTGATGTTTCTCTATCTCTCTTTCTTCTCTTTTTCTATTTCTCGATGCAACGATAGAATTAAAAATCGTAAACAATAACATTCAAAATAAAGATAATGAAAAAATTATTTAAACGTTTACAAATTTGATTTATTATCCTATAACGTATTTAATATCGAAAACTGATGGATATGAACATTAAAGGATTTAAGTATTCGTACAGCTAGAGTATGAAAATACAAAACATTCTAACCTCATAGGAATACTTAACTCTATTACAATATACGTGTAGATCACTGAATTGCAATGGAAGTATAGTCACTGTACCATAGATACTTAATCCGATTGAAGAATACACACAAACACACGTATACATTTGTCTATATATATATATATTTCGATAGTACTGTGTATTCAAGGAGAAGCAGAGCTTTAAAGTTTCAAGCAATCCTTAAAGCTGAATTATTCATGCGAGTTAGCTATTAGAATCTATCCTCTCGTCCACAAAGTTGGGGGTGTCCCTTAAGTAGAAATCCAAGACTTTAACAGGAATTTTCTACCCCACAGTTGTTGAGTATATGAACTGGAAGAAAACCAAAAAAGAAAAAGAAAAAAAATGAAGAAAAAAAAGAAAAAGAAAAATCTCCTCAGAGAGAAAGATTGAGATAAAGATAAAGATAAGAGATAATAAAGAACATATAGAATGAGAGTGAAATATCCGGATTAGTTATTGTGTAAGTACTTTATATCTTTCTCTCTCTCTCTCTCTCTCTCTTTTTTGGTTGGCTCTATAAGTTTAACGAAGTAAGAGATAAAGTTCTTTGCATTAAAATCTATCCTTTAATAAGCTTATGAAGTGTTACGTAGGTTTGCTTCCTCTCACTCGTTTACAGCCTCTATAAAGCTTATCCCTTGCTCTAATTGAAAGGATATCGAGCTTGTTAACCAGGTTCTCTTCTATCACGAATCTATAACTTTTCTTCACCCTCTCCTTCCTTCCTTCCTTCCTCCTCTTTTTTCCCCTCTTTTCTTTATTTCTTTTTTTAACGTTTCGCGTATTCACTTTGACAGGAACGTGAGGGAGGAAAAAAAACGATATTCGTTGTCAGTTTTTCACGGTAAGGTTAAAGTTTAAATAACGTGATTCCTTAAAATTGTTCAACACTATGATAAAAAGAAAAATATATTTATGTATATTAAATTCTTAAATATATTTATTTATTTATTGAATTTTTTTGTATTTAATATAAGGATAAAAATGAAATAGAAAATATGTTGATGGAAGGATATGAGAAAAAAAGAGGAGGAGAAAGAGGAGAGATGAGAGGATTGAAGACTTTCGTTAGCGATACACCTAACTCGTTACGTGAAATTTTATTATTAACGCTTTAGCATACCGTAAATATTCATTGCTTTTTGGGGAAATATAATGAATATTGATATAAAGTCGCGGTGTGTCTGTTAACGCGGGGCCGCGTCTTTTCCCTGGTGGAAAAAGCGCGATGTACCGTAAAGTTTGAATGATTTGTGTGATATCACCGATCGAATCGTCTGCTATCACCAATGAAATATCGTCAAATTGGGTTAAACGATTTTTAACCCCCTCCTCTCCCTCCTCTCTCTCTCTCTCTCTCTCTCTCTTTCAGTCTATTTTTTATTTCTTTTTTTTTTGTTCTCCATTGGGAATTGACGCAGGAACGTATGAGATATTATTTTTCCAACAGCATGACACGATTGAATATTCCTTCACGTATTTTGCATTGCTAAAAATTGAAATATTTATGTCAAGTTAGCCGATTTTTCTTGATAATCATATAAACGTTTTAATATTATAAATAAAATAAAATAAAATATCCTTTCTTCAAAAAATATACTAAATACCTTAGTCCTAAATCTTCGAATTACGTACATTGATTACGTTTACAATTTACGATAGAGAGAGAGAGAGAGAGAGAGAGAGAGAGAGAGAGAGAAATAGAGAGAGAACAATGTTTGTTAGTTCACGCGTGTTAGATAGAACATTTGAGATGTAAACAGGAATGCTATGGGACTAGTGTCACTGTGTTGGTAAATAGTAAGGGGCACCTATCTAGAATGCAATTACATGCCACACGCGTTACTTGACAAAGGAAGGAAATGAAGGAAGAAAAGTATGTAACTATGAATTAAAAAAAAAAAAAAAGAGAGAAAAGATAAGAATTATATTCTTACAACTACTATTAATTTTTGTTATAAAATATTTGTAAATTTCTATGAGTAAAAATATATTTTAGAAATGAATTATTAAACTAATACAGATACGAATACACCTGTTGTAATTAATTGTATACGCTTGAAGATTTTAATAAAATGAAAATTGATGGTATACAAATTTCAAACATTATCGAACGTTTATGTATACATATGTAGCAATATTATGCTTTATCATCCTCTCTCTCTCTATCTCTCTCACTCTCTTTTACTTTTATCAAAAGTTTCGAAGAGAAGTAGGAGACGGGTCCCATTCTCGTGAACGTTCTACGTGCTACTAAACTCGATTTCGAATACATCAAACAAAAATCCAATTTAACTCTGCTCTCGGTTAAGCGGTTACTGTGAAGAGGATCAAGGAGTATCCAAGTGACAGACGAAAAGAGAAAAATAAAGAGAGAGAGAGAGAGAGAGAGAGGGAGAGAGATATACAGTTCGAGAAATAATCAAATCAGTTTCCACTAATATTCTATAGTTCGTATTATGACAAACTCAGTTACTAATCCATCTATCTTCTGACGATATCAACCCCAGATCATTTGATTTAAGAAATGAAAAGAAAAAAGATATCCAATTTTTCAGCTTCACGACGTTTTTATCAGAATCCAATTTTATTAACCACCAAATTTTTTAAAACGATCAATAAAATGTCCAAGTCCTCAAAAGTCGATTTAACGAACTGTAATAAAAATAATGTAATCCAAATTTGTTTGACAGATATTTACAATGGTAGAACGTATTTTATTAACACAAATAATTGGTGGTTCATAAAATAAAATGAAAAATTAAATATTATAATTTTATAAATAAACAAGGAAAGAAAAAAAAAAGGATAATGATAACTTTTTTTTTGTAATATTTTTCTTTGCAATAGAAAAATGTTTCTTAAAACGCGATTGAAGTTGGGTTTATCATCGTCGTCGTCGTCGTCGTCGTAGTCGTCGTCGTCTTTGTCGTCAAGATAGTTGAAATTTACATATAAATGATTTAATTAAAGGCACATCTTTCCTGCACCCCTTTGTTAAACCAAGATACCTATATACCTGTCACTCGATACCGATGAAAACCGATAGAACGGATTTCTCGAAGCGTTTTCGTTTTCCGACAAGTCCGAAAACGGTATTATTTTCTCGACATTCGCGCATCGATATTATCCAGACTGCTGCTCTACTTTTCTCAACAAGCTTTTCCTATTTCCTACATGTATGTATGTATGTATGTATGGGTTACCAACAGTGAGATAAAAAAATGTAGAAGAATCAATGAAAAGTACCAAACACTCAGCGTATCCTACTGTCAATGTATTTCTGTTTTCTTTTTTTTATTAATTTATTATTATATTTACTAAATGTATTTACCCTGGTTAAATACATTGCACATTATAGTGTACATAAATTATTATATTTGTAAGTTTTATAAATAATAATTTACCCTTAAATAACCAAATCTGTATTCATACGAACTTGCCACGTTTTCATACTTCCACACATTTTTCCAGTTTTTTTTTTCTCTTCTTATTATTATTTTTCATCCCCTATTTGGTACCTCTATTTTCTGCAGGCATGTAGCTACAAGAATATCGATAATGTTACTGCACACTCTCTCTCTCTCTCTCTCTCTCTCTCTCTTCTTTTTTCTTTCTTTCACTAACCACAAGTCAGCAATTTTTCAAAACATTTCGCGAATTATAGACGCTTAGATACTACCACCATAGACGAAGAACTTATGCAAATTTTTTTTTCCTACTTAACAAAAACATCAAAACAAAATAAAAGAATGTAGAATAAAGAAGGAAAAGAAAAAGAGAAAATGAAAGAAAACATAAGTAGCTTATTTCTCTTTTCTCATGAACACAGTTGATCGTTGCAACATCGTAATACTATTTTTTTTGTTTTGTTATTTTTTACCATTATCTACCCCATTCCATCCCATCTTTTTCCCGGTTGTAAAAAACTCTTGCGCTAACTGCAGTTAATATTCCGAAATGAATGAAAAGCTTGCTGCTAAACGATGAAAAAAAAAATAATAAGAAATAAAGAGGAGATGGTGAGGAAGGAAAAAAGAAAAAGAAAAAGAAAAAGAAAAAAAAAGAAAAGAAAAGAAGAAAAATAAAGAACGCATCCCATATCGAATTTTTCTTGTCCGTTGCACGTACTGACCACATAAATTGTGTATTTTTCAAACCAAAAGCCTGTGTTTTCTTGACCTTTTCTTTTTCTTTTTCTTCTCCTTCTTTTTCCTTATTTCTTTTCTAATAATTAATGGTCTATGAAAGTTAAACATACATACGGTTCATCTGCCTATAAATAATTTCATCCTATAGAAAGCTAAACGTTATGTCGATGTATGAAAAATTATTCAAGTTAAAGGTTAAAAATAAATTGATAACAAACGTAATGAAAAAAAAAAAAAAAAAAAAACTATTTCCGTCGTAAGGAAATGGTCATTAACTTAAAAAGTGTATAAGTAGGAAGGACAGAGTGCGAACAGAAATAGAGAAATTTAATGGGCGTGGTAAGTATCCTTTCTCGTGAGAGGATGCAACGATGAGATAGAAGAACCCTTGAAAAACACTCCCGGTCTTTTTTCATTTGCTCTTTCTCTCTTTCTATTCCATCACTGGAGAACACCAACTAAAAAGGTAGTCAAGGCAGGTATCTTTTATCGTTAGGAACAAYGATCGATCGATCCTCAGAGTCTAACACCGTTTTGCGGTAGGGCAGTTCTTTTCGGTGAATGAGAGTCGAACTAAACGATCAGATTACAATCGGATTGTGATCTTTAAAGCTAGATATTTCCCCTAGTTTGAACAAGAAAAACAGAGAAAGAGGGAACAAAATAAAGTATTAAAAAACGTAGAAAAAAGAAAATGTGCTTTTCAAACGGAATAATCTTACTTTTTCATAGGGTACTTAGTTATAATATTTACACTAACGATAAACTACATATATCGTTCTCCTTATCTGTGTAATTCGATGTAATTTAAATCGTATGTCAACACGATAGGATTTTTTACATATCTTTATTTTTTTTCTAGTATGAAATAACGTTTTAAAAAATTATTTTAACTTGTACGTAAATTATATTCATGAAATATAGTGTATTTGTATTTTGTATTTGTTTCAGATTATTGCAACATGCGCAACGTTTTATCTACCATGTCTGGTGATTTTGTACCTTTACTGGAGGATATTCCAAGCAGCTCGGAAACGTATCAGAAAGAGGCCAGGAACAATCGTTCAACCTCCTCGCGAAAGAAGAGGAATCCTACGTTACGTAACAAAAAGGTAATATCATCCTTTCCTTTCATTCTATCTTACACTTTAACCCTTAAACCATTTAGTTAAATTTATCCGATCGTACGATCCATTTGAGCCAACAGTTTACAAGTCAACCAACCAACCAACCAACCAACCAACCAACCAACCAACCAACCAACCTACCAACCAACCAGCCGTTCAGGAAAATCCAACGATTTCCGATTGTATTTTTCTAGTGAGAAAAAAAACATTCTCTGTCGAAAGATAAAAACGAACGTTTCGAATTGTTTTTATCGAAATCGAGATAACGCGATCGGTTGAATTTGTACGCGACATAGATCATCAACTACAGCAAAAAGTAGAATCAAATCGATCCATCTGTAAGATCGAAGTGTCATTTCGTATTGCAAATCGATCCTTCCGTAAAAAGTAGCGTTGGATCAAAATATCCCATCGAATTCGGTTTCTCTATTTAAAAACAAAAAGGACAAAAATGCAATCGTTTGCAACAAAAACTAAAAGAAATGATTGAACGATCTAGAAGTGCTTTCAATTTTGATAAAAGGTCATTTTGTTTTGTGCCACATTTTCTTTTCGATAAATAATAAAAAGTAAATATTAACCATTATTTCTTTATCGTTCGAATAATTTCTTTTTTACAAAATATCGACATTCATGAACATATTCCTTCTTTTTTAGTTTTTACTTGATGCTTTTCAGGAAATAGCTTAGAATTCAATCGACATGTTCCACTCAGCATCTAACTTTATACATTTTACTTTACTTTTCGATCAAATTTATTTACCTGTAGTTCCACGTAAGTATTATTATTACATTTGACTTGATTGAATGACTAAATTGATATATTTCGATTGGGCAGAATCTGAGTAGTTGCTTTACAGCAATATTTTATTTATTAATACAAATCTGTAAAAAACAATAATCTGTTCAAATAATAAATTCAGGGATTTTTGTATTTGTATTTTTATGCAACTTACAAATTCTGCAATCCGCAATAATTGACGAGACTCGAAGAATTATTAATCCTTACATCGCATAAAAAAAATAACATTTTTTTCAACGAGTATAAAGCTTTATTTTTTAAATTCTACAAAAAGCTATCTCCTGAATGAAACATACAATGTGAGAATAAAAATTGTTCTCATAAAAATCGGTCAAGAATTCCAACTACATTCACAGCTGGCATAAAACCGGGAGGATGACAAACAGCCTTAATTTAATTGTCCAATTGTCCTGACTCTTTGTTCCTAATATTTGCGCGTTAATCGTTCAAATTTAATTAATCTACGGAGCAAAATTATAGCTCGTTCATTTGCAAATCGTGTTAAACTTGATCAAAGCGTAACGTGAAACGGTTTCACAGCGATTTCATCATCTCCCTACTAAAGTGGAATATCTCGCTATCGAATAATTAGTCGAATTCTATAACATTTTAAATTGATAAGCAAAGAATTTGTAATATTTTTTAAATTAACTTTTCAAATGAAAAATTCAATTCAATTAAAACGACTCAACACAAATTTTTCTCCAATGCATTAACCAGGTAAAATATTTAAAAAATTAACTTAAAAAATGTTCAATTATGTATAGTGAATACAAAAAAGATGGTTTTTTTTATCTATAAAAAACTACTAAAATTACACGGTTAGATTAAAGTGATTAGGAAATTTAATTACAAGAAGTACCAAAAAATTTGTATGAAAAAAAAAACAAGGAATAGGGATAATAAAAAAAAAGTGAAGTGAACAAATGCGAACCTGCGTGCGCACTTTTTTACCTCATCGTTGAAAATCGAGAAGGATTCCTGTTGCGCTTTGAATCCTTTGAATCGACACAGTAGTTTCATCAATTTGAAAGAGCTAGTCTAGTTTAATTTGTTTCCACGAGTGACTCCCTGCTCCTTGTTATCCCCCTCTTTTCTCTCTCTCTCTCTCTCTCTCTCTCTCTCTTCAATTTTTTAATCGGAAAAAGTGAAAGAATGAAATGAATAGAGAGAGAGAAAGAAAAAAAAAGGAAAGCAATCGGAAGCTTTGAAAATTGACGAATACAAATATTCGTTATACGACGATAGACTTTCATAAATAAAATCTTTTTATTTTTAATGACTATATTAATATAATCATAAAAGTTAGACATATGGCAAATAAAATGAAGAAACTATAAATGACAAAAAAATATTAAGTTTTATCTTGTATTTGTGTTAATTGAAATAAACAGGCAAAGAGAGGAATCAACGGCGTTCACAATAACACGTTCAACACCGGATCATTCGTCGATTTCTCCGGAAAAGTCATCGTCGTATAACGATGGGAACGTGGTCCAATCGACAGGTGGAAACTTAACAAGCAATACTGCAGCCAATTCGTCGAATTCAACGACTCAAATGACAAGTGGAGCAGCAGCAGCTGTAGCATCGGCAGCTGCAACAGCAGCAGCAATAACAACAACAGCAACAGCAACAACGACGACAACGACGATGACAACAACGACGACGAGTGGTCCAAGTTCTTCGGCAACTTCAACTACGGTACGTCAAGCAACATCGACGAAAAGGAATCGCGAGACAATCGAATCGAAGCGTGAAAAAAAAGCAGCAAAAACATTGGCAATCATCACCGGTGCCTTCGTCCTCTGTTGGCTACCATTCTTCCTTTTAGCGCTTTTACGTGTGATTTGTTCCGAGTGCGAGATACCCGACATAGTCTACAGTGTCTTCCTTTGGCTTGGCTATTTCAACAGTACACTCAATCCTGTCATTTACACCGTATTTTCACCCGAATTCAGGCAAGGCTTCAAGAGAATGCTCTGTGGTAGCTCCAGGGTGACACGCTGACATTGGATTTAATTTCCTTTCCCGTTACCACCACTATATACTAAACCATTTACTACCATCACTACCCACCACGACACTACACCGATTATAATATCATTGGTACTACTCTCTTAAAGGAAGAACTTTTAATCTTTTCTTTCTTTCTTTCTTTCTCTCTTTCTCTCTTACTCTCTTACAAACACAAGTCTGAGAAGGAATAATAGAAAGTACGGAAACTCTTACCTCTCTTACTTTCATTTATCTTCAATCTTTCTTCCTTCCAACTTCAGTCTCCTTTAATCACAGTTAATTGATCATTGAAGATTAACAATTATCCAACATTTAATTTACCAAGAAATAATTGAGTTTATCATTTACAATTAGTAATCCATCTTTTATCACTTCTCCTCACACAGATTTATTCATAACAAGCGCACACAGAAGAGGTCTACAAAACACCAGGCATTAACTTTTTCTTCCTTGTAACCCTTCTGTTTTTCCACTTGAATAGCAATGTATTATATCTCGTGTATATAACGCATATATTCTAGAGTTAAAGGTCACACTTGGAACATGGCCAAAAACCATGAGTACATATATAAACACATACGCGTACACACACATAGATACATTTCTACAAAAACGTAGTAGCTAACATACTTGTATACACATTTAATTAAACGTACGGTAGAAGAATCGCGTGTTTAATCGTGATCAACGTTGACATCTTGTTTTATTCCTTTTTTTTGCTTTTTTTTTGTTTTGGTTGTGGCAAACGATTTACCCCCTTTTTAACAGTTCCAATTCTAGGCTGGACCGACAATCAGTGGTGCGATCTCTACTGATCTAAATCGTTTAACCGTAAGAATAATAAAAAAAAAAAAGAGAGAAAGAAAGATGACCAGCGTGAATTCTCTGTGTACATGCAAGAGAGAAAAAGAGATGGGAAGAAAAAGACGCATTGTTCCAATTACTCTCGTCTTTAAAACGCATTAAAAGGGCTTTAAAAGCATCACTTTAAAAGTACATACTGTTTAAGATTGCTATATCTGTACACACACACACACACTCATTCACTATTTATCTATCCTTTATTCCATCATGTAACATACGTCTCTATAGATTACATACACACACCCATACACTACCGATAAAAAGTTTGAGCACGCGTACTCTCGTATATGAAGTATATTGAAATTATTGCAAATTATGTTTTTGTAATTATTGATTTTTTTTGTTTATATATGAAAGTGGAAAGAAAAAAAATTGAATACTTTTTAACTCACGCACGTATACCATAGATCGGTCGAAATTATTTGACCACCATACAAAATGATAGAAATTTAGCTTATATAAATAATTATATCCTTTGCAAATCTTTTCAATTATCTCTTTTAGAAGATCTCACAAGTTTTCTCTCGACATTGAGCAGTGATTGTACATAAGTGTGTAAAGCAAATACAAGTAGGTGTACCCAAACTTTGAACAGGTAGTGTACAGGCAAGCACGTATGCACGTAAGCACCTACGCACGTACACGCATATACAAGTATTGTATTATAGAATTAAGAGAGGAAATTGAGGAAGTATGAGAAACTAATGAATTCTAAGAGTGAATAGAAAGTGAGAAAGAGAGAGATCGAAGTGTCAACTTCGAATTTGCTTTCGAATATATCGCGTCCGATCGTGAAAGAGATAGACGACGAAGGCTTGAAATGAGAGAAAGAGAGGAAGGTAAGAAGACCAACTTTGAACTCACTGTATTTGTAATAAATTTACGAGGAAGAACTCCTATAGAGTTCAAGGGTTCTCCGTTCGTTCCAAACACACCCTTTCTCCTCATCTTCTTCCTTCTTCTCCTTCTCCTCCTCCTGCTTCCCCTTTTCCTCGTCTTCATTCTCCTTCCCACTCCAAAACTTAGTTTGATTCTTCTCGTTAGAAAGTCGAGAGTGTGTGTCTCGAAAAGTTAATTTTCCTAACGGAAACTGGCAGGGAGTTAAATTTGTAAATTAAACGAATCTCTCATTCTATTCGAGATGACGATTAAATTATTGACTTCCTTGTTTTTGTTTGTACATTTTTTCAATCTTTTAAATAGCGTTAATTGGACAAGAGAAAAGAGATTTTTTTCATATTTATTATTTTTTTTTTTTTTATATCATATTGATATGGCTCATCATATTCATATTTTATTTAATTAAACAATGGTTCTTTTTATTTGTTCTCATTATATTTTGACTAGCAGTATTTTTAAAGAAAAATAAGAATTTAAGAAGGAAATAAATTAAAATCTTGTATACGTGTGTCTTGTTTGAAAATAAAATTTACAAAATGAAAAAGGATGTATATTTAAGATAATGAGACTCATTTTATGAAAAATGAGAAAATAATTAAGAAAAGATAATAGGAAAAAATAAAAGTCGTTAGAATTTGATAACGAGGAGGATATTTTTCTTCTAAAGCTCGAGGTTACCTAAAGATAATTACTTCTTCGTATCATTAAATGTCTTTTCTTATTTTTCTTTCCTTATTTTTGCTGCTTCTCTTGCCGATTGTTTTATATATATATATATATACTTTCTTTGAATTTTTGTTTTATTTTAATCTCCGAGATAGAATTCGCGGTATACTTGGAAACGAAGCCCGTTTTTTCCTATTCACTATAGTTAGCTAGCGTGTTAATATTTATCTCTTTCTCAGTTTGGGCTCTCGTTTATCTTTGAGTTTTCGTAGTAGTTGAAATAACACGAACGGCAATGTAGTGCAACGTGAAAATGGCATCGAATGTTATAGGTCTCGGATATTGAAATTTTTCTTTTTGATGACACAGAAAATAGACCCGGTGAAAATTGATCTAACTCGTAAATATAATTGAATCTTTAAACGTCGCATTTTGTATTTATGCTTCTAGTGATACATTGCCTATACATACTATCGGAAATTTATTTATTGTTTTTCCTATAATGTTATCACAACGAATATGGAACGGACAATTTGAAGAGTTAGGAAGAAAATGGGAAAGTTTTTGAATAGAAATAAGAAACATTGCCAGAAGCGTGGTATATTTTGTAAAATTGAAGACAAAAGTAAATTGTTTCTTGGAAAGCAGATATCTCTTGCAAACTTTGAATTGGATATAGGAATGAAATCAAATCATAGACAAACGTGAAGTCGAATAAACAGGAAAATCTTGTTAATGTTTATCACATTGCAGCATTTAGGGTTACCAGAAAATTTCTGCTGGATGGAATTAGTTCTGGATTAAAATATAAAACTAAAAATTACTGCATAACAAAATAAAAATGTATTATGCTTATCGTCGTGTTCCTTTTAGTGAAAAATTAAGAAGAAGGTGAAAATGTTTATAAAAAAAAAAAAAAAGCTCTAACAAATGAGTGCGTGTACGTGTACGTATGTGTATATTCGCAAAAAAAAAAATTTTAAAGGAAAGAGCGTCGCGTAGATCGAATTGTTATAATGTTAAATCGTTATACGTGTCGTTCTTTTTGATTTTGTTAACTGAAAAGTTATTAAAAATACAAATGTAAAAAAATAAGTAAATGGCTAAGAGTGCTGTTCGTTGTACTTTAAAAATTACCAGCATCTACGTCAAAACCTTTTTAGGTACAACCTTCGGAAATGTCTTGTTCTTGCTAATAAAAAAGTTAATAATTAAATTAATATATTATTAAAACTTTAAAATCCATCAACTGTTACTTATAAAATTAAAGTATTTTCATTCAGTTAAGATAAATAAATTTTGATATAAATAACATTTTTAAATATAATTTTCTAAAGTGTTTTAATTAAGGATTGTTATAAGTGAAGAAGAAATTTTGCAAAATAAAAGAAAATAAAAGAAATTAGTAGAGAACGAAGACATTTCGTGATAAGGATTGCATAAGACACTTCCCCATCAGTTGTGCCTAACAAGGAAATTTAAATCAGCAAAGGTCTGATAATCCTGTTCTATCGCACGTTCTTAGAAAGAAAGAGAGAGAGAGACAAGGATCGATCGATCGTAAGTCCTAGCGAAAACCACAGATCTTCCCGTATTAATAATCACGTTAGTTTCGTCTTCCACGATAACTTATCCATCATTCTTGAGATTCGAGCATCGAAACAAAAATGTTTACTCATCAAAATGTTCACGTTCCAATTATAATAACGTTCTTAATCTTTCTCTCTTTCTCTTTTTCTTTTTATGTTCTTTTATTCTTCTTCTTCTTCTTCTTCTTCTTCGACAGTTAATAAGAAATAGAAAAATAAAGAAAAGGTAATAAAAAAAAATAGACAGATAGAGAGAGAGAGAGAGAAAGAGATGAAATCAAAAAATTCGATGTATCCCGATTAGCCAACGATTTACATCGCAATGCTCCGCTATTTATCGACGTTAATTGCCTAAGATTGTAAAATTGAAAAAAGCGCGAATAACAAATATTGCGAGGAAAAGAAAATAAGAGAGAAAGAGAGAGAGAGAGAGAGAGTAATCTTTAAATATAAAAAATAAAAAAATACTTAGAAAAATGAAGTAGTTATTATAAAATAAAAAAAATAAAAAAATGCATACAAAAAAAAAATTAACAAAGCGATATTAGTAGTTGAAAGTTCAGCCGATACGTGCGTGCATCCGTGTATAAAAAAAAAAGAACAAAAATTTGAGTGTGAAAGTATGCGTGAAAGAGAACGTAAGCATGTACGTACGTGTAATACATATGAGCGTGGGAGAAAGAAAGAAATACATGCGTTTGAATTTAATCGCGTTTCGCAAAGGACCATTGAGAAGAGCCCCGTGATTCTCGCTCAACAGAAAGGGAAAACATTTTCTGGGTGGATCGAAAATAAAATAAAATAAAATAAAATAAAATAAAATAAAATAAAATAATGAATAAAGAGTCAAAGGTAAAAATAAAAAGAAAAGTCCGAAATAGCGCAGCGTGTATTAAAACATTTCAAAGCGGCCGCTTGCTTTATATTTATTCCCTCTTCGATTAAGAATCGTAAAACGACGATTACGATTATTTCAATGACGAGATGATAAAGTAATTACGTTTGAATAAATCGAATTACGAATGGTTTTTTCGAAAGAATCAAGAATTTGCCTTTTCAAAATTCCCTTATCGTCTCCTATTTTCCTTGTTTAAAAAAAAAAAAAAATGAAATAGATATTTGTAGTAATCTTTCAAGAATGAACTTTAAATAATCCCATAGACTTTTTATCTGACTTCTCATCATCATAGTCAAACCTAGACGTATGTATGTACATACATAATATACAGATAAAATATATATACATACTAGCATCAAGATTGGTAAGTACATATATATATATATTTACGTCTTATCCTTTAACTCGATAAAATCTTCTTATCCTACACTGGCTTTATCCTCCACCCCTTCTTTTCTCCATTTTGAAGTTCTTTTTTCACGTTTTGATTTCACGCAAGGAATACTTGAATGATGAGAATGTTCAAAGTATTGGATATATTTCCAGATGGAAATTGGTAAAGTAATGTAAAATAAGATAACGTAAAAGATATCGAAAGTGTCATATACAGGATATGAAATAAGAAAAAGGTCATGCATTGAGAAATAATCTGTGAGAAAAAAGAAAAGCAGGGGTGGGAGGAGGATACCTGTCGTATCCTCGATGCTAATACGATATCCTTGTATATATTTTCGAGATATCCTGACACAACTAAGGTATACAATCTTTTTCTCTTTCATATTCTTACATATTCTACTTTTTTTTTTCTTTTTATGTTTCTTCCATACGAATGATCCAAGAAAACAGCACGTCGAGCATTCGAATCCACCTCCTCCTCATCGCTCGTTTCAAATTCGACCAACCGTGCACAGGTACAATATTTTTCTTCATTTTTCTCTATTTTTCTTTCTTCACGAGAAAATACTGAATATACAAAATAATATATACTTGTATCATCATCAAGATATATTTGTTATAATTTCTTCATGGATAGATAAAGTATATATTATAAGTTTCACAATAATTTTTAAATTATCTCTAGTCATTTTTAAAATAATGATTACATAAGTTTTAAAAACTCTATTATTATCCAAGTTAAATGTTCTGGAAAATGATTATTTTCATTATCCTTATTAAAATTACGTAGTCATAATCAAAGTTTGTTCTTATAAAAGTCAAATATAATTTTATTCGGCTTTAAAACGAATGTTAATTCATCTTATCTTCATTTCCATATTTGTTTTATCTATCTAATGTAAGTATAAGCGTATCTTACAAAAATTTTCAAAGGAATGAACGTAGAAACGATAGAAGAAGTATAAATTTGAAAGAAAAGCTATCTGTTTTACTTGTACTTTATTCTAACTACTCCTAAAGTCTTGAGAAGTATTCGGAAACTTTTGACCAAGGATATATATATATATACGTATGTGGTATCAAAATTGATTCAACCGAAAGTTATGTCGTAGTAAACATATCGAGAGTATGTAATATAACGTTAAGTTAAAGTTACATTTTATGGAAGAATACGATAAGGTGTGGGTTACTATCACAAACAACTTTTTAAATTTTTTAAACCAAAAAGACAACTCGTAAAGATTTCTTTTCTTTCAACTCAACGACAAATAAAATTTACGTACTTCTTTATTTTATGTTCAAAAAAAAAGTTCAAACTAGCTTGGAGATAATCTACGTAATAAAATCATTTACTTGTACTTACTTTCATTTACTACTAAAAAGAAATAACTATAAAGTAATCATATTGCACGAATATTTACAATTTTATGAGTGTCAACGATTAGATCAAATGTTTTCATACGTATATTTTTTCTTGGTCTTTTCCTATTTTTTATTTTTTTTTTAGGGGAAATATTTTTGGTTATTTTTTTTTCGGGTTCTTTTATAGGGCAAAACGATTCTTCTCCTTCTTCGTTTCCACGTCAATGCCAAAAAGCAAAGCGAGCCTTACGTACGAGCCAAGATAAGTATAGCGATTCTCTCGTTACACGATTATACAGCCGTCGGAAATTTCACTCAACTGTGCAACTCGGTTTTCAGGTTTCGTGATTTTATCTCGTATTTCCTTTTCTAGGATCCACTTCCTTTTGCTTTTCTTATTCTTGTCAGGAATATCTACTTTCTCATCTTTCCTTGTTTTTCTTTAAATTTGCATATGTACGTACACACTCGTAAATCCACACACAAATAAACAGATATTAAATATACGAAAATATATTAATAATATTATTATCATTGAATTATACATTATAATATCTTTCAAAAAAGTTTTCTTTCCCTTGACATTTATAAAAAAAAAAAAAAAGAAAAAAAGAAAGAAAGAAAGGGAAAAGCATAAAAAGGTCCGAGTAAAACGCCCTTTAAATTATACGACATCGCTGCGATTGTCTACCCTCTATCTAAATCTTCTTTTCTTTTTACTTTTTTCCTCTCTCGGTTGTCTTTCTCTCTTTCAAACACCATTCTGTCGACTTTTCTTTCCATGCATTTTTAACGAGGACTAATAAGCCACAAAAGCAAGGTAAGAAACATTAAATATATCTACTGGAAATCGTTGGCAAGAAAAATAAATCGCTAATCAGCCGTTACTTTGGACAAAGAAGATCAAAGTGAACTTGCAAAAGTTTAAATTTATTTTAACTTTTACATCTAATAAAATTAATGTTTTCCTTACCCATAACTTTTGTTAAACTCAAATCTACTTCTTTTATTTTGAAATCATTTGCATGTTTCAACGTTGGAAAAACTTTGTTTTAAATCGTAATAAATTATTTAAATATCGTAATAGTTTAAAAACCAACAATTTGGAATCTTAACTTAGCATTTGTTACTTAATGCTTAATTCTTACAAAATGAAAGACAAATAATTGTTACTTACATTAGTACTATTTTTTCATAATTCAAGTATAAATTGTAAAAGAAGGATTACTTGAATTTTTCTTTCAATCGCATTAACAAATCGTTAAAGAATTGTCAATTTTGCAAAACCATATATAATCTAACATACGACAATAGTTATCCAACGAGGAAACAAGCAGACTCTACATAAATCGTCTTTGGTGCATAACGAATAAAGGCGAGTAGAAAATAAGGAAAGAGATAAATCGATTGTCTCGATAGGATCGATTGGGGTCGAGAGATGATATCAATCAAGTAATGTATACCAAAATAACTGGTAACAAGAATATAAAATGAGAGTGTACAGCAACCTGATAATTTACAACCTGATAATCAAACTGTACTACTAATTTTTTTTTTGTATTTTTTTTTTTCTATTAAATTAAGTTACTTTCTCAACAGTCTCGGATAAAACTCTTCGAGCAATCAAATGGTTAAAACGTGTATGTATTAAAAGTATAAATCGCCAGAAAATTTGTAGAGCAACGTCATATTTTTCCTACTTTAATTAAGAAATCTAATGTTTATCTTAAAGTTGGAAAATGTTAAGAAAACAATGGAACGTTTTGTGTACTCCTTTACAAGATTTAAGTATCCGGACTGTAGTTCACTTCCATTGTTCTCTCTCACACTATTCTGGAGCTATAAGATTCCTTTCATTGTCGTCGAAGGAAGGAGTAAACGGTTCCCTTTATACAGATTCTAAAAGGAATCGATAGATCCAGCGTCCTTTCACAAAGCTTTCCCAGTGATATAAAATTCAACGATATAGAATGTATAATATTCAAAAAAGGCTAGCCATTACCATACATTTATTGTTATACTAACGCCCTAGCGATAAGATTTTTGGTAGAAATGAAAAAGAGATTGTATTTTCTTTTTTGTAAAAAAAAAAACAAACTTTCGAACACATACGTGTTTCAAAATGCATTTACTTTATAAATAATTGAATTTAAACTCGAGTCGACAAATATTTTGAAAAAAGTATGTTTAAGAAAAATTTATCAAACGTAGTATTCCCTTGCGATAAGACTTTTGCTAGGAACTTTAATAGAAACTGACTTTCTATACTTTCAACAAACTTTTTGATTCTTATCCCAAGGTGAATTTACTTTATGTATAATTGAATCAAATTTTAGTTGAAAAATATTTCTACTAGAGTATTTACATATATACCAAAGTTATCAAATATATCATCTCCTTGTTATATCACTGAAACTGCATCATAAATATATTTTAAATATAATCATATCAAATTTAAATCGGATAACTTTAAAAAACAAAGATACATATTTTAAAACAAATGTATTATACATTAAAATACGTTCTTTTATGGAGAATTTATCTTGTACATAATTGAATGCGATTATAGTTAAAATATATTTTCTAGAAAAGTATTTTAATCGTATATCTTTTGTACGTTTATCTTGTATGAAAATACATGGAACACGGAAGAGATATCCAAAATACTCGGAGACGTCGCTTTTGAAGAAAATACTGACGAAAGTAATATGTAACCATTCGTCATGTGACGTACGTCAAGTTGGTTTGACGTGACCATTGATCATGACAAGTGTCTCTTACACTAACGTATACCGTGTTGTTCGTTTCTGTGGGTGATAATCGTGTGACAGGATTTCATTCATCGTAGAATACACGGACAACCCCCTTTCTTCCCCTTCGGTAACATCAAAACCGTCTGTGAAACAGGAACTGTGACGTATGCATTCCATACACACTCATATATACACATATATTTATACAAACATAGGATTTTTCAATAAAAGTTATCGAACATTCTTTTTGTTTGAATAGAGCATTGAAATTTTAACAACTTTTACAAATTTATGTCACATGATCGATTACAATAATAAAAAAAAAAAACCACGTTATATCAAGCAAATGGTCACCATAATTATTTTTACACACGATACGATCAAAGTTCAAGGACCAAATATTTGAACGAAATGATTGACTTTAATTAAACGTTAAAAATGTCAGTTAAGATGTTCCGAAACAAAAAAATAATAAAAACAAGATTATTTATAGTGAAGTTTAAAAGTAGACCGAGTTGTTGCATACACCTACGTCAAGCATCGAAAGTACAGCATAACAGATAGAACGTAGCTTGAATCTATAATATGAGATTAAAGCAACGCACTTGTCCTTTAAACACACTGCTTAACCTAAGCTATAACAGTATAGGTATATCTTCCTTTCATTTGGTATTCGAGCTACGTAAAACCAAACAAAAGTTTGAAGATTTTCATCGTCTTATCGATTATCAAAGTACACGAAAGATTTTTCTAACAAAGATATTACTAACACCTTTTAGAATTTACATATACGTGACAAGATTTGTTAGTTTCTTCAATATTTAATATTTTTTAATAACTAATATAAATTTATGATAAATACGTAAGAAAAGTTTCTTGACAATGCACACCCATCTTTTATTTAAATTACATTTCTTTATATATTTATTTACAAAAAAATATATATATTATTTGATATAAAAAAAAAAAGTATTAAGTAATATATGCGTAAAGATGGGTATACAAAATATATGTAGCCACGTCTATGTAATATAATGGAACGACTTTGCAAAAGGAACGCGAGAGATAGTTTGTCGAGTGAAAGACACAAGCGAATATTAAAGCGATTTCATCGTGGATCACCCTTGAGAAAAATTCTTTCAAAAAGAAGAAAAAGAAGTACCGTTAGAATAAAACTCTAAACACTCATAGAGAAAAAATTGAAAAAAAAAAAAAGAGAAGAGAGAAAAAGAGAGAACAAAGTAGATTATTTCTTTAGATGTAAAAATCATTTTTTGTTGTTTTCAAAAAGAAAAATTAAAAATTTTGAAAGATATCTACGCTCATTACTACAATTAATGGCACATATAAACGTTGTTTAGATAATATTGAACTATTAATCAATATTATTATTTCCTGAATGGCAAACGTTTCGAATGGTTGTAATTTATAAAGTATAACATTATGGTAATATATGTGGAAAATTAGTGGTAAACATAAACACGCATAATATAATAATATCTTTGAATGAATTTAAACAATGGTAAAAATGGAAACGTTCACGGTATTCTTATAACTCGTTCTCGTCGAGAAAAGTAACGTAAATCCGAGATAAAAATAGAGATAAAGAGAGTAAGTAAAAGAAAATGAAAAAAAAAGAAATGTAGTATAAGAGCAAATAATATTTTCTATTATCCATCCCCTTGCAGGCGAATCGGTCGTTCGTACACGTCATTCTTTGCTACTATGCCATTTGCAAAGTGCAATGCAATTAAATTTTAAATTACCTCAGTCCCATATAAACTTTTATCCTCGATCCTTACCGAGTGTGGTTACGAAAGGTAACGATATATTTTCGTCGAATATCTTTTCTTTACCGATTCTATACTTCATTTCTTTTGTTTTTATATTTTACTCTTTTCGTTATATTCCACTGGCCACACAAAAAAATTATTAAAAAATTAATTAGAAAAAAAAAACATTAGATCAGAATAATAACAAATAGAGTAAATTGAAAGAATTGTAGTAAAACAATGGACGCAAACACAGTTTCAATTGAAAGTCTATCTATCTATGCACGTGTTGCGTTCCTGTGTTCCCTTGAAATCAGCCAAAACATTACTCTTTCGGATCAACGACAGCTGTTACACAGTTCTCGTTACGGCAACTTCGGAATTCGAGTTCCGCCTCTTGTCGTTAGCCCGGTTATAAAATTAGAGTCAAAGTCATAATAGGACCTGCGAAAACGTTAATCGACTCTGTTACCTTAGCGAGTTAACTTCTTGCACGAGAAGATCTTTTTATTCGTTCGTCCCTTTCTTATTTCGATGTTGCAAATATGTTAATTATAACATAACATGATTCAAGTAATTTCATTTTAATTCTATTGAAAGCAAAAAATAAAAAATAGTATTTCCTTTAGATAGAAAAGTTCAATGACCTTTATTCTCACGTAGTAGTAGAATTGATTTCTCGTCCCGTTACGTTGCACTTGTCTCCGATTAAAAGAAAGAATGCCAGGACACAGGATGTTGTTAGAACAAAAGATAGAAAAGGAAGATGCTATATGGTGGTGAGAAAGAAAGTCGGTAGTGAAGGACATGAAGAATGTCGAGCACGTGTTTTACGAAGGAAGAAGAGCTTCAAGGTGGAAAATAATGAAGGCCACTATCCTTTTATGATTCTTTGTTCTCTATTTCTCAGAATCGTTTACCAGCAATGCAATCATTCGAATAAGAACTCATAACAGCCATTCGTTTCCAATCAACCTATCGTACAATGCTCGACCATAAGTACTTACGTCCAATTGCTCCTAACTTTTCATTCTACTTTTTTTTTCTTATCATTTCCCAACTTCTTCTCTCATTTGTTTCTATCATTTTTAAAATCTTCTATATTGAATTATTTGTAAGTACATGTTGTAAGAAATAATTTCAATTTTCGAGGAAAACATATTTCAAATTTCCTAACAAACAAATTCTATTCATACGAATGAAAATCGTATTCAATATAGTATAACAAACGATAAATTATATGAATCATAATCAAAGTTATCACAGATAAAGGCTATCAAATAGCACTTAAAAGTTTGCAAGAAGATCGTATGCACCAAAGTTTGAATTATGTCGCTCACCTTCACTCTGTCTTTGATTAGGAAGACCATAGTTTGTACATGATTAACGCAAACCTTCTCCAGAGAAACAGTGAATACGGCCGGTACGTCGTCAGACGCAGTCCCATCTGAATTAGGACAAACTAGTACTACTAGGAATATGAGAATGAGTAGTGTAGGTTTGTATATGTACGTTTACGCATATTAAGCAAAATAGAACAAAGATAATCAACGAACATTGCGCCTAAGTTTGAAACAGAGAAAGACAGTTTGGATGAATTCTATTAAAAATATCATTTTACTTTCCAAAATCAAATTTCGTATAAATTAGAAAGGCCTTGAATGAACTTTAGCAATCGTATTCGTGATTATTATAAAAAAAAAAAGAAGATGAAACCGAGCCAAAAAACAAAGAAAGTTAACAGGTACTTTAAAGTCCTTGACAAATGGAAAGAAACGGAAACGATAAAAGGTCGTAGAAATTGGAGGTACTAATCGGTGCTAAAGTATGATTCGCGTGTCTCTGCGAATGGTGATAAAAAAAAAGAAAAAGAAAGAGGACGAAGAAAAGGAGAAATTTTTCCTTTCTTAAGAAATATTAGCTTTTCAACGGTGGGAATAGTCACGAAACGATGTCCCTCATATACGAAATAAGAACGTGAACGGTGTGTAGATTTTTACCTAAGAGGAAGGGGTGAGAACGAACGTTTTGAGAATTTTATCATGGCAATTTCCGTAAAGTACGCCCTACGAAAATCATATCGTGACTTAAATCTTGATAAAATGGAAAAAGAGAAGATCCGGAATCGTCTCATGTTTAATACTAACTTCTCTTTCTTTCCCTTTTTTGTTTTTTTGTTTTTTGATCTGATCTGATCAGATTATTTCTTCTTCTTCTTCTTTTTTTCTTCCTATTTCCCGAATATTTTTCTGTTTTAAATTTTGCACTAAATGTGCGATAGTTAATTATAAAAATTTATTTTATTAGTTTTTGAAAAAGATAAGATAAAAAGACATGAAAAAAAAAACAAGAGCAATTTAATAAATCGTTCTTTACTTTTCAATTGGTTCAAATAGGAAGAAAAAAGATTTGTCTAGAACTCAATTTGTACCTGTCAATGACTTGAAATTACATCTCACTGTAAATAGGAGAAAAGTAAGTACGATGGTGAATTAAAAGAGTGTTACTGCATAGAAACTGGTATACCATAGACTATGGTATTTTCTTCTGGAAATTGGTTCCTCTCAATGAAAGGACTCTTGTTTATAAAGAAGACAGCATATCGATTCATCGAAATCGTATCTTTCGTCAAAGTACAAATTAAATGGAAAAAAAAGATCAATTGGATATAAAATCGTTTAATTACAGAAGAAAAACTAATGGATTGCTTTTTCTAACTATCAATAAATCGAATATTTTCCAATCTCGATACAAATTAAAAATAAATTATTCTACATGTACTCACGTCCGTATATACGAGATTTAATATTTTCAATTTACAAAACTAAAGAATAAAAAAAGTAATTTATGTAAAATATTTATCAACTTAGTTAAGTAGAATGCAGGTAAAAATAATTTAATAAAAATATCGCGTTGATATAATAGGCGACTTTAAAAATAAAGAATGAAAAAGAGGAAAATTCGAAAATTCTTATTGATAAAATTCGTGGAAAGTTGCAAGGTTGTTTCAATTTTGCGAATAAATGAAACTGTTCGTAGCACGTGCGTTCACTTTAACAATGATTTAGTCTCGTTCTACTTGTCACAAACATGGTGGACCATTGGACATGTACTGTGAACACGTTTGTCCATGTTAAAACGATCGGGGAGGGGGGAATGAAAACATTGAGATTAACGAAGACGAGAAAACGAAATAGAATAAGAAAAAGAGAAAAATTAAGATTTAAAACAATGTTCCTTTTAACAAATTTTTCAAATAGCATAAAATAAGAGAACTGATTGGAACAAAGATGAGAACATTTCAGGAATGAAACGAGCAAGTCTCTTTGATGCAACTCGATGACGGCTCTTTCGACATATTGCTGGGTCTCTATCGTCAAAGTCTAATTTAGCGTACCGCAAACGTAGTGGCAACAAAGGTTAACTTCCATCCAACTGTAAGATCCATTAACACGCTCCAAGTATTGTACACGACACGGATTTAGGATAGCGTGAATTATTCTCTAAAATTCCCCTAATTCTCCTCTCTAACCCCTTACTCTTTCTCTTACTCTCTTTATCTCTATATCTCAAACTCTCTTTATCTCTCCCTCTATATATATATATAAGACATTGCTGGAACTTAGCAGTTGCACAGCATTATATCAAGCAATGAAAGAAAACAACTAAACAAGCAAAAACAAATTACAACCTTTTGAGATACCTGTTATAAATATTATTAAAATAAAAATACACGTGTATCCATCGAAGTCTTCAATCTGAAACATTTTTGTAAACCTGTGCAAATATATTAAAAGTTATATTAATTATGGACTATTAAATATGTATATATATATTTCATATTTAGTTTTAGTGTGTGCCTTCAGAAATGCATTTATACAAATATATCAAGTGGAGGATAATAAAAAAGGTTTGATGATAACTCCAACGAAGATCACCTGCAACAAAAAGAAAACTAKATTAATAATACAATCAAGTGATATGAAGTAGCCTAACATATGAATCGTCCAATTCGTAGATGCACTTTTTAATTATWTTCTATAATTATTTTTATCAAATATCTATCTACCATTGCTATGAAGTTAAATATAAAAGAAGTTATTTTACATTTAGAAAAAATAAAAAAAAATAAAAAAGTAAAAGTACATATATTAAGTTACTAGAAAAAATAATATCCATTAATTATGATGACTAATACTTTAAAACTGTATTATATAGAGAAGAAAAAATTAGAAATTTAATGAAATACGATCACAGTTAAAAATCTTAAAGGCAAAAAAAAGAAAAGAGAGATTACTTTAATACTACTGAACGTTATTTAAGCTTCAAAATAAAATAATAAGGGAATTTACATTTTTTGACTCTAATTAAACACATGTGCATACTTTTGACGATATAGACACAAGTTTGGTGTCCCAAGGAGATGGAATGATCCATCATCTCCACTTACAACTAAAAATTAATGACGAGCAAAAAAGTAAAACAATAAAATATAAAATATGACTAGAGAGCCATTCTTTAAAGGTTCGAACTTGCTGTTGAACCTTTAAAAATAACTCAATAGCCT
>NW_015149100.1:7662-30482 GCF_001465965.1 Polistes dominula
TAGTTCAGATATATAACTTACATATACCAAAAATTTGTATTGATATTAATAAAACTGGCTGCAAAAAAAATTCACAAAAAAACCGCTTTTTTTTTGCACTCGAAGGTGACGTGTCCCCTTAAATCAGAAAAATAGAATCTTTTTAGTCTACATATTAAATCAGCATTTCCCAGCAAATTTTTTGTTAGAGGGTTTAGATGTTTGAAAAACGGAAGTTGTAGCTGCTGAAATTTGTAATTTCTTCTTTTATTGTAGAAATTCTTAGATCTTTATGGATTCTTTCATTAGTTACATACTAGGGGCCTTGCAAAGGTTCCGCAGTGTTTTTCATTGGAATCTCTATAAAATTTCAATTTTTGAGTTACCAATGGTTCCTCATAGTTGAATTTCATAAGTCCATATAGGTTTCAGAATTATTTCATAGCTTGCTATCCAAATTTAATTTAAAATCTCTGCTAATGAACTAATAAATATTTCTTATATTTTCCTTTAGGTAGTTTACTTATGATTGCATATTTTTATCCAGAGTCTATCTATTATCTAGTATCATACATAGATATTTTACTAAATTTCTAGCACCAACTTTCTAATATTTACATATAATGTTGAAGCATATCAATTGCATTATGGATATCGCAGTGCTATGCTAACAGGACTGTATCGTCCGCAAATGTGATCGTAATTATTTCCTCTGAGGTAGGGAAATCTGCCATGTAGATTGCATCCAGTAAGGATCCAAAAACATTGCCTTAGGGAACGCAGAATAAGATTGG
Organism: Polistes dominula; assembly: GCF_001465965.1. The sequence continues at coordinate 8,436 of NW_015149100.1, forward strand.
ATAGACTATAGTCAATTGATTTTAGTATTTCACTATAAATTTTTTGTCGGTGAGGTAAAATTTAAAGATTAAGTAAAAAAAATATGACAATGTTTTTTTAAGCTTATATAGCAGTGTTTGGTACGCCACACTTTAGCAGAAGCTTGTATTATGTCCAGAAATACTGCTGAACAGTTTTTTTTCTATTTAAGATTTTAAGGTATATGAAGAGTCACAAGATGAATTTACTCAATAGTGGAATGGTATTTTAGAGAACCAAACTGATAATCAAAAAGTATAGAGACGTCTACAGCATTGAGGAGGCGATTAATACATATTTTGTCGAATAGTTTAGATAAAGTAAATAATAAACTGATTGTGTGGTTGGTAAAATGTGATTTCATGTGGTGATTTCCCTGGTTTGTGAATAAGGGTAATATAACAACTACTTTCCAAGAACTTGAATAGTAACCTAGACGTAAGATGGAATTTAATAAGGAAGCTATAAATGCGATCTTTTCTTCGGCAATTCTTTGATCACCTTCCCGTTTATTAAATCTTGATCTGGTGCTTTTTCAGATTTGCTTGACCTGCAATTGATTTTCATTAAAATAAAAGGTTTTATTTGTGGAAACAATTGATATGGAGAGTTCAGAAAATTCCTGATGTCTTCATCTTCAGTGAGGGAAATGGAGGAAGATGGTTTAAATATATCAGCCAAGTGAGAGGCGAAAAAATTCTATGGGTCTTCTGACTCATCCACCGTGTGATTGACTAATCGGCGGAATGTCTTGAAACGAACTGGTTGCCTTCCAGAGCGATTAATTAGAGACTGCTGTGAGAGCCAAGTTCTTAAAGTAAATTTTAAAATCTTCATTTTTGAAGTTTTTCAGGGTTCATCTTAATATTCTAATAGCTTTATTAAATTTGCTTTTATCCTCAGGTGATCTGCTATTATGCCATGTTTTACGCAGCTTTAGTTTTTCTATGATTTTTTTATAATACAATATATGTGAGATAGTGGTGGTCGAACTTATATTTCGAATTAGATGTAGAAGCTCAAATTGCAAATATTATATTGCGCGTTAATAGTTTACTACGTGGTCCATATTTTCAGTCGATTTTAATAGTAATGCTGCTACAGTAGTGGAATTTAATATCTCTCGGAAATGATTCTAATTTATAAGTCTATTCTATATGAAAATTGGAGGCTTATTTTCGATAATTATTGTTATATTATTGCTATAATAGGAGAATAATCAGAAGAAATATCGAGTGAAGAGCAAACCTATATATCGAGAAGATATATATTTAACGATAAAGAAATCAAGTAAGTCTGGGATTTTATTGACATCAGTTAATTAATAAGTAAGTTCATCTGAACTAAAATGTGTTAATCTGTTAGTTCCAATGCCTTTTGAAAGTGTTATCCTTTTGTGAAAGTGCTATTCTACAATCTAGAGCCTAGACATTCGAAAAAAAAATTAAAATCTTCTTTTTGCATACTGTGTTTAGGAGGGTAGTAAACTGTTGAGATAGTTAGTTGGCAATGCCAGTTGTATATCATGATACTTAGTGCCAGGAGATATGATCTTGTTTATATGATGCAAGCTCGTAATGTCTTAAGCTTAATTTAATAATAATCGCTGTATCATCATATGCCCTTCTACTTGGATGATTCGTGGAGTACATCTCATGACCATAGATTTGGAAATAAGATTTATCCATAAAGTGTGTCTCCGATATCAATTTTATTTGAATGTCATAATTTTTGGAAAAAAATTCCGACTCAAGTTTTCATTCAGGCCATTGGCGTTCCAAAGGACAATACGTAATATCTTCATTATTTTCTGATGGCTGACAATTTACTTAATATTACCGTTTACAATAAAATAAGGTTATTTATTTATTCAGCATGTTTTTTAATTAGTTTTGGTAATTCACTCAGATTTTCAGAAGTTTCTGAACTATTTTCTTTGTTTTCGTTATTAGTAGATAACGAACTTGGATTATTCCCTTTCATTATTTGTGCGTAGGACATAGATGGATTGATATAACGTTGTTTGTTTTCCACTGAGTTGGTCCGTAAATTTGATGGAATGTTTTGTCTTTCTCTTGAGTCCGAGTGCCGGAAACGTTTTATTAAGTAGCTCTTGATAGCAAGAACACCGTTTGTAGTTCGCAATGTGAGGGTCACTACATGTGAGATAAGTTGGTGAAGTCTCTATGGATTTCTTACATTCGACCATTGCAAATGAACCTACATATTTGGCAAACTAGTAGCAGCTATTGTAGTATTTCTGAATGTAATCACATTTTAGGCATTTTTACATTGTACTATCTCTTTCTTCTTTAAAGGCGGTTTAATTTTAACAATAGTATTCTTTAGTCGATTGATATTATAAACACATTGGTTGTTTGGTTTCTTTTTCAAATCAGTTTAAAACATAGATAATAGACTATGTATAACTCTGTGTCTAATATTACTTATATTAAACATACATTTTGTTAAAGATTGCATTTCAATTACATCATCTATGTAGACAGGATTAGGCGGAGACACTTTTAGTGGTTGATTATTTATTAGTGTATCTTTGTCCGTGCTTGAACTTAAGATAGAGTATTTGTTCACGCTTTGAAAAACTCCTTCTGATTGTAGATGTATTTTGTTTTTGCCGTCGTCTTCTCTTGGTCTTTTTTGTTGGTAGGAATAATTACACTTCTGAAAGAAGTGGCAACTTGCCATAGTAATAACACAATAGATGATAGTATATCCTGGTCAAAGATTGCGAAAGGCTTGTTTCATTTACCCCTGTCTAATTTGAAAACGGAATAAATAGTAATTCAAATTTAACGGGTGATTAACGAGTTTATTCTCGATATTTAAAACGTAAACAATATAAACACGCAGAACTCAGCTTTATATGTTTGTATACTTCGAAAGTTAAATCCTTACTAAAAGAAACATAAAATGAATATATTAAAAACTACTTTTTAACTGATCAATCTTTTATATTTCTATAAAAAAATTTTTATTTATTTCTTGATATTTAGATGATTAATAAGTATATATGTATATATATGTTCTTATTAGTTCTTCGAATGAAATAATTTTAGAAATAATTATTAACAGTAATCTTATAAATTTTTGATAAGTCTAATTAAAATTCTTATATATATATATATATATATATATATTAAATATATTGATTTATTAAGAAATTTAATTAATGAGTATATTTATGTATATATCAATTATTCAAATAAAATTATTAAAAAATAATTGTTAAAAATATCTCCAATTTTTTATAAACGTAACTACAATATATTAAAATATTATTAAGACATCATACTATTCCGAAGAGTCTAGAATAAGTTGAGTATATAAATGTTCTTAATTCATTCCTTGTAATTAAATAAATTATATTCTATTTGAGTATATTTAGAAAGAATATGCCAAGACAGATAATTTGGTAAATTATTATTTATTAGTAATATTTAAGGTACATTCACGATATCCCACAGAAAAGCTTTAAAAGTAGAGTTCCATCATAAAAGGTAAGTGATAAATGTATTTTTTAATCAAAATTATTTTAAATTTAGAGTTCGTTATTATGTTTTAAAAAAATATAATATTAAATTCATAAACAGTCCCTTCCACAACTCCCCAATACTGACTTTTGAAAAGATTCTATCATTTTTTAATGAAAAAGGTGGTTATTTTCAGTCCAACATTTTGTTTCTTAAAAGAATAATATCTTATTCATAACTACTAATAATCAAAAAAATTAAACTACATCTTTATATTCATTCAGCGTTTTCGTGATTTGGTATCAGCGTACGTCCCACGCAATTCTTCACCGATTGATATTTCCCCGCTTCCTTATAACCGCTCCACTAACTATAAGCATATCTACAAAGAATAACAAAAAAAAAACAATATAGCCTAAATTTGTGAATTTCTTAAAGTAACTGATAGAATATTACCCAAAAAATGAATTCTAACGTTTTAATTATAATCCAATAGGACAATAAGATTTCTTTGGAAATTGAAGGTTTCACCAAATGTTTAGTTTCACATCGCACGTCACGTACGATTTGATGCGTAACTTTCGTTCACGAATGAAATCGGTATCGTAACGAGCGGGTGCGCCGGATACGCCCACGGAATTCGGATATTTTTATGTGAAAAGTGAAACTAGAATAAGAAATACTTGTAAAATATAATATATATATATATATATAGGGATTGGTATCTATTTATATATTTTTAGTATTTCATTATTATTATCAAATAATACGGATACAAAAAAGATTATAAATCTGAAAAAAAGTAATCGATATTTTTTAAGTAAAAAGTATTAATTATTTATCTAATGTAATTACTTTATTGATATAAAATATATTTAAAATACTAAATACTTGAAAATCTTTCAAACTACATCAACGATCTATTGATTTTTCCAGAGAAATAAAAAGAAAAGATCGAATAAGTATGATAATTCCGAAAGAAATAGGAATTCTATAGAACTTGTTTGATTAAAGTGAATCATTATCTTATTTAGAAAAATAAGAAAGTAAGATAAAAATAGATATTGATCAATCAAAGCATTATCGAGATTTCTCACCCTTGACTTAATTAATTCGAAGATCGATGGCCTCGTCTCGAGGATAAGGACAAAGTTAACCGATAGAAGGACCAAAGTAACGAATAGGCAATGACCACGAGTCTTCAGATGTAACCTTAGCTCGAGTGGAAAGCACTGGTCGAGCAACTCGTATATAAGTAACGTCGTCATGGATCATGCATTCAGTTAGGCACTTACAATGGAAACATCGTCTATATCTAGAAGTTTTTAAGACTTCAAAACTCAAGAACAGGAGGTAGGTAACCAAAAAAGTAAGAGGAAGTATGTGAAAAATAAATGCGTGTGTGAGTGTGTATGTGTGTTGAAAATAAAAAATAAAAAATTAAACAACAGGCAAAGAAGAAAAATGGTTTCTAATTCAAATCTACAAATGAAAAGAAACAGAAAATAATGTTTTTCAATCTTTTCAAGATGATTAATACAATTTAACGGTATTAAATCCAAAAAGAAAGATAAATCACAGCAATAACGATCGTAATCAATACTTAGAGTATATTCGATAACAGTTGCGGTGAAATTTTAATCCGTTCATGGTTTTCTGCGGTCTATCTTTCATTCGACCACGTGTAAAAGAATAAGAGTTGACAATTCTCTTTCAACAGTTTCAAAATAAGTTCCTAGTTGTAAGTTTGTCACCTTAGAATCTTAAAGGATAATCAAAAAATATTGAGCAGGTAGTCCTAATTTTACATTATTAGTTTATTTCGATTTCATTCGTTCTTCTTCATAGTGTTCTTATACTATCGTATCTCATCGTGGTGAGTTGAGTTTTTATATACATATTTTATAATATTTATCTTATAGAATATTTTATATCATTTATACTATTTATTATATTATATTATCTTATATAATACTCCAAATATAGCATTTTGTTATATTAATATATTTATATAATATAATATTTTTCTTTATATTATATTTTATTAACTAAAATATTACAAAACTTATTTGCAAGGTAAGTAATTATCTAATATTATCTATTCTTATCACTCGTCTCCTTAATATTTCTAATCGTTAAAAAAAATAAATAACCATAATCAAAAAATAAAATCTTATAAATAAATATATTTAATATTTTAAAGGGTTCAATTTATTTATGTACTTTTAAAGCTATTCCTTTTACAGGTAAGGTGACCAAAGTATAAACATTGAAAAAAGTGAGCCAGTAATCACTCCATCGAACGTTTCGAGCAATGGATAACGTCATTCTTGTCCTTGTATTTGCTGGAACTTGTGCGGCTGTCCCACAATTTTTTACACAACCTGAAGCGATTTATGCTCATCCGGCAGTATTGTTGAACACAGCAATGGAAAATACTTTACCATATCATCTAAGAAATGATTTTTATAAAAATCCAAGAGTCGCTTCCAGGCTTGCAAAAGAATCATGGTTCACTAATAAAGAAATGCAGGTAGAATATGAAATTTTATTTTCTACTCTTTTATAACGTCATGAAATTTTTAAGTTACTTACTTGATATGATTTGATATACACTTAATTATAATACTATACGTATTAAAATATATTTAAACTAAATGCTGAAAATATAGCGTTACAAATTTATATTTCAGCATTTTTTAAACCACAATTGTTCAGACAACAGTTGTTTTCAAGAATGATACATTATGATATTTATTGCTTTTTATTCGACGAAAGATTTCAAGATCATTCTTACAAGGAATGTATTATAATTTTCTTTAAACGTTTATAAAACTTAATAAATTTCTATGGGTTAGTTAGAGCTACAGACCGTACATATGGTAGTATTATAAAAAATTATCTTGGTAGAGCCGTTTTCGAAAAAATTATACTAGGAAATTAAGTTTTACTAGCATTCCTATATACTATTTTTTTAAAAACATTTGTCAATAGAATTCATTAACTTAATGCGTATTGGCGAAGACTTAAAATCGATAGATTGGTGGATTGAGTCTCTTTGGATTAACTTCTTTTTTTCTTTAATTTTTATTTTATTTTTCATCTTTGTTATTTTATTTACTTTCTTTTTCTATTTTTCTACAGTATGTTATATTATTTTTATATTTTTATAGGAAATATAATGGCAAATATGGTGCACCTTTATTTCAGAACGTTTCAAGTTTCTTCTATTTACAAATGTTCCTATTTTATTGGTAAATTATTATAAAATTCTTTATTACGCAAATAATATAATTAATAATTATGAATTACATAAAATATAATAATTTTAGAATGTAATATTTTTATATACCTGGGTCGATACATATCTTTGGATATTTATTAGAAAAACATACAAAATATAAATTCAATCGACACATTCTGCATTTTATGAATCAAATACATTTTATGAAGAAATATAAAAAAACGCGTGGTAATAATTTACTAGTGTTTTTGAACGGAATTTTTCAGCTGCTTCTAATGTATTCTCCAATGTTGTCTAATTCTTTCTCTCTGACATACCTTGTAATCATTCTCTATGTAAAATATTATAGAATATACAATTGTTATATATATACGTAATTTTTTAACACTATCACTTCACGTAACTCTATTTAATCTACGTAAAAGAAAAAGTAACTTTTGTCTGAAACATCGTTCCATCTCGTTATCAGATAAAAAATAAAATAATTACAAAGTATTAAATTATATAAAAACAATAAGAGATGAAAAAGAAGCGTTTCATTTCTAAACAGAATTATTATCATGTGAAAATTATAAAATGAATAAAAACTTGTTATATCGTTCGATATTAATTATTATTTATTTGCAGGTAATTGATCGCGAGACGGACAAAATACCACGAGAAAAAATATTCGATGTTTTGCATAATGCTGGTCTTACTCGTAAATAATAATCTCTTAAATATCGCATTGAAATTTTTCTAACGTTATAATTCGATAAATAACAATTTCATATCGTAAGTAAAACAGTATACAAAATACTCGTTGGATACATATAAATGAACTAATATATGATATATACCATTTGTAATATATCAGATATGTTCATTTAAATTTTTTTTTATAGATTCGTTTATAGTGTTCGTATCATTAGTTATTTTGTATAAAAGTTAAGATCTATTAACCCATTTGCATCACACTTCTCAATACGCTTCCACCTAGCGTTATTAATCTGGCTTCAGACGTTCAATTGAAAACCGGCCCTTATCACTACGCATTGTTGTACTACGAGAGAATATCGTTGAAAGCGTGTTATTCCGCAACTGATAATAGGTGGCAATCATTGTATGTGGATTATTCTGCTTCTGGATGCAAATGGGTTAAACAAATATAATGTTCCTGCAAAGGCTGTGAAGCAGATGCATAATTCTAATAAATGAAATAATAAATAAATAAACTTCAAAAATATATAATTATATATTTTAAACCTTTATTGTGATCTTTTATGAACAATTAATGTATTAACAATTATTCGATAAAACTTAATCTTTCTTTAATTAATATTTCTTATAATGCTCGTTTATTATCTGAACACATGTATAAAAATATAAAATTATAATTAACAAATATAATAAATTCATTTATTTATAAATATATGTTAAAATAGATTAAATATACTTAATTACGGAATTAAAAATTAAAAGGAAGTAAATTAAAGAAAAAAGAAATATAAAAATAATACCATAGAAATTAGGATTAGGAAGTATTATGGAGACGATATTCTAAAATTTCACCCTCTAATTCTACATATCTTTGATGAAAATTTTGATAACTCGGCAATTCTTTAATTACATTGTAATTACTTGCTATAAATCTTTTAGCATCTAAAAATAACTCGTACGCTTCAACTCTATGAGCTAGAATATACATATCAATTGAATTATTTATATTAATTTCCATTTGTAATATCTTAGCACAATTTTCTACCAAATCATCAATGTGCAATTGATGAGCAGGCATTATTAGTTCATATGCAAGATTATTTATACATGATTCATCTCCTGTATATATGTAAGTTAATATTTTTTCAAATGCATCTGACGTGATACCATCTAAATCTATTCTTTTTTTATCTTCTTTCTTGGCTTTAATTATTAATGACTTAAGATAAGGATACTGAGACAATATCGGAGAATGTACTTTAAATTCTTTACTTTGAACATAAATAGACATGTCACTGAATTTGCCAGTTCGAAATACCTCATTTAAATAATTGATCAAACTACTTTCCCATGATAGTGGAGGGCTAGATTCATCAGAAGTAATTGCATAATCGGATTTATCTAACTTTACATTATAAATTAATTTACATGCCAAATTTAATTCTTTTTCACAATTTTTACAAATACTAAACTCTCGTTTTTCGCATTCTCGATTAATATTTATTGACGTTTCTGCTATGGTTAGTATCTCCACATCTTCTCTAATCTTGTATTCTATATCTATAACTAAATTTTCTGGTAAAGGTAGAAAAAATATTAAATAAACTTCGACATTTTTACAAGAATTTTTAAAACACTTTGAACATTCTTGAAATTGCCTATCACAATCAATGCATATTTTATAATTTATAGTTGAACCTTTATACCTTTCTATAAATAATTTTGATGTTAATTTTTCTGATAAGTTAAAAAAATATTCAGTAGAAGTTACATTCCATACATGAGATACGGAAGTTTTTTCCGGTACTGCAGGTTCAACATCCATCGTTTATATCAATTTAATGTTCTATTTAATATTATACATATAATACTTAGTAATAAACTGTCTATTATGTAAATAAATCTATAAGAAGAATGAATAAATTTTTAAAATATTATCTTTCCTAACTTTTTATATTCTTATTAAATAATAATAATTAAAGAAATTCAACTCACACAAAGTAATAATAGGATTTAAAATTTGAATCTTTTCAAACGACAAAGTTCTTTGTTAATATATATAATTATATATATTTATATATTAATACCTCATATAGCACATTCATTTCTTTGACAAAATTCTATATCCTTTTGGAATACTTACTCTAATATCGAAAATAACTTCAATTTTGTAAGGATTTCAGCACTAACGATATAAGTTTATACTTTATTTTTACCGACTTCTTACTTTCACTGTAATAGACTCTCTAATGTTCTTTTATATTCGTTAAGTTGCTACGTCACAATATTATTGTTTGTATACAAATCGAAACACTTATTTGAAACGTTGATAAAGTAAATATATTCAAGTTAATTCTCTTGTATGAAAGTTGTCGCGCTCTTAATACTGCGCATGCGCTCCTGTGTTGATTTTTAGATACAAAATAATGGCCGCTTTCGCTCGTGAATACACTGCTAACGATGATCTGCTTTCTCATTGGCTGATTAAATACTAAAAATTATTAATATATTAAAACAACCTCGATTTAAATAAATGATGGTGTACAAATTGTTATTCGTGGCGTACGATCCATTTGGAATTTCGAAAACTTGATGACCTATTTTTTTTTTTTTTTTTAGTCAAGAAATTTTGGAAAGGTGCACCCCTACCCCAACCRCCACTCCCACCACCACCACTCCAACCGCCGCCCCTACCACCATGGGAAACGACCGTTTTTATCGTTTTCATGATAGGGTTTGGGAACTTGATGACTAAAAAAAAAAAGGTCATCAACTTGAAAAAGTTGGAACTTGGACACTTTTTCCAACTTCTTGAAAATTTTGTCGGAGATTGTTGGATTTTTGTCGGATTTCAAATTTTCCCGGGACGTACGATAATTTTCTGCCGCGTACGATAATTTTACGCCCCTGTGTCGATCAGACGAACTAAAGTCTCTGGGATCACTGCCTCAATGTTTATTTTTGACAGGATAAGAAAACAAAAATTTCAAAGTGTATATTGGAAATAAAATAACTATCACTGTAATTAATGTATATCTATTCGAATATACGTTTACTGTTCTTACTGGTAAAATGAGCTCCAAAACGTATTATAACTTTATATTGGAAAGAATTCATTCTCCAGGCCTTATTATATTAGATAAACCAGGAAAAACGGTATGAGTATTTACTAATTACAATTCTTATCATTGTTTTGATAATATCAATATTTTCTTTTATATAGGGTCTAAAATTTTTTCATTCAAATATTGTAAGCGTATTCTACACTAAAAAATAAGAAAAAATGCTATATAAATATGTCATTTAAAGCTTAATTCAAAAGTTATAACATAAATAGTAAAACTGTCTAAATGTGCTGCTCAAAGATGATGTTTAATGGCTTCGCGTATGTTGTTTACTATCTTGGAGCGATTTAACTTATTCTTCTGCGCACAATAGCTTTACTGCTTAAATCACCTAACTGCAGCCTACTAGATTTTATTTGTAAAAAAAAAACAAACAAAAAGTTTATGCAATTGAGATAGCTAAACTTGATTTTTGAATATAGAATACGCTCACGTTTGTACGAAAAAATCTCAGACACTCTGTTTATATACTTACTATTATTATTAATGATCATTATATTACTTAATCTTCCAATTATTTTTCAGTATACATGTGGCAGAGGAAAAGAAAATCAAATATTATGTCTTAGCCTTATGGTATCCCGTAAGCACTGTAGTTTTTTTCGTAATGATAATGAAATATATGTTATAGATTTGGAAAGCTCCAATGGAGTATTTGTCAATGATGTTAAACAACAAGCAAGACATATGGTTAAATTAAATGAAAATGATATTATTGGAATTGGTTGTCCAAATTCCAATGATAAAAGTGAGAATATGTTTATTTATAAATTACGTTTCATTAGTGATAACAACGAATTAGCATATCAGAGCCCTATTAAATCACCAAAGGAATCTCCATACGAAGATATAATAATAGAAAATATTGATGAAAGTCATTATTCATCGTTTAAAGACAATGTAAATAATAAAAATAGTTTAGTTTCATCGAATGATATATTAGAACTTCCAAAAGTTATAAACAAGATTTGTCAAATAGAAACGTCTAACAAGGAATTTTGTAATGGAACCAGCAAAATTAATTCCTATCCAGAAATTGCATTGTTAAATATTTGTACAGAAAATAATACTATAAAACAAAATACTAAACATTTGGATGCTAATTATAATAGTAAATGTCAAAAGAAAAATGATACCAATGAACATAAAAACTTATCGGAAATAAAGAGTGCACCAGAAACGATAAAGCAGGAAGATTCTTTAAAAAAAAAAACAAATTATCTTAAATCTGTAGAACAAAACGATGTATTATGTATTGATTTACCGATTAGTGTTAATATGGAAAGAGTACAGCTAAGTCATGACAATAAAATTATGTCTGAAAATATTCCTAAGATAAGATCCCATGAAACTAATTTAGTACATGTAAACCATAGCTATGATACAAATATACATACGGATGCTAGTAAAAATATTAAAATATCATCACGACAACAGGATTATTCTGAAACTGTAACAAAACTTGAAAATGTGGTACATGACAATTCAAAGGAATATAATGAGCCTATAATGACTAAAAATAAATTAAACAAGCTAAATAATAAATCTATAAATATTATACATAATGATGATTATTTTATTAAAATGGAAGAAGAAATAATAATAACTGATGATGATGATGATGATGATGATGATGATGATGATGATGATGATGATGGTCAAGAAAAAGAAGAAATACAAAATAATATAAATAATTCTAAGAGTTATACTGAATCAACAATTAAATTAAAGCAAGTCAAGCAAGAGCCAAAATTAAAATTTTCTGAAGTTGATATAGTTAATTTAAGTGACGATGAAGATAATGTATTTCCTTGCTCTCAATTGTTTGATTCTAATATAGATTTAAATTCTGAAGTAAAGAAAGAAATGAAACGAGAAAATAATGATAATCACGATGAGGATATCAACAGGATTGATGATACAGAAATAATTATTTCATTATCTGACAGTGAAGATGAAGACAACAAATGGTTAGATAGACTATCTCGAAGTCAATTGCTTAATGATACAATTTCAAGTAACAATGAAATTAATCGATCAATAGAAACTATGAAAAATGAACCTCTGGATACAAATATAATTGATAAAGATATTCAAAAGATTAAAAAAATATTCAATATAAATGATTCTTCAAATAAACTCAGTGCCAATATTAAAGCCGAAAAAGACAATAGAACAGAAGAAGATAAAAAAGGTACGAATAAAAATATTAAAGACAAAGATAAAAAGATTAAACAATATAAAAGTAAAAATAAATTACATGCTACAAAAAAAGATGCTCCTGATATATCTTGTAATGTTAGAAGATCGGAGGTAGATCACGGTGGTACTTCTAATAAAGAACAAGAAGATGTTAATAATAAAAGTTCTCATTCTCTTAAGGAAAAACAAAACGTAATCAATAATAGCACCAATAATAATGTACTTAAGCATAGTCTGCTTTCCAAGGAAAAAATAACAATAGCAAGAAAAAGACTACAAATAATAGATCCCCCTCATATGCCTGTGAAAAAAAAAAGACAAATAATTAACGATATTAACACGACGAAAATTGTAGAAGAAAAGCAACATGATAATTTGCATGTAAAAAAAAAGAAGGAAAGTAGAACACTTTCTTCTCAGAAATCGAATTTTCTGCAATGTAATAAAAAACTCCTCCAAACACCTCTTTCAAAAGAAGAGAAAAAGAAGATTGCAGAAAATAGAAAAAACAAGTTAAGAAAGATTGCTGTGGAAGATAAAAAAGAAACTAATATTAAACCATTAAAAAATCCTATTTCAAAACCAATAGCAAAAGTATCACTAAAAACGCGATCAGATTTTCTAATTGACGACATCCAATCAAATACTGGAAATACAATTAACAAATCAACAAAACGAAAATGTCCAGAAAACAAACAATATGCAAATAATAGTAATTTAAGGAAAAATAATAATACCTTACCTTCAATATTTAGTTTTAAAATAAAAAAAATAACAACTTCAAATGTTAACGATATAAATAATGCTCAATTAAATAAGATCAATGAGGCTACTGAGAAGAATAAAAACATAGAGTCTACTGCTATCAATAACTTAAAAGATGAGTCAAATAAAAACATTGTCAGAATACAAAAAGAAAATTGTTCTCCTAATAGGAGAGAAACCACTCAATTAAAAAAAAAAATGAAAAGTGTTTCTTTCAAAACTATCCCTGAAATTCATGAATATGAAATCGAATCATCAAACATTTTAAAAAAACTTGTAGGTAAAGATGCCCCGATACCTGTTGATAAATTGTCTTCTAAAAAATTAGGCGATACTAATTATTCTAAGTTAGAAACATTTTTTTTACGTATCTTCTTCTGGAATCCTATTTGGCTTGAAGTAAGTTTAACTTTATTAAATAAAATCAAGACTGTTGACTTACTTTTTGTTATTTACAGGAACAGCGACGTCTTAATCGAAGACCACCTATTCTTAAAGACAATGAAATACATCCTACGCTAACTTATTATAAATCTTACAATGACTATTATAAGATTGCTGAACCTCTGTTATTATTAGAAATTTGGTCTGGCATTACTAAAGAGTTTGAGGAGATGGAAGGAAACTCAATGTATGTATATCTGAAAAGTTAAATTAAAATTATTTACTAAAATATAAACAAATATATTTATATTCAATAATTTGCAGACGACCTACCGTGATGTGTTCTACAATTGAAAAGTCTCTTAAAAGCACTCATATACCATCTGTAAATTTATGTTTATCAACTTTATCGGTACAAGTATTAATCACTAAAGAACATTTTTTAAGAAATGCTTACCCTAATTATGGAGATTTGGTAGTTTTTGAATATGTTAGAAATGAAAAAGGAAAACATATGTTTCACAAAGTATTTGCTTATGTTACAAATATGAATAATATTATCATAACACCATTTACAGAATATAACAAAGATTTAGGTTAATTTATTATTATTTCTTATTTTGTGATTACATTACTTCTTATACTATTTTTTATATAACTAATATTTTTTACAGAAAATTATGTAAAAAATCCATATGCATTATTAACGTATACTCTTATGACAAGAAACGTTGCTGATAATTTTGTAGTAAAACGAATTCAAAGAATAAGAACTGTGACATATCTACGCTCAAATATAAGAATGATTCAAGCAATACAATATCTTCCACAATCTCCGCTTATGAATTTAATTTTATATCCACTGATTGAAGCATTTCGATTACCTGAGGTAGACATCCATGTGAGCAAATCTTTCATAAAGGTACAGTTATCAAAAACACATGGTACATATGAATTGTACACGTTATCTAATTAAAATAAATATTATAAAAACAGGATACATTAAATACAAAACAATTAGAAGCTGTTTGCAAAGTAACAAACGCTGTATTTCAAAAGGAACCTAAAATTTGTTTAATTCAAGGACCACCAGGTATATAAATATTAACAAATTTGCAAATTCTATAATTTTACATTAATCTCTGTAGTCAACGGCCTCGCTTCGAAAAAACTAATTCCCATATCAACACTAAAGTTTTAAGTAACAATGGGCACGGTTAGTATTTGTATGGGTGACCACTTCGGAACGCCGTGTGCTTTTGACTTCAGAGAGGCAATAAAGTGATCTTTATAGAAAGGAGTGGGATGTGTAGAAAGGTCTAAAAAAAGTTCCTGAAACCCATAAAAAGGAAAATAATAACGCACATACACAATATTAATCTCTTTGTATTATATATTACAGGAACAGGAAAATCAAGAGTTATTATAAACATTATAACAAAAATATTGTATGGTAATAATGGATATCAAAACAATAAATCTCCTTTACGAATTCTCGTATGTGCTCCATCCAATGCAGCTATTGATGAAATTGTATTAAGACTTCTTGCTATTAGAGCTACAATTAAAGGTAAGATCATTTTTGTCTATACTTTTAATGTAAAATATCATAAGCTGTGAATTAGAAGAAAACAACATAATTTATTATTTTTATTATATTACTTAGAAAAACGTTTTAAAATGGTTCGTATTGGTAGACCTGAAGTTATGCATACAACTGTAAAAGATATTTCTTTAACTGAATTAGGAAAAAGAGATGTTAAAAGAATGACTGCCAATTATTCTTCCAAAAATCTTCCAATTGACAGTTTTGATGAAGAGGTATTATCTAATTTAACTTAATCTTATTGTAATTAATATTTATTAACTCTACATGAAACAATTTTAATTTAATAATTATTACTATAAAATTTAATAATTTTTTAGAAAAAACTTTTGGAAGCACGCATCAATGCATTAAAATGTGAAATAACATATTCACAGAAAATAGATGAAACTTATAGGCAACATCTTAAATTGAAATTATTAGATATGAATGCGAAATATGAATTATTAAAAAATCATAAATCAGTAAGTATATAAATTTAGTATATAAATATTTTTAAAAGTATTGAATACATTTATTATTTTCAACTAATAAAAATTGTGCAGATGGATGATATGAGTACAAATGAATTGACAAATTTCCGACGTGTCGCAGAACGTAGGATTCTTGAAGGTGCAGATATAATAACGTGCACACTTTCTTCATGCTATACTAATCAAATGGAATCCATTTTCGGGTAAGATTAAAAAATAGAAAAGTAAAGTTATGAAAACAGATATACCCTATTTTGGGAATTTTTATTGTTGTTGATGACGTTTTATATTAATGCGTAATTATTTTTGATCATAAATAGTTAATATTTATAACATTTCTGTCGTTTATTTACTTGAAAAAAATCGCATAAATTTATAAGTTAACCTAATATATAATGGCTCTTAAATTATTTGTTTTCTTTTCTATTAGTGGAAATAGGGAGAAAATATCAGTCTGTATAGTGGACGAGGCTACTCAATGCTGTGAAGCAGAAAATTTAATCCCTTTATTACTAGGTGTAAATAAATTAATTCTAGTTGGAGATCCTAATCAATTACCGGCAACCATAATAAGTCAAGTATAATATTTTATTTAATCTTATATATAATTATTAATATTCTTTGTGTTCAAATTTAATTAATACAATTATTTTTAATTATTTGTTTAGCAAGCAAAGAAATATGGATTAGATCAATCACTGTTCTTTCGTATACAAAATGCATTTCAAAGAATGAAAGATAATCCAATAATAATGTTAAACACACAATATCGTATGGCATATGCTATTTCTTACTGGCCAAATAAGTTCTTTTACGGAGGAAAATTAAAGAATGATATTTCAAAAGAACAAAAATTTCCATTTCACAATTATAGAATTTTTAATATTAGTTCTAATCAAAATGATGATAAATTTTCTAATACAAATGAAGCTGAGTTTGTATCTAATTTAATTTTATGTATGATGGTTAATTTCAACTTTGAAAAATGGGAATCCAATATTTCAATTGGTGTATTGACTCCATACAATAATCAAAAACGTTTAATATTGGAAAAGTTCAATGGAAAGTAAGTTCTAAGCAGATCATTTCCCCCTAACTTTTACATTCATATTATTTATTTTTATATTATACTATTTTCGTATCCATTTTTTTATACAGGATATTAACTGTACCTGATAGTATACAAAAAAGATTTACCATAGAAATAAACACAATTGATCGTTTTCAAGGACAAGAACGTGATATTATATTAATGTCATGTGTAAGAAGTAATGGTATTGGATTTTTGTCAGATCCCCAAAGATTATGTGTAGCATTAACTAGAGCTAGACATTGTTTAGTATTATGCGGTAATTTTACTACATTTATGGTACGTCTCTTAATCTTTTAAAAAAATTTTTTAAACATTTCCTTATCGCTATTTATATTTATTTAATATTACTTACAGCGGGATGCAATGTGGAATGCATTGATATCTGATTCTAAATTACGTAAAGTTTATTATAATATCGATGTTAATGCAAATCTGTATGAGATAAACAAACACATCGATAGACAAACAATTATTTAAAAGTACTTTTTTTTTGGCTTGTATAATACACAAGCTGTAAAAGTATTTTATTTTATTTTATTTTATTTTATTTTATTTTATTTTATTTTATTTTATTTTATTAAATTAATGTACATGATGTAAATGTAGATCTTTCTTGTTTCCTACATAATCATTAATTGAATTGTTTTGAATAATGTAAAGAGTAATGGATTACTTATTTAGTTTTTTTTTTACGAAGTATTGTATAAATATTCATGCTTATATGAATAAATATTTCCATTTATATAATTATTATCGTCTATTTTCTCTATCATACCTATTCTAACATATCAATAATATTTGGTTGGGGAGGAGGACGGGAGAGGAGTGGAAGAGAGGATCAAGGAAATTTTGGATGAGAGTGGAATGGGGGAGGAGTGGATGAAGAGGATTGGGAGTATGAGAGAGAAGAAGGAGAGACAAGGAGGGGAATAAGGGAGGAAGAAGTGGAGGTTTGGAACGGGTGAAGGGGGAAGGGAGGAAGAGGAAGTGAGGGAGAGGGTAGTGTTAAGATAGGTTAAGGAGATAATTGTTAAAGGAGTGTAACCCTTCGGGGACGCAGTAAATATTATCTATCTATCTATCTATCATATCAATAATATTTGAGGATACTTTTTCCTTTAAACTTATTCTATTTTTATTATAATTTACTTATTTTATTTAGTAAATCACTTCTATTCATACTTATAAAATTTATGATTAAGTTATTTTCAATTATTACTTATCACTGTACGCACCACGGAGCCTAGATAACAGGAGAGCGAACGCAATGTATTAGAAATGTTCGAAAATGACGGGACAGATATTTTGCCACTAGAGCGCGTTAGTGTGGCTAATATCAGGTTTCTAAAACCTTGTTTATTGTTGCGGGAATGTAACAACTGTACTCACGTGTTAGTCAAAATAAATTAACTAAATCTTATAATTAACGTTAAAAATAGCAATGAGAACAAATTTTTTATTATTTTATAATTATTTCCAAGATATTATCGTCAACTTGTTGTGTAAATCTATTCAATTTCATCTTACCTAGTCGCAATTGAGTACAGGATGGAAAACTAAATTTAAAAAGTCCAATTAAAAATAAATTGTAATTTATTATCGTAAATTGCACTTTTTACAAGACTAGAAATTTCTATAGCATAAGTAGAGTTAAAAAACATTTGCATCATTGCATTTTTTTATATTAGTAATTAATAACTATCAATTAAGGTTATAATATCTGTGGTACAGTGAATAAAGACGTATTTCTCTGATTTAATTTAGCATTCTTATTACGATCCTTGACTCGTCCACTTGTACGCCCATGAACAATACATTTATTTACCATTTTTAAATAAATATTATTTTTTATAAATTAAAAAAACAACACAATTGCTAATGATGTAGTATTGTCAACAATTGTCAATGAAAAAGATGACGTTATAAACTTGACATTAGCGAACATAACGAAACCTAGCGGCGTATTTCCGAAAATGATCTTTCCTTTTCTTTCCAATCGCGTTTGCTAGTTATTTTCGTATGTCGATCACCCTCCTGGTATCTAGGCTCCGTGGTCCCGAGTCTTTTCGCCAAAAAAATCAATGAAGTTTACCTATAGCAATAGTATGGAGCAATAAGGACCGTGCGTCTAGGGATCCACTTTTACGCCAACTAGTGGCAAGTATCCAAAGCAGTTGACATCATGTATTTAACGTAAACATATGTGATTTACTTTAAAATAATTAGAAATAAAATATATTTAATTTTTTTTAATAATGCCAACTTCGAGAAAAAATTGTTGTGTTCTTGGATGTAATAATATATCACGTCGAGAACGTGGATTCGGTGTGGAAGTGAAATTTTATAAATTTCCAGAGAGCGTGTTAGGAGCCTCATGGAAAGTAGTAAAACGTAAACAGTGGATGAATGCAGTGAAAAATTACGTGTAAGTACAATATTAATTAAAATTTTAAAAAATGAACTGTAACATTCAGTAAAATTATTACATTTAAATGTGACGTATGTAAAAATTGATCATTTTGTTGATGAAATTTCAAATATTTGTGGCATTTATCTTATAATTATGACTTAACCTTTTAATTCTTTTCTTTGATTTCAGAAAAAATCCAAAAGACTGGGTACCAAATAAATATACAAGGATTTGTAGTACCYTTTTTGTAAATAATGAAAAATCAGAGCATCCGTTACATCCATCTTATGTTCCTTCGATTTTTCCTGGTCGTGAAAATATAAAAAGAAACATTCAATCSTTAGAATGTTTCCAACGAGTCAGAAATCGTGAAAGAAACATAGTCCACATCAATAAATGTATTGTGAGTGAAAAAAATAGAAATAACATAAACATTGAAAATACGATAGATACAGTAATGGAGCAAGATGATGAAGAACATGCAAGTAGTGTTGAAGAACATCAGATTGATATTCATGTTGAAACTGTTACGGTGAAGCCTATGCAACGGAGCATAAGTTGTCAAACAGAGATAGTCACAAACGGAGCTTATGAATATTTGACATATTTTTTTTGTAATCTCAACTATCATAACGATTTAAGCACGGCCACAGTACAGGTAAATATTCCAATAAAGAAAACACAAAATAAAATTTGTGAAGCTAAAATACCAATTGTAAGAAATGTTCAAGATTCGAGTTGTGATCCATTAAATATAGATCTTAATAAATCTTGTCATGACAGTTCTAATGTTATTCGTTTTTTCCACAACACCGTACACATACTTTGATTTGAATAATTTGTTGCCTTTCTCATCATTTTGGCCATGTATAATATTATTAACTACAGGTTGAAATCCATATTTTATTTTTTCCATTGTTTTAACTTTTTTTAATGCTATTAAATTTTTGTTTGGATCATACTATGTTCACCAATAAACAGTGATTCCAGAAACTTGCTTGTCTGATCGACACAGTGTCGTAAAATTATCGGGTTCTCATAAAAATTATCGTACACACAGAAAAATCAGATCCGATTTTGAAAATTCCAGATTTTCCAGATTTTAGGATTTTAGGATTTAGTGCGCTCCAGTGCGCTCCAGTGCGCTCCAGTGCGCTGCAACCGAATCGCGTAACAAAAACAAAATCAAGACATATCGAAAATTATATTTAAATATCAAATAATCGTAAATTATCGTACAAGTTGGATTTTGGATCGTACAAGGCTTCAAATTATGTGACGTATACGATAATTATCGCACGAATGGGATCACTGCCAATAAAACACAAGAGAGCGCTCACTCCGACAGTAGTGCTGTCTCTATGTTCTTTTATTACTATACCCCCTAGATCTCCATATTGCAAACGTGGGTATACCCCACAAAGTTTTATTTTTGACCACACTGCTTATGGAATTATCGATTAAAGTTAATCGAAATAAATTGAAATAGCCAACCTAGTGTCTTCCAGTTTTTTTTTAATATTATTAAAATAATATAAATGCATTTATAAAATTAAAATTCATTGCATGAAATATACATATTTTTAATCTCTGTCGCATAGTCCATAACTTAGTTACTTTTTTCATCCTTGCTATCTGAGTAACGTGATTGGTTTATTCCGTTATAAAAAATATACATGCTCGTATCGATTGGATGTTTCAAATAGTACCATAGAAAATAACCAATAGCTGTAAATATTTAAAATTAAATAATCAACAGCTTAGAATTCGTTCTTTTTAATGAGAATCACCCGACAGTTACGTGTAGACTGTTATTCAATGTTATCTATTGGTTAATGATTGTAATTGTGCATAAAACATCAGTTTGGGATAAATTAAGAAATATTATGTTATTATAGTTTTATAGTGATATTCATTGAAATGCTATTTTAACGATGAAAAATGTTACGGATTCATTTTTCTAATTAACAACAATTAGTAAAAGTTGGAATTTTGACGTCGTGGTGCGTGTCATGATTTTGCTCTTGTAAACATTACTCTGAGAGGCTCAGAAAAATATTTCCTTTTTTATATATATATATAAAATATATACAGTATATATATACATATATTACACATCAGGGAAATAGTCAAGTTTTGTTGACGTTTTTTCAATCGATAGTAGATTTGGAAATTCTATGAAAACTTGTGAGATATTATTATAAAACTGTATAACATGTAAAGTGTGTGTTTGCTATATCTTTGGTGTTTGGTAAGGTTTACGATCTGCCATTAAAATTTTTCTACGAACTAGACGAAAATATAATCTTGCTATAATTTAATAATAATTTCATTGATTTAAATTTATTACTATTACGTGAAAGATTTGGTCACATTCTTTAATAATATATTTTTTATTACCTAACTCTAGAGTATCCATGTGTTATTTTACGCGCCATAGATTGATTACAATCGAAACTTCAATGTAAGAGACTCGTGAACAGATTTTAATAATTTAAGAAGTATTTATATATATATATATATATATATATATATA
>NW_015149100.1:41600-66614 GCF_001465965.1 Polistes dominula
ATTGGACTGAGAAAAACATAAAAAACTGCGATGCGGAGGATCTTCCTATTAAAATTAAGAGCTCATATTTGGTGAGAATTTTTTTAAGGTGTCTAGCAACCCATTTTTCCGTGGCACTTGTAAAAAAAAAATAATTGATTTTTTTGACCCACCCTAATATATATATATATATATATAATACTACTGCATATATTACATATATATGCAGTAGTATTATACACATAATAATGGAGAAAAAAAAGAAATATTCATAATGTATTATGATAATTTCCATAACTATATAATAAAATGAATAAATATTTACCAGTAATAGTAACTGAGTACATCCAACGTATGATGTAACTATCCCCTGTATAAAATTGTCCGTTAGACAAGTTATCCAATAATGTATGCGAGAATTCATCAATATGCCATACATTTATGCTTGTGGTTTCGACAGTGCATTGCTTCATTAACTGAAATATAATAAATCATTTCATCAGAATTTTGCTCAAAGATATTCAAACGAGTTAATTAATTATTTTCTTTTATTATAAAACATAATATTTATCTCTAATTAACTATTAATTATTATTCACTATTATCATGCGAATAACTACCTCATCATCATACCAACCAGTTCCTCTTCCCAAATGGCATCCCTTAATATTTAAATCAACAGGCGTATTGTTTGGTTCTATTATAACATCCAAATTACATGGTTCTACAATTATTGTTCCATCGATTTGATCTTTATCTTTAATAACTTTCATTTTAATGATACCGGCTACATTTGGCCAATCAAGAAACTTTTCACGGAAAAGTACTGTTTCAACATGTTGAGTTAACTTAGCAAATAGGCACCACGAAGGTCTTGTTTTTTCACTTTTTATGTCTGTAAGTAATTTATTACGTCTTCCAATCATAGATGCTGCATTTATTGGGCTAATTGCACATTCAGTATAGTCATAACCTTCCTTCCATAATTCTGTAGCAAGACGAGTAGCAACTTTTTTTTTATTATTTGAGGCTCTTTTACCAGTCCATATATACATCTCACTTCCAAAATCAAATACCAGTATCTTTATAGAAAGTAGGATGTAAAACATGCAACAAAATATATTATAGTAATAATAATAATAATAATAATAATAATAATTATAGTAATAATAGTAATAATAATGAGAATAGTAATAATAATGAGAATAATAATAATAATA
Organism: Polistes dominula; assembly: GCF_001465965.1. Next base: position 42,800 of record NW_015149100.1, read on the forward strand.
ATAATAATAATAATAATAATAATAATAATAATAATAATAATATAATATAATAATAATTAGTGCAACGCAATAATCAAGTCAGGTCGATATGGAATGAACAACAAAATGTCATGGGCACACAACTGATTATTATATAATTAAATAATTATATAGTAAATAATTATTATTATAAAAAATAGCAACAATAACAAAATAATAATAGGGTAAAAAGAAAAAAATATAATAAAGGATAAATGGTAAAAGTTTTTCTACCTTGTTCAAGTCCAGCATTTTAATCTTTGGTATAGCACCCCAATATTTTTCAAGGGGAACTAATTCATCATCTTTGACCTCATATATCATATTTGTATTAATTATAGCAGATTCGTATAATTCATCTTCATCTGGATGACCACCATCAATCACTAAAATTGAGAATCATAATTAATTATCATTTTAAATTAAATATATGAAGTAAAAAAAAGAGAATACATATATTACCATCAATATCAATATCTGTACCAAGATAATTCCAAAATTGTTTAATTTGACTTCTTGTACAAGTTATTTTATCTTCGTTAATTGTAATAACTTGAGAAGCTTGGCAACCTAAGTCTTTATTCTGCTGAATACTTAATGCTATTTCTGCTGCACGAGCTTTTTCAATAACGTTACTATACTTTCCCACATAATTATAAACCTATAAAAAACAAATGAGTTAACATCATTTCAATTTCTATGCTAATGATAAAATATTACAAAGCAATGAATTAAATGAAGAAAATAGTTTTTTACTTTAATTACATTAGTTAAGCATTTATAATAATAAAAATAATATAATATAGATATGATCAATTCTAATATAATGTCAATGACATAAAAAAGAAAGAATAAATCTATGAATAATACTGCACCTCTAATTTTGTAACTAACACATAAGTATCACCGCTATTGATACTATTAGCTACTGGTTCGACCAATCTGGCTTGAACATGACGCCTGCCTTTTACCATAATCAACATTAAATCTTTATACGGTCGTAATTTATTTATAGTATTATTTGCATCCGCAATATTTCTTAACGTTATAGCACTAAAATCTTCAGTAGAAGCTAATCCAGCGAGAGCTTCTATAGCCAAGGCTGAATTTTTAGCAACTAGAAATTAACAAATTTTACGCAATATTCATATTTTAATTTACAAGTATATATATATACCTTCATACCATATAATCATTTTATTAATTTTATAATTATTTAAATTAATTATATTATTTAAATACATTAATATATGAGCCATACACACAAGTCAAAGGGATTAACTTCACTATAAAAATTTGTCAAAATTTCATTATTAAAGTATTTTAATCAACACTTAACTTTTTATATTTAAAATGAATTTCCTTAGTTATTAGATTTAAAATACAAAATAAGAACAATTTTTATGACCGTTCAATAACAAATAATACGATGATGTATATTACTTTATCAATTTTCTTTGCTTTTTATTTTGTGAAGTTAATTGATTTGACATTTGAACCACTCATATGTCTATGTATTATTTACAATAACATCTTAATATTTATACTTACGTTTCTCAACGTTTAAACTTCTCATTACCTTCTCTGCAATTCCTGTAGAAACTTCAGTATACTCAGTTTTCAAATCAGTACGCGATGCAAGTAATTTTATTGGATTTTTTGAAGCTGCACGTCTTTTTTGTGTTTGTATACTTCGTTTTTGACCTAATCTATACGATAAAAAAAATATATATATTATATATATATTTCCTATAAAATCGTATTTTTTGGTGTCAAATCAAATAAAATGTGTCACTTACAATTCCGAATGTGATGTAATTATGTCAAAAGCATTTTCATCTAAACTAAAACGTTCAGTCTCGCATTTTTTTAAAGATACTCCTGTGTAGAAAGATGTAAAAGTTTCGTCATCCACTTTAGGAACAGATACAGTTGCTAATTCAGTAGATTTAGTTTTGTTTTCTTCACCTACAATATATATTAATGTAATCATTGTAAATGTGTTTCTTAATCAAATTATTTAATTATTCTACACAAACAAACCACTTTCATCGCTGGCAGGTTCTGAGAAACTTCTTTTTATTGTAATAGGTAAATCTTTGCTTGGACTTGAAGGCGTCGAAAGAACATCTTTCGTATCTAATAATATTGGAACAATTAGGTATTAGATTGAATATAAATGAAAATTAGTTTAAAAACTCATTTCTCAAATACCTTTTCGTCCCTTAAACCTTTCTGGTCTTGGTCTTTTTTTCTTATCTGCAATATTGTTCGTAACCTCAATACGAAGTGAAGACGAACTTTCTTCTAAAATTTCGGTTTTTTCTACCTTCATTTTGCCAGCTACCGTAAATTTGATAGCATCTGGTGCAGCAATTCGTTTCTTCCAACTTTCTGCAGCAGATTCTAATTTACCAAGACAATCAGCCAATACACCTTGTCTAATAGTTAATTCTTCCTTATTAAACGTAGTGCTACTAACTACATCCTAAGGATATATAAATATAATTAAAATATCAGAAACAATGAATAAGAAATTAAACAACAACAATAAAACTAATTTACCGAAGTTTCATTCATTATTCGACGTTTCCAATTAGTATTACCACTACGTTGAAGCGCTGCTAATCGATCAGCAATACTCATACTTGGACCATCGGCTTCTGAAATTCCTTCCGAAACAGGTATCGTTTGAGTTGCACTACGATATAAACCTGGTAAAGTAGTAGTAGCATTACATTTTTCTTTTGTTATGTCAAATGATACACCTTCGCTACTTAATGTGTGATGACTAGCACTTTTGGATAAAGTAGCATTATGCCTATAAAATATAATATACAATTATTTATAATAAATCTCTGAAATAATCTATTAACAGAAAATATCATCGTAACAAAACTGACATGCTTACTTAGCTTGTTTTGCTAATGTATTCTGACGTCGTCGAAAAATAGCTTCATTTTTAATAATACCGCGAACTTCACGGCTACCCGAAGAAGACGTGTCATCGTCCGAAGACTGAGGTATTTCATTTTTAGTTAAATGTTTATCTTCGCTATTATATCTCTGTGACATAACACTGCTCTTTTTATCATTATCTACTTCATCTAAATTGAAATTGGTTCTTGATCTACATGACTTATCCTGAGAGATTATTTTTGTAAGACAAGGCACTGTATGTTCTTGTTCTATTTCACTATGAATGCTCTCTTTATCATCGTGTTTTTCTACCTTACATATATGATAAAAATCTTTTGACATATCTTCTTTTCCTCCGTATTGATGTTGCTTAACATCTATATTTTTACTTTGCAGAAAAGTATCATCATTAGTTGTTTCATGATTACTACAATTTGAATCACATTTGTCAGATGATATAAGAGTATTGGTTTTTAAATTAAAACGTGGTATAATATCACATGTATTAGAAACTTGCTGTTGTAGTTCCTCTGATTCTTTTTTAAGTACAGACTTTATTAATTTCAAACCTTCAAGTTCAGGACTTTTAGTTCGAAATAGATTATTTGAATGATACGCAGATGATTTTAAAATGCTTTTTGGCAATTCGGTTTGAAAACCAGATGATAATTGGGCATTATTATTTGTATTTTGTGATTCTTCAAAAATACCTAAAATATACATATTACATTATTATTTCATTATTTTATCAAGTTTCATTTTATTAATACTTAAATAACCGCATATCATTTTCCGTAGGCTTACTCTAAGACCGGTGATTTTCTCGTTTGGAAATGAAAAACAAATACGTATAAGAAATTAAAAGTTATAACACAAGAAATTACGTTGCTGATCTTTTACTTCTCAGCATTGAAACACTAGAAATCTTGTGAGCGATCGTTTAAGTGTTAATATAATTATAAACTAAGCTTATCAAGTAATATTTATTATGTACATGTACTATATAACGTTTACCTTTAGTTAAAGAAAGTTTCTCAACAGTATTTAATGGAGATATACGAGATGCAACTTCTACTTCTTCAGATGTAATGGGTTGTGTCTTATAACGAGCACCAGGACGCCTTCTTAAAAATCTTTCTTGAGTTGCTTTGTTTGATGAAGATGATGTTTCTGCTATGATTTTTTGATTAAATAATCTCACCCGTTCGGCTAAACTCAATTTTGATGGATCATATTCGTCGTCCGGCGTATAAGTACTTTCTGCTTTTATATTAGATATTTCATTGTTTGAAGCAGCATTACGTTGATTTTGCAATACAGCTTCTTGGACCTCTTGTAAAGTCACTGGTTGCGTATTAAATCTATCATTGCCTTGAAGCTTGCGATCTTTATAACGTTGTATGCCATACGATACTTTATGTTGTATATTCGAAGATGCACTTTTTTCTTTAGACGTTACATTTTCCTCCATATTTTTAAAGTGTAAAGCCATCGCAGACACACTGCTACTATGTTGTGCAATATAGTTTTCTTCTATATTACTTGTTTCCAAATCTTTTTTCAATTCATTCACAGGTTGATTTAAATTAACTTCTGCTTTCTTAGATATAGACATTTGGGTATAAAAATTTATATTTTTTTCACAATTTCGATTTGTAACAAATTCGTGCGATATAGATTTTTGTTCACTTGGTATTGCCTTCTTGAGTACCAATCGTTTGTCCTTATTTTCTTTATTAAGTTTTTCGTCCGCTGTTACACTAAAAAAAATCAATATTAAGAAAATCTATTATTATTTTATTTTCATTATGATGTAATTTATATATAAGTATTAATAGATGTTTGGTTGTAAGCTTCGCATAAATGACACACTCCAAATATACTCATATAACTTGATAATCAAAAAACATGTAAATTTGGTAGTTTTTATAACACAGATAAAAAGAAAAAAGCTATAATTTTTCTTTTAACACAACAATATAAAAAATGATAAAAATTATTAGTAATAATAATACTAAAAAATAGATAAGATTCTATTTTGTAAAGTATAGTTTAACTGCAGTATGCATGCAACTATCTGTGATTTCTGGTACCTATGAGGATTGCTAGGTGATCTATAATTAAACTTGGCACAGAATCAAAGTCTCAACAAACTCACATTTTACCATTGATACTAAAAATGTAAACAAATTCATATAATATTGTTAAAAAGAAAATTAGTTGAAAAATTCATCATATCATTGACAATAATATCCAACTCTACTGTATTTATTATATTATCTATTAATTACTTTTATTTCTATTTATTCTCTGTCTGTCTGTTTGTCTGTCTGTCTGTCTCTCTGTTTCTCTCTCTCTCTCTCTCTCTCTCACACTGTTTGATAATTTAAGAAATAATATTCATGTGTTTCGCTCATATTACTTTAGTTATTACAAAATATTAATCAAACTATTTATTATCATTGAAGTACAATATCTGTATATAATATCGTATAAGAAATAAAAATAAAAAAGCAAATATTTATCCGATATCAATGTATTTTTAATTAAATGCTTACATTTAAAATAAATATCCAAATATTATATATATATATATTTTATTTATGATAAAAGTTTTTATTCGAAAATAGTTTATATAATTGAAACAAAATAAAATATAGACAAAGAAACTAAAAAACATCCATAATATTATTCAAATATTACATACCTATCAATGGAATCACAATAAGTCATAGTTGTAATTGAACTCTCATTAGATTGTGACAAATGAGATCTTAAATTATTACCACTTATTGATTTTAAATACGATTGATTCAACAACATATCACACAAAGAATTTGATTCAAGAGATCTTCTTTTATCACGTGCAACAGCTAATTCGTTAGAAATGTTGGAAGGTTGTACATGACCAACCGATTGTGCTCGTTTTCGTAAAAACAAGTTATTTCCAGTTACAGATAAATCACTTAATGCATTTGTATCGTGAATGTGTAAGCGTATACGTGCTTCATTTTCTCGAGAAGTAGATTGTTTCAATATTGGCTTAACACAATCACTTTCTAATAATCCACTTGATCTAGATTGTGGAACACGATTTTTTAACATAGAAAGTTTCTTAGGAGAAGTTATATCCATATCATAACTACATTCGTCTTGTGAACTTTTTCGTGAACATTTTAAAATTGTTTTCTTAGGCTTATCATCGTGTTCATCTGATTCCGTACTTGATTTTTTTTTCAATATCGGACGTGGCTCATGCGAAGGAGGATCATTACCAGATGATTCTTCTCTACTGTGTTTTTTCTTCAATATTGGTCTTACTTCGGAACCTTCAAATGTTTCAGTACCATTTGTAAGATCAGTTGCAATTGTTACGTGATGAGTAGTATTGCTTGATCTTGTATTATTCAATGATTTTCTTTTAAGAATTCCTTGTGGTTCCGGAGAACCAATTTGACCATCTTCTCTATCATCTTCTCTAGATGTCTTACGTTTCAATATAGAAGTAGGTTGAGGATCAGGACTTTGATCTCTTTTTATAATTTCATCTAATGACGATCGTCTTTGATTTTTTAAAATCGGTCTAAATTCGGAATAGTTGTTATCATTAAAAGAAACTTCAGGTGAACAACTGCGTCGCCGAAGTATTTCACTTTCATCCAAACTACTACGCTTTTTTAAGATACCATGCCTTTTATGAATTGGTTCTATCACAGATGGTGAAAATGTTACAGGTAATGTATTATGTGACGTATTAGATGAAGATTGACCTATTTCACTTTCAGCCACCTTGTGTTTAAGTATAGATATTGGCGGTTGACGTCCTGAACAAGAATCTTGAGGATATTCATCTATAGATTTTTTCAAGATAGAACATTTACTTGGTGATACAGTTGTATGAATATTCGTAGAATGATTTGCATATTTTGTTACATTTCTTGTAGGTGATACATTAGTTAAATAGATCTCAGACTTTTGTTTATGATTTACTGATAAACCACTATGCGATGCAAGTCTTTCTACTCGTTCCATAGTAGCTTTCGTTAATGCAGTTAATGCATCAACTCTTCTCGAGACTTCTGAATCACTATGACCATCCTTACTATCAATTTATATAAATATTAAACAATTTATATTCGTATTATTAAGAAATATTAAACAAAGGAAAAACAACTACCTGTTTTGTAGTACATTGCAACATTTTGTATTTGGAAGAGATGTAACAGTTGATGAGAAATTAGGTTTGGAACGATGTGTATTGTAATGGCAATTGCCACGCGATGAGCCAAGTTTTGATTCTGTATGCTTTTTTTGTGAACTAGCAGCTGTCTGATGAGAAGCACCAGTATCGGAAGACAATATTGTATCGGATATGTGATTTTGTTTACTTGATTGTCTCGTACTTCTTTTTTCATTACATTCAGCTAAAAATAAAATTTACTTTTACTGCTATTAATTTGATACAATATACACCAAATTAAATACAAACGATGGAAAAGTAATCTATTTAATACAGAAATATTAAAAGTTATGTCAAACAAAAATAAAAATACTTATTTGCTTACAGTTAATTAAACGATCTGATGGAACTGCTTCTATATTGCTCGATCGATTTAGATACGATTTTCTTTTATAACTTTTATCTCTTTCTCGCACTGGATTCATTGTATTAACATTGTCTGAAGATACTGGATTGTCCTGCACATGCATATTTTACTTATTACCACATTTAAACATATAAATTATATATTGAACAATAATTACATGCCGTTATTATATACTCGTATGAAAATACTTACTACTTTAGTAGATAAATTAGCACTCAATTGAGAACCTGAAGGAATAGAAGTTTCTGACACAGCTAATCGTTTTAACGTATTACCTAAAAGGAAACATGTTCATAATAAAATGTTAAAAATCTTAGAAAATGTAAAAAGAAAAAAAAGAACTTAGTAAATATACTTACTATTCGACGAAACAATAGAAGCAGCACGTAGCCTAGAAGCTTTAGTTTCACGAATATGCGCTACCTTATGTAATGCAAGATTTTTATGATCTTTATTTTCAACTCTCTGTGTTGCACGATTAGATTTCCCTAATGCATAACTATGTTTTTTATCCTCTAGTTTTTCTTTAAAAAAAGAGAGAATCAAAGTTGTTCGACATTAATACATTAATACATTGAAACATTATTAATATTACATATGTTTTTTTAATATAAAAATACTTGCCTATTATTTATGCTACGAGACTACAACTCATGTGTGATAATTACCTTAATATATATATATAATGTATAAATAAAATTCCTAATAGTTTAAATAATAAATAATACTTACTATCAGACGAACAAGATATTAAATTCTTCCTAGGTCTGCACTCTGTGCTTTGCTCATTACACTGTATGTTACTACACTTAGAAGGATCAGTAGCATTTACACATTCTGACGAGTTATTTTCTGTTTCATTCGAAGAACTTTCTCCACTGGCTGCCATCAAAACCGTTGCACCAGCAGCTACCATTACTAAAAATAAATACTATATTACATCTTACATTGCCAATTTATCTTCGTTTCAATTTTGCCAAAAATCACATATTAAAAAATCATTAAATTTTTAAAAGGAATATTTAAAACTGCAATAACATATGTTAAGAAAAAATGTTGTTAATTTATAACAATATATATATATATATATATTTTTTTTTTTTTTTTAAGATATTCTTAAACTTGTTTAAAAGTTTAATAAATATATTATTCATACTTAATAAGAATCGATCTGTTAGAAAAAAAAAGTTAAGTTTACGTATAATTAAATAATTATTTTTTACATCGTTGCTTGCACAAATAGGTTCTTAATGATAAATAAATTCGAAAAAAATGTATATTCTAATATAAATAATATTTCTACTATAATAATAATAAATACAATCGGCGTTATCGTTAATATGTCATCGTTAACATTGTGATAGAGAAAAGATTTCGCTGTAAAGAGAAAGTTTATCTCTTCTTTTATTAGCATTTTCTTTCTTTTCTTTATTTCTTTTATCTCTTCGCTTAAATATATATATATATATTTTACCTACTTATTTACTGTGTCCTTCCTTATGTTGCAGCCATAACTTTGCCTTTTAAAATTAATTCTAAAAATAATTCCGAAAGTAGTCAACACGGATCAATCCGTTTTATATTGTATCACAGTTATTAATACTTATAAAAAGCACCAATTCGTAAACTATAGAATACATGTAAAAAATCACTGAACACCTAATTGATATATTTATATATATATATTTTATATATATATTTTATATATATATATTTTTTATATATATTTTATATATATATTTTATATATATATTTTATATATATAGATATATATCACGTATTGAAAAATATTACGATCGACTGGAAAAGAAATCTTCCCTGGAAATATTGCACAGGTATTACTCATCTAACCACGATTTCTCTTGTAACTGCCAGTAACAGTCAGTTGTCATTTACAGTTTACGTATACTAGCGATCCACACTTTATTCCACCGATAAGATTATTATTCTAGAAGGTGAATCGCCAATAAATTCTTAAACATTTTCATTGAGGATAGCAGCAGATAAGGTAGATTTTACTACTCTGTTTTACCATCAGTCTGATATTATGTTATTTTGTCAATGTTTAATAAGTATAAAGGAATTAAAAAAGGAAAATTAATTTAAATTATTTGGTACACCGCAATACAATTTACGAAGTCAAATTCTAATCTTTTAGTAAAAGCAGTTTATTCGACAATCATGATCGTTAAAATTCTTATTTTCCATTATCTTCTTTTTTATTCATATATAAAAAAGAATTTGTTTTAAAAAAGAACTATGTAAAAATAAAAGAAAGAAAGTTGTATAAAAATTCATGAAACAAAGCGATCATTTCGAAGATACATACGATTTTGAAATATCAAGGAGGATTAGTAAAAATTTGGGTCAACAGATGGCGCGTTGATCGACGATATCGCAGTTGCTCATAGCATTATTTAACGTAAAGTCGGCTATCTACAATTGTTTATATATCAATGATTGTACCATTGCTTTCATACTCTTCACAGCCTGTTTGCCAGCCAGCCTGGCACAATAAATGATAATACGTGTGTACGTGTACGAGGCTAAAAGTGGCAGCCTACAGTTGTTTCGTTGTTGCCGTCATTGTCGCATCAAAATAGTCTTGATTTTTGTCGACGTAGTCCGTTTACCAGGCATTACGTGTATTGTTATTATTATTGCTCTTGTGGTGTTGCTGTTACTGCTGTTGTTGCTGCTGCCGCTGTTTCACATATGTTATCTCAATATTCGCACGTGCGCGCGCGTTAAAGAACGCAAGCGAAGCGCGCGCGTGTATGTGTGTGTGTGAGTGAGTACGTGTGTGTATGCGCGTCCGCGATTTGCGTTCGCGTATCCCTCCGAAAAGATGGCCGCCATGAAAGTGTACGGTGGTGATGTTGATGTCGTTCGCAACGAGGCTGTGTTACGTCCTCAAAAAGCGTGAGAAAGATCTTTCAATAAATCGAATGCGTGTGCCATATTGGCACAGTAGATTATTAGTGGAAAAAATAGAACAATCCTTGAAAGAGTAAAGGTGGCCTTCGATAAGAGCCGCCGCCGGTAAGTGCGCTATTTATCGTGAGGTCTCTTTCGCGATTTACGACACGACAGAGGAAGTATAAGAAGTAGAGAAGTATAATAGCTAACAGCCGTGTATGATAAATACTATTGACAGAAAGAGGGAAAGAGAAAGAAATAAGGAAGGAAAAAGGTGAAGTGAAAGAGAGGGTTTTAATGTGTGATTTCAACGAAGAGATTGAAAGATAGAGATAGAGTGAGCGAGAGAGAGAGGGAAAAAGACGAGTGTGAAGAAGAGAAAGAAGGAACGGAGAAACGAAAGCATTGGAGAAAAAGAGAAGGTCTGGAGGAGGAGGAAGAAGAAGAAGAAGAAGAAGAAAAAAAAGAAGAAAAAGAAGAAAAAGAAGAAAAAGAAGAAAAAGAAGAAAAAGAAGAAAAAGAAGAAAAAGAAGAAAAAGAAAAAAAAGAAGCAGAAAGAAGAAGAGGAAGAAGAAGGACGAGGAGAGGGAGAAAAAGAAAGAAGGACGAGGAGGAGGAGAAGAAGAAAAAGGAACGTGACCGTTATCATTGGAAGGGTGTTCGACTAGAAGTAAACGAATGAGGAAGAAAGACGCTCGTGATAAAAAAGGGTGCCAGAATTGATAGAGGAAGGAGAGAAAGGTAGAGCAAAAGAGATAGAAGAAGATTGAGGAAAGAGCGAAAGTGAGAGAGAGAAAGAGAGAAAGGGAAAAGGAAAGAGCGAGAGAGAAAGATAGATAGGGGGAGCGCGTGGAAAACGGGGGTGATATACGCGAGTGAGTTGTACGGGTAACGCGGGTGGTGCGCTTTGGTGCCGCGAGTGAAAGAAATGCGCGCGTGAGAGGGTGTCTCTCGAGCCTCCCTCAGAACGTGCGAGCACACCAACATATCTTCGTTTCCGCGAGTTTTTTGACGCAACCCAAAGACGACGAGTGTGCCTACCGCGTCGACGCGCGTATCGAAAGTTTCGTGCTTTCGAAGGAGGGACGGCCATATTAATCCGTAACCCCCGCCGTCCGAAGCTCATTCCAAAAAGATTCTGTGTATTTTCTCTGAAAACCATTACCAGCACGGACACACCATTAGATATACATAACGCTGCAAATTAGGATTCGAAATTGAAAGGCTTGTCACGTTTTCTGTGATATGCGTGTGTACGCATTCAATAAGTAATCTTAAACGGTTTGTTAAATATAAAAGAAAATAAAATAAAAAACAAGAGAATTAAACAACAAGTTCTTCTATACGCACGGTTCGGTTCCACGTCCTTTCGGATGACGGTACGTATAGCTGGTGCGTGCGCGACGGTACAAGTGTGTACGAGCGTGTACGAGCGTGTGCAAGCTGTCTTTTACGCCGCCCGATGTCCCTGTGCCGTCCTCGTCGTACCGAAGCAAGTCAGCGGTTCACCAACTCCAGCGTGTCTTCTCTTTGCTCCAACGCCACTACTACCACCACCCTTCCTAGGCCCTATGCTACTCATGTAGTGAGTATTTTTCACTTATTTTTACTGTAGATTTGTCATTTCATGTTTCCATAATCATCTTCTAGCTTTAATTTTTTCTATTAAACTAAACTGCTATATTGTGTCCACTAAGACTATCCTTTATCGACTATTGTTTTATCTTTTGTGTTGTTTCCTTTATTGTTTCCTCTTTTCCATAGATAACATTTTTAAAAGTATTGTATAATATAATAGTACTATGTTATGATGACAATTCTTTAATCACTTTTAGTTTTAAGAGTTCATAACTCATCGATAACAGTCAATGTTGTGATAGAATGAAGAAAGTTTAAGGTTATTGCTTGCTCTCTTACTTTATTATCATATCAGACATTATTCTTTACATTATCCTGTATTTAACATAAATAATTAACAATCTTTTACTAAGTCTAACATTTTAATAAGTTTACTTGTAACATTGTATACGCTCTGTAATAATTCATCAGAGATGAAGATTTGTCGCTTTGAATTTCAGAAGACTTGGATGATCACCCAAAGACTAGATTGTATCAATAATTGTAGAAAAAAGAGGATACAAGAAGAGTCTTCAACATTAAAACATTTGATTAGTATCTAATGATGGTATATACAATCTGCCTCGATGAATAATTCGATGCTTAAAGTTAGTAATTCAATTATGTAACTTGCATGCAGTTAGACAATAATGATATATTAATTTTTATAACTGTATTAACTATCAGTATCTTAACGTTTATAACGATATTCAAAGCAAATCACATTGATTGAATTCATTATAATATCATGTGTTCATAATGTGGTATACATTGCAAACATAACCTCTAACCTGAGATAAATACGTAACTAGTATAGAGGATAGAATCTAATCGTTCTATAAACAATGAGTTACAAATAAGTGAGAGTATAGAAAGATATTTTTTATTACATTGTTTTCATATTACATTTACTTTCTTTTTTTTAATTAAAATTAATTTCAGTTATAATACCGTGTTAATAATACCACATAATATCATGTGTTATAATGTGTACACATTGCAAACATAACCTCTAACCTAAGGTAAATAAGTAACTAACATACAGGATAGAATCTAATCATTTTATAAACAATGAGTTACAAATAAGTGAAAATATAGAAAGATATTTTTTGATTACATTATTTTCATAATATATTTACTTTCTTTTTTCTTTTTTTTAATTAAATTTAATTTCAGTTATAATACCGATAGAGCAAGGAAAATGTTGCGGCGGGACTTGAAGATGTCACTGTCAAATTCGAAAGAAAGAAAAAGAGAGGAATAGGAAAACAGAAAGACAGCGAGAGAAAGAGAATTCTAAAGAGTCGAATGTTTCTGTACTACCGGTCGAGCAAATAACGTAGAATAAGAGAGAGCAGGTTTACCTATTTTTGTCAACTTTTTTTTTCGTTCGCTATTTATGTTTTGACTATTTTTATTTCTCTCTTTCTTTCTTTCTTTCGTTATTTTACTGTAATTTTCAAATATATACGATAAATTATTTCACACATAAAAGCATTCTATCTCAGCACTCTCCTCTTTAAATAATGCTTTTTACCACACTTGGCTTTTTTATTCTGGATCTCGAAGACGGTCGAGAGTACTTTGTATTTCGTGGTAGTGGCGCTGCGATGACGGCGCGTGCGAGGTTTGAACTTTTCTCTCCGTCTTTCTTTAACTCTCTCACTCACTCATTCATTCACTTTCTCTCTCACTCTTTCTCTATTTCTCTTTCTTGGTTTCTCCTACCCCTTTTTTCTCTTCACGGTGATTAGTGAATTTTTCTTCTACACTTAGAGCGCGTGCATTGAATATTTTCATCGTGCATGCATCGCCCATGCATCATGCTTATGCGATTGTGCGATCGCATAGATTGAAATCGAATAATCTCGTTTGTAGTTTAAATCTTTGTCATATATTCTCTTTATTCCCCGTCCCCTTCCTTCTCTTCTTACTCTTCTTCTTTTTTTCCTCTTTCTSTTTTTCTTTTTCTTTTTCGTCGTCGATGTCGTTGTCGTTGTCGTCGTCATCGTCGTAATCGTTTGTTTTTTCCTTCTTTCTTTCTTTTATCATTCATTCATTCATTCGTTTAGTGTTATTTGGTAAAAAGTTCATTCGTTGCCTTTGGTTTTAATCCTCTATAATTCTAAGCTTTGTTCGTGTTTAATTTAAAATTATATAATATGTGATAACACGTATGATATAATAATTATAATTTAAGTAATTAAAAGATTAATTTTGTGAAATAAAAAGAAGTAAAAACGCGAATGCGTAATTTAAAAGTTCAATCAAGTTTTAAGGGATTAATAATGCTGGGGTCTTTTAAAGGTTATCGTAAACAATAAAACAAACAAAAAGTTTATACTCAAATAGAATTTATTAATACCTCATTTATACTTAATACGTAAGTAGGATTACAATAATTTGTTTTTATTTTTGATATACAAATCTACGATCACAGTGTTAACAACAATAAATTTTCAATCTGCGATGCCGATATTTTAAATACTTGTAAGGGACAAATTTATAATATAAGAAAAAATTATATAAAAATTTAAATAATTCTCAGTACAGTAAAAATCTCTTGGGACATTCTATGTTATCTAATAATTATCAATGTGATAATTACGATAATTTTGTTTGATTCAAAATCATTATGCTTTATTTTTATATACGTATATAAATTCACGTACGTATATAAATTTATAAATTAATATTATTAGTTAAGATAATATGACAAAGAACAACTATACTCAATAATACTTTTTCATTCTTTTCAATGTGTAGGCACTAAACAAAATCGTTTTGGCGATAACGGGATAACGCTAATAAGATCACGACTTGTGCTTTATCTTATCGCCAATGTCTTTAATCTAGTCTTTCAGATAATGCAAAAGCACGATTTCATTTATTATCGATATATACATGCGCGCGTCGTTTTGTGTGAATCTGTGAGTAAATGTGTGGTATATCGAATTTTCGGAAGTGAGTACCAGAAATGCGCATACGGAATACTGTGGGATAGTAATTCGAACAATATAATTATCTAGTTAATTGTGCAAATTGCTTGAGTCAATTTTCAAAACCGATTTATAATCTCAGTATATATGTATAATATGTAGCTGTAGATATAAATATAATGCGTAACCCTACTTATCTCGATTCTCTCTTCCAAAAGGGATTATTTTCATACATTTTATCGCATTTCTTTTATTCTCCCTCTATTGTTGTTATTTTTTCTTCCCCTCGTCCCTCAAGCAAGTTATAGAAAATTAATACGGATATCATAAAAGTAGTTTTATCGAAAAAAGAAAAAGAAAACAAAAGATCGATATTTGTTTATTAATGGTTTTAAAAATTTATATTACATTTTAACTAAACCAATAGAGCTAACCAACAAATTTATGAGTGAGGATATTTTGTGCATGTGATTACTTATAACAGTATTTCCATTTTGGTTTGTTAAATAGTATTATAATATTTTTGTTTTTTATTTTGCGGGGATAGGAATATGAAGGGAAACACTTTTATATACTGCAAATAATAAATTTAATTTATTTAAGAAGTAATAATACAAAAGAATAGTAGTTCCCAAACTTTTTTGTTCTATCGTCCCCTTTCCAAAAAAAATATTATTTAAATATTTAACACACTATCGGCGGGTCGGGTAGTTCTACCCGTTCCACAGACTGGCGCTGGTCGGCGGGTCACGTATTAATACGTTTTATGCAGAACGTAAGCTAAGTTTCTGTAAAACACTTACTAATGCTTGTTTTTTTTCATTGTTACTAATTTTTGAGCAGGAATGATGTTTTTGGTTGTTTTTTTTTTTGTAAAATCTGACCAGTGTTTAGTATTAAATTTATTAATTTTTGAGAAAAACTAATAATGTTATGAAATACGCTATTTTGACACTGCAAGTTTCGTGCTTACAAAGTATCATAAATTCAGTTAATTGATTTTGATAGCATTAAGTTTAAGTTTTCTACATCTTCGAAATACTATTTGATATCTATTTTCCGAATTTCATTGAAATCCTACTATTGGATGTGAAGATATAACATGTTTTCTAAAAAGTGCACTGCTTTTATATTTCGTTTATTTTCGCCCACTACACGCATGAGTCAAGCTCGCGACGTTCCCGCCGATAGTGTGTTAATTATCGCCCCCCCCTCTGAAAATTAATTTTCTGGTTTTCCTTTTTTTGTTTAGTAATTCAAAAAAAAAAATTCATCGCATTGCATCGCATCGCATCGCATCGCATCGCATCGCATCGCATTGCATCGCATTGCATCGCTTCATCGCCCTCCCTCATGCGCCTTGTAAATAAAAAACATTGAATTTTCCAAATTATTGTATAGTAGCGCGCGACAGCTACACCTTTTTTTTCTTTTTTTTTATCACCGCACACTTATAGTTATTCGTTGTCACTCCCCCACCCCCAAAGTTCACCTGTGGCCGTCATCGCCCTCCTGGACCGCTTCATCGCCGCGGCGAGATTTGTCGTTTTAAAGATACAGTGTTGCGGAAAGTATTTCTTTTCATCTCCATGGCCTGAAAACAAAAGTCTCATACAACACGGCATTTTTTAAGAACCTATCTACCGTTTTATATGAGGGTTACTTGTATTTCGAGTTATCGGTTTTACAAACGCATTGAAATAGGCTTAAAAGGCGAGAAGAAGAGAAACGTAGATGTCCAGTTGGTACTGAGAAGAAGAAGAGAACGGTCTCGGACAAAGTGTCGTACTTGTTACATCTCCTCCTTTCTAAATTAACATCTATCTAATATTACTTCTTAAAGAAATTAAACTTATTCTTTGCTGTGTATAAAAGTGTTTCCCTTTATATTCTTATCCTCGCAATTTCAAGACTTAAATCTATAGTTAAGATTTTGTTAAAAAAGATTTTTACACAGATGTAAAATAAAAGTGTACTTGTGGATAATACCTTATCGTCAATGATTTACCGCATAATTGGTTCGTTAAATAGAATTCTTACCTTTTGTTATTATATATTTGTTAAAAATTTTTATTTTTTATTTAGAATCCATATTCAGCTGATGAAAAGGAAAAAGGGTAAAGGGGATAGAAGATCTTTTGAAAATAAAAAGAAAACATAATAAAACAGGCTTATATCCCTTTCTCGTTGAGTCCGAGTTTCGAGTACACTGTCTCTTTCTCACTCTTTCTCCTTAGTTGAGAGCTCTTGGTTCTATCTCTCTATTTCACTCTTTCTTTTAGAGCAACGGCCCTTTTCAAAGTTCCTATCTAGTATATGGCTTGGCAACGTTATAAAACGTATGATTTGTTATATGTATTGTGTTTTGAAAAATGGATTTTGACTTTTCGTCGTTAGAAATACATATAAAATTCATACGCATATTTCCAAGTGTAATTGTAAGTTCTTTTTAAAATTAATTAATTATTAGTCTAACACATAAGTCACTTTTTGTGTGCACAAATTTAATTCATCCGTTATTACAATATGAAATAATGTTCTGTCTTATTCAATTCGCAAAGAAACGTTATTTATAAGTATTTATACGCTATGATACATAAGTATCTTAGCATTTAGATTATATTTATTGTTAGAGAGTTGGACTAAAGTCACAGAGACGATGTTGTTGGTAATATCTCTCTTGTCACGATGTGTGTTGGACTAGACAACCCGATGCCGAAACCACGAATCTTCTTATCTGGAGCATGGAAGGGGTTTGGCCTCTTCTATTGGGATTAATTTCAAAAAACCTGGAAGGATGCGCTGCAACGAAAAATGAATCTTTCAAATCTTTCCTTTTATTAACACACAGTTTTGGCCGGATATTATATGCCAAAAGAACAAAATAATTTAAGTCATACCGATTATTTTTCTACTTAACACATTAAGCTCCACGTCAGTCCCTTGGGACTAACGCTAGACTTTCCGTTTAGGCCACGTTGGTCCCTAAGGACTGACGGCAGACTTTTCGTTCTTCTAGCGCGGCGCGTGTGTCGGTCTTTGCGTACTTGTGAGACTGAAGATTTAAATTATGCGATATTGGTTTTTTTGGTCAATGCTTCAAGGAAAAGAATATAATACTTAAAATCATTAATGTAATTTATTAAAACAAGATAAGCAAAGATGAGGTTTCTGTGTACATTGGTTACAAAAGGTTGTTACTTTTTGTGTTACATTTCTAGCTATCTGTGGTCCTAATATTTGTACATTCTGTTTATTATCTGCAAGTGGAGATTTAAACATTCGAAGACAAGCCAAGGTCCTCAAGTAATGAAGAAAATCTTAGATAATTATTAAATATATTCAAAATAATCAAATAATATATATTAACAACACGATAAAAAAAATATATTCTATTAATTTGAGCCAAGTTATGTAGAAGTTTAAAATAAAAATCAACCTTTAAAATGGAAAAAGAACAAAATAAGTTAGTTAAACATAGTATGGATTTTATAATTTTGTGATATCATTTTACACAAAATTTACCAAGCCGTAACTTTATTTTAAGTTTATAAATTAAATCAAATAGTTAATAATATTAATTATTTTATTTATCGTTAAATAAGCTATTTGAAAGCATAATAAACAAAAAAGTAAAATATTATGAAATACCAAATAAAAATAAACTAACTTTAAAAATAAAAATAAAAATCTTCAAACAGAATGTATATCTATTTCTTCAAATCATTAAGGGTAGGATTTGTGCATAAGTTGGCCCAATTGTGACTACGTTTAATAGTTGTCCTTGGACCACTACTCACGGTCTTTGGAGTACTTGCATAATTTAATTGTAACACGATTTAATTCAAGGATGGCTGGTTATTGTACAATGAAAGTATTATATGTATATACAACTTGTAGCATTCACCTTTTTTTATTTTTTTTATTCTACTACATTAATTGTTTAATATAATAATCTATTGAATTTTATTCTCGTAGAAACTTGTGCACAAGTTACGCAACCATTGCATTTGTGCGTTAACGCACTCTCTCTCTCTCTTCTTCTTCTCTCTCTTTCTCTTTCTTTCTTTCTCTTTCTCTTTCTGTAAATATATGTGTACATAGTACTTATATGTGCCGTGTGCTTACTTATATATAACTCATTGAAAGCAATGTGATGATTTGACGGAAAGAAATGTGCTTGCATAGAAGACCACAGAAGCATGTATTTTCTTAACAGATTTTTATTCACATTACCAATTAAAATTTTTCTTATTCTCGATTGTATTTATTTTTAAACTAGTTTTGTATTTTTTAAATTACGATATAATAATCAAATCAAATAATTAACACGATACACATAAATGCAACATATTTAATAGTTTATTTGAAAAAATCATCTCTGTTGTTTTTCATTTTGAAATAAAAAAATATGAAAATGAATCATAAAATTAAGAAAAAACTGGTAACAAATAATTAATAAAAATTTTTATTCATATATCTCGTAAATTGTAAGTTATATTGTATTCGTACTGTATTATAAGAATCTAGAATATATTGTTTTATATAGTAACTGTATTCTTAACGTATCGTGTTATAAGTAGACTGTGCTTTTATGTTTATTAACATAATAAATATATATATATTATGCAGAAAAGTGAGAAGAATTTTCTGAATTATCCAACATTATATATTCGTATCTTTATTGGAGGCCATTAAAAATAGCAAATAAGTAAATATTAATTAATTAAAAAAATTACATTATTTTCTCTTTTATTTTTTGTATAAAAAAAAAAATTTTTTTTCAAAGCAATCAGTTGGTACCATAAATTATTAGTTATCTTATTTGATTACAAAGTAAGAAAGAAAGATAGAGAAATAGAATTGCTCATTCTTTTCAAATCATAAATTCTTGGAGAAACAGGGAGATGAGGGTTAGGGGGGGGGAAGGGGTGAATAAGCAGCTGCCGATCGACATAGCCAGCAAGCGTGATGCTTCTGGTAATTGCATTTTTCTTCTTCGAACGAAATCATCCCTGTCGCTAGACGAATACTCTCGATCGAGTCCCGATCTTTCTTGAAGAAAGAAATAATACTCCTCTTTTATACTTCTCGGCTCTTATTTTTTTCCCCATATCCTTTTCCTCTTATTACTACTTCTCTTCCTTCTCTTTTTTTATTTCTTTTTCTTTACTTTTTTCTGTATCCTTTCCGATTCCTCTTTTTCCTTTTTTTTTGTTTACGAAAGTTTCGCTCGATTTGTGGATATGTGCCAATTTCCACTATTCTAATGTTGACGTTCTTGAAACCAAAAGGAAGGTAAAACAAATAAAGTTAAAAAAAATAAAACGGCGAAACTATTATAGCGTAGATTAATAATTATTTATTATTATTATCATTGCTGTTGCTGTCTTATAATTAAGCTTTTTCTCTCTCTCTCTCTCTCTCTCTCTCTCCCTCTCTCTCTCTCTCTCTCTCTCCCTCTCTCTCTCTCTCTCTCTCTCTTTCGCTTTCTTTCTTGTGTGTCATAATTAAATATATAGTAATTATATACACATATATTATTTTATATGCACGTATGTATATGTGTATGAGTTGAAAAAGTTTTAGCATAGAAACAATTTCTTTTTGTCGGTTAAATTCACTTTTAAATAAAAAGATCTTTTTTTTTTTTGTTGAGACTCAAAATTCTTCAACTTCGTATATTTATTGTGAATTGATTGTGCAACACGTGAAGCATTATTGATTTACAATCATACATAGCTACAGATAAACAAGTTTTTTCTTTTTTTTCTTTTTTCTTTTTGTACATTTTTGTACATATATGGATATTTTATATATGTACGTATTCATAATATTATTTTTTAAAGAGAACGTATCTGAATATTTATTAAATAGGATGGTTGATATTTCTTTGGAATTTTTTCCTTTTCTTTGTTGTCAAAATCATATATTACTTGTATAATATTTTATCACATATGAACTGTACTGTAATTAAAAATAAATCAATCAATCAATGAAATTAATATAAAGAAAAAAAAGAAAAAGTGATTATAAATAAATTATTTGTATTATATAATCTTGTAAAATTCCGTTACATGTTCTCTTTTCTATTAACCTCACAAAAGTTAAATTATATCGTAAATATAAATCAAATTAAAACTAAATAAATAAACATAAATATAAATAGAAAAAAATAAGAAAGAAAAACGTGAAGGATATATCATTTATTTGCATTACATAATCGTGTAATATTCTATTACGTATTCGTGCTTTTTTATCTTGCGAAAGTATAAACCGTCCTACAAATAAAACTAAAAATAAATGTAAATAAATAAGCAGATAAAATTAAAATTTATTTATGTCACGCTATTTGTGTTATGTTTCATTAGGTATTAATATTTTTGAAAAAGTGTAACGTTATTTTATCCTAAAGATTAATAATCGATAAGCTCTTTTTTATTCTTTGAAGAAAAGGATATGAAAAATTCAGGCAGATTATACCTGTAGGTCTTGGGTTTAAGGGCTCTTCGAAGTAAAATTCGTGTTAAGCAAAACGTTGTTTCGTCAGATCGCGGCATGCTTTTGAAATCTATTAAATGGTTATTAAACGATAAGATAATGAATAAATAATGTATGATATAAGGGATAATTCGTTTCATCAGGAACGACTTGCTTTGTAAGTTTGTTCATGTTTGAAGTGCCCTTTAAAGATTCATGATAATAATAGTCGGGCTTGTTTATTCGTAAAAATCTATAAGGATCCTAATAAATTTATCGAGTCTTCTTTGCAAATTTTTCATTCCTCTTTTTATTCTTATTTTCTTTTTAGTATAGCGAATTGAATTAATGTTGCCATAAATTGTTGATGATTTTCATTAAAAGCTACGGAATAAACCCAAAGTTGCAAAATAATTTCATAAATACATGTATAAATAATTATGTTTGTACTCTTTGAACTCGATTTTTTGGGAAGTCGTTGAGAGTTCGTATTTTTTATTTTTAGCAGAAGTTGTGGTTGGATTGTGTCTTGTAAACAGTAAAATTGATAGTTTTGTTTTATCTAATTTTTATAATTTGTTCGTAACAGAGTAGAATAATAAATAAAAATAACCGACTAAATAATCTGCTGTGATAGTAAATAACTTTTTTTTAAACTTAAAATTTGACATACGAATTTAGAGGGTTAAAATCACGTGGAAAATGTTGGTAAAAAAATGTAATTGAGTGTTTTAATTGTTCATTGTTTATTGTGTTTAGAAAGTTTTTAATAACAAAAAGAAAAGAAATAAAAACAAAGATATAGCAGATAAGTACTTAATTGTTCGTTTATACGAAACAAACGTTTTTATTCTTCATCGATGAAGAAAGGATGAAGAAGCGATGAAGAAGTGGCAGTTTTGTTTGGTCAATACGAATGTCGGAAAGAATCTGTTTACGTTGCTGCCTATGTATTTATATACATATATGTTATCTTGAAGCACAAGGAAATAGTACGAGTATTATAAACGTTTCCTATTCGTCTTCGGAAATTGACGAAGCAGTCAATATAATCTCAGAGTCATATAGTACATGATAATTTAAAATCACCGATCTATTTATTTCCGACAATTCAACAAACAAAAATCGATATTGTTAAATTAATGTTTTCAAATGTAAAAAAAAAAATGTAAATAAACATTGATTCGTTTTTTTCGTCCTTCCAACTGATTTGAGTTAGATTTCGTTTTTGTATATTCCAATTTTTGGGAGAATTTTGAATGAACGCAAATATTTAGAGACAAAATTACTTTCCTTTTATTTTTTTATTTCACAATATTTTGGTATTATAAAAAACGAAAACGTTGATTCCGATTATACTTTGATATAAAATTGAAATCTTATACTAAATAAAATATAAATGTATCTCATTAGATTTTTCTTTTGAAGTTGAATTACTCTAGTTTAAACTTTTTTCTTCCAACAGTGTCGTGTTTTTAAAATACAAATTCGTATGTACGTATATATTTAAGTATGCAACTTTGACATAACATAATGTTCAAAGGTTTGTAAGTGTAAACGCATTTAAAAGATTAAAAAATGGATTACTGATCTAAATTCGATTCGCGTTTAAATCAAAACTATTTTCTTGGCCATTAAGTCAAATTAATCTTATTAAATTTGTATAAAGTATGTACGAATAAATCTAAATATAAATCGGAACAATGAAAAGCAAATCATTTATCGATATTTATTTCGAATTAAAAATTTCTCCTAATCGTAAATAATTCCTTATTTTTAAAAACCTTCTTACGAATTAAAATCATCTATTCAAATTAGAAAAAACAATCATAATAATATAAAATGTCAGATGAAAGAAATAAAAATGTATGAAATTATTTTCACACGCTTCGAGATACATAAAATTATAAAATTAATTTATAAAATAGATACGCGAACTCGAGACTTATACAGTAAAATGTTATTTGATAATAAAAAGAAATATAGAAATTATTAATAAAATTAAATTTTTTTTAGGTAGGTAGGTAGGTATCTTTTTCAATTCTATAAATAAAAAATAATACTAATAATACTAGACCAACAACTAATTTTCATCTATAATGTATAAATGCTATAATTTAATGTAAAAAGTTTACATGAGTGAATATTTATTACTAACCATCAGTGATAGATCATGAAATGTAAGGTTAAATAAGATTCAAATAAACATTAGAATATTTTTCAAAAATGTCTGATATTAGAAATAAGAATATTATCTTTTATAACACACACACACACACACACACACACACACACACACACACACACACACACACA
>NW_015149100.1:66639-79061 GCF_001465965.1 Polistes dominula
CACACACACACACACACACACACACACACACACACACACACACCGATATTTTTATTTTTCTAGAATTAAATTGGTTATAGAAGATAATACTTAGGTGGAAGAGCTTTTTTGTGAAGTAGGTTTACTTTTCAACTTAAAGCACCGAGATTTTCTATCTCTTTCTTTCTATATATATATATATATATATATATTCAGAGACAAAAATCAGTACACATAAAAGTTTGATGATGAATATCTTTTGAACGCTTAATTTAATCGACAAAACATAAGACATCATTTTTATAGAGCAGTTAATTTCCTACAAAAATTTGTATTGCGCATCTTATAATGGTCATTTATTGTCGAGTTATAAAATTCATAAACAAAAATGAAATTTTTCTAAAAATCATCAAATTTAAATCTTCAATATCATTCAAATGGTGAGGTTTACGGAAAAAATATAAGATACCTTTCTTGTAGAGCAGTAAATTTCCTACAAAATTCTTCTAGAACATTTTTCTGTACAATCAATGAATAATGAGGTATGAATTTTATTCCATTGGACTGAGAAAAACATAAAAAACTGCGATGAGGAGGATCTTCCTATTAAAATTAAGAGCTCATATTTGGTGAGAATTTTTTTAAGGTGTCTAGCAACCCATTTTTCCGTGGCACTTGTAAAAAAAAAAATAAGTCATTTTTTTGACCCACCCTAATATATATATATGTATATATATATCTGTATACAAGTAGGATAAAGAAAAATGACGTATTCAAAGCTTCTTTTCCTTCTTTTTTTGTCAAATAATAAAAATATCATAAATATAAAAGTATCGGGACAAAAATTGGAGCACTAAATCGTCTCCAATCCAAAACATATGAATTTTTAATATTACACGTAAATGTTCGTTGAAAAGTTCTGGATAGTAATCATGGATGGTTTTTTAAAAATATTTTTGATGGTTTTCATTGTAAAACTCGGAAAATATTGTATAGGTCGTTTAATTCGTCAAAGTTCATAAGAGTTTGATCTCGTTTTCATTGAGTTATTTTGAACATATGACCTACGATCCTATAACACATTCCGTCGTTAAAACTCCAGTCGAATGCTAATTATACTTTTGTGAGATGAACGTACTTATACGTTTTCATAAATCTATTTATCTATCTATCGATCTATCTATCGTATATATATAATGTAAAAATCGAAGGTATACGTTGGTGTAAATATTCGAGGAATAATAATGCTAACATGGGTTAACGAAAAACACGCAATATGTTTCCTGCTCCTCTAACGATTGTCATGTACATAACGCATGGAAGGATTACGAAAAGCCGATTCTAATTTAGATAATCCTTGTTTCGAGCTAGTATGCTTTTTTTCCTTTCTTCTGTCGTTTTGTAAAAGTGTATTCCAGAAATAGAGGAAAATAGAAAAAATATTAAATAATTTCATTAACAAGCTTGTTTGAAGGGAATTGAATTATCCTATTATTACATATCAAGTTAAATCTTTCTCTAATATGGTTAAACAATTACGAATTATCTTCTTATGGTTAATATAAACCTTCTAAAACATATTATTGAATACATGGTAGTATTTTGATTGATACAATGTTTTATTATAAGTATTTCGATAAATTATATTATTTTTTATATATTTTTCTTAATTGAAACTTTATTTTTTTATTATACGTTTTGCTTGAATTTTGGTGTAAATTAGTTTTAAATTTGTTTTTTAATAGTATCAAAAGTTTTGATATTACATTGAATGTTTCATCGAAATAGCGTTAAATTTTCACATGAAATTAAATATTTTCTAGCATGATTTTTATATGACAAAGGATACATTTATCTAATTTGTATTTCTATGAATGTATTCGCTTAATAAAAACGTTGTCTCACATAATTTTCTTCTGAGAACGTGTCATTGAAAGATATCTTTAAATGATTTCTAAAGTACTACACGGATTTATTCGTCATTTTCTTCTCGTAGCGTAGTATTTATAGGTTGACATTTTACTTTGTATACCTTTTCACTCAGCAAGCTAGCAAAACAGAAGGAAAAAGTAAGCAATGGAAGTTACCGTTGCATTATTCAGTTGACTTGAATTATGTTAAATGTCCTGGAGTAGTAGACACTGCGAGCAGTAGATTCTGCGATTTTACGAATGATTTTTCAATAACCTCCGCATTTTTTCATATTTCCTTGTTAAATAATGCTTACTTTTAAAAAGACGAATGACAACTTTATTATAAAAATAAGTCGGATGTTTACAAGAAAAAAGAACCCTCCCCCCATTCGACAAAAAGGAGTGTGACATTCATTTGATCGAGGTCATTTAAAAAGGAGGAGAAAATTATAAAATAAAGAATAAAATTTTAAGTTAATTTACCACAATAATCTTCAAACTGTGTTCCACGTAATCTTCCTAAGAGTTCTACGAATTGTTGTTTAGATATATATTGATTAGAGATATATATCAAATAGTATTAATATCATTTATTGCCTTTGGTAAATTTTATTTTGGAAACTAGTATTGAAACCAAGAATTTTTCCTACTATTTTAAATAGCATAAAAAGCAGCATTCAAAAATATGAACAAATAAAAATCTGATTTTTTTTTTTACGAGAAAGATTTTCATAAATTATCTTTACACTTATAAGGGTTTCCTAAATCAAAACAGATGACGATCACTTACTTAGCTATTACAAGTAATTTGTGGGACTTATACAAAAAAAAAAATAATATTATGTGTAAAATGGTATAATTATATTCTAATAATGATAAGTTATACTATAGTACTTACTATGTTATTATTAACCTCTTCAGCAGCAAGCATTTTGAAAAAAAAAACGGCCAAAAAAATCATTTTTTTTTTTTTCATAAAAGCATAGTTTAGAACATTGTTTTGATAAAAAAATTTAAAAAATACAGAAATAATCAATATTTTTATGTTAATTTTGGATTTTGTTCCATGGAAAAAGGTTATATTTTATTAATAAATAAATAATTGTTATAGTTTGTAAATGATAATTATCAATAAAACGATTCTTTTTTTTTGCTTTCACATTCTTATTTTCAATTTTCTATTATATTTTAGTGTAAAAAATCATAGAAATATAAAATAATACGCCGCTCGAATTAACTCGAGCGTACGGAAATCAGCCGGTTTAGGGCGCTCGAGTTAACTCGAGCGTGCTGCTTAAGGGGTGAAAGCATATAAAGAAACATTTTATATTATATTATTTTATAGTATAATGATATTAATCATTTTCTCTAATAATTTTTATTTTACTAAATATTGGGTTGTTCGGAAAGTGATTTCGTTTTTTTCTGACACAATAAAGGCATTAGTTGATGCAAACCGGCAAATAACAACACTAGAAATCGATGAGAGGTTAAATTTATCAAATTCAACTGTTTATGCCCACTAGAAAGGCATTGGTTTAACTTCGAAGCGATAATTGAGCCGTTCAGTGCACACATCGATTAACTTCATTTTATGAAAAATCTTAAATTTAAGTGTCAAAGAACTTGGTATAGTCATAACTTTTTATATTTATAATAACTTTCCTGAATAATAAAGATTAACACCATTAAACGGCAAAATTTTTTTGGCCATTGAATAATAAGTAATACAACAATATACATTATTTTATCACATTTCTCAACTTTTTGTTTTATGGAGTTAATCGATGTGTGCACTGAACGGCTCAATTGTCTTCATTTTCAGAAAAGAAAAACGAAATTACTTTCCGAACAATTCAATACATACTATACTAGTATACTAGTATATTAGTATAATCAGAATAACAATATAATGCATATAGTATAATAATAAATAAATAATATAATATATAGCAGTATATATTAATATTTTTGTATATTTTTGATGTAGTATAGTAGAGATTTTATTAGGTCATTAAGTATGAAATGTCTGATTTGAGATTGAAAGTTTGGTTTATTATATCTCGGGCAATAAATAATATAATTAATCAAAATATGCACCTAAACTATCAATACAACGTTGCCATTTTAACGATAGCTTATTAATACCGCTAGCGAAAAAATCTGGAGAGCAGCTGGTGATAAAATCGCAAAAGGCATTTTCCACTGCATGTTGGGAATTAAATATTTTTCCTTACAAAAAATTGTCTAAAGCCCGGAAAAAATGATAATCGGTTGGCGCGAGATTTGGTGAGTACGGTGGGTGACAAAGTGTTTCCAGGTCCAGTTCCTGTAGTTTAAGTAACGTCGGTCTTGCAACGTGTGGTCGAGCGTTCTCCTGGAGGAGGATTGATCTGTCCTTGTTGACCAATCTCGGCTGCTTAATTTGCAGCTGCATCATTTCTTCTAACTGTTCACAGTAGAGGTCCGCTGTTATCGATTGCCCAGCTCTCATAAAACTATAGTGTATAACACCCGCGCTGAACCACCAAACAGACACCATTACTTTTTTTTGGTCTATACTCGGCTTTGGGGTGTGTTTTGACGCTTCATCTTTGTCCAACCATTGTGCCGAACGCTTGCGATTATCAAAAAGTATCCGCTTTTCATCGCACGTGACTATCCGGTGCAAAAATGGATCGCCTTTTAGTCTTGATACCAAAAAACAGCAAGCCTCGAAGCGGTTCCGTTGCTGACGCTCGCTCAACTCATGCGGAACCTACCTATTCAGCTTCTTTACTTTTCCGATTGCTTTCAGATGACTTAATATTGTTGGGATAGTAACTTCAAACCTTGCTGCTAGTCCACGCGTCGTTTCACATGGATTTGCTTCCACTACAGCTTTCAGTTGGTCGTCATCCACCTTGTTCTTAGGCCGCCCGAGTGGTTCATTTTGAAGATCAAAATCTCCAGATCGGAATTTTTCGAACCATCGACATACTGTACGTTCGTTAGCCACATCCTTGCCAAACACTTCGTTAACATTTCGGCTTGCCTGCGCTGTATTAGTTCTACGACAGAACTTATATCCGAAAATAACTCGCATTTTTGTCTTATCCATGGCTTACAATATTTAACCTCCAGACGACAATACGATAGTCTATTAAAAACAAAAAAGTGCATCTAAAAGCCAGATGGCGTACCTTCTTAACGCAAAAAAAAAATAAAGGACGATCGAAATGAAATATCGGAGACATCTGGTATCAAACTTGAGGCTTTAGGTAATCAGACATTTCATACTTAATGACCTAAAATATTTTTTATTAGTGTATTAATAAGGTTATACTACAGTTATAATAATAAATATGTATTAAATTTGTATCAGTATTATTACTTATATAGTATTATAAATTGAAATACACACATACTCAACAGATTTCAGCCATAAGATAACGATAAAAGTATATTAAAGTTCTATTAAACAAAGTAACGAAAGTTAAGTAGCTATAAAAAGAAATCAATTCTAATTGAAATTAGATAAATAAATAATCTCTATATTATTAGGTCTACCGGAAAATTCTGTCCGTTCAAACAAACATTAGTTCAATTTTTCGTCACTAGAGGTAAGGCCCCATTTCTTAAAATAGAATATACAAATTGTCACCATGTTGGCAAGAGTTCAAAAGTAATTAAATTAATATAATTGTTTAAAATATGAATAATTTATTATTTTATCTTATTTTAAAAATGGACAGAATTTTCCGGTAGACCTAATATATAGATATTATTAAGATTAATGTTAGAAATGTGTAATATTGGATAAACATAGAGAGAGGATGATTAGAACGAGGAATATGTTATCGACAGCATCATTCCGCGATGATTTTTGTTCTCCGTTTCGATGGAAGCCAATGCGATACATATGCTTGGCATTCGAACACGATGACGCCATGTGTTTCCAGTTGGATTGCGAAGGGCTGCTTCTGAGAGACTCGTGTAGCCTGTGCTATACATGTATAGGGTGCACCAACGTTCTCGGTTCTCGGTTTTCGGTCTTTGGGCTTTCGTGACGGGATAACGAATACAGACGGCTTACATGGTGCATTATACGGAAAGCGACGTTATATGTTCGTTTTCAAAAGGGGGAAATATATATATAATATGTATATATTATAGTTTTGTCATGTTGCGAGCGTGTGTGTGTATGCGCGCGCGCTTTGTCGTCATCTTAGTTAGGTTGGTTTTCTATACTCGATTATGTTGCTCTACGCTTTAACTTATTTAAGAAAAATATTTGTATTTGTTTATTTTTCAATTTCTTTCTTGATAATCCGTCTGAAAATTTAATTTATTATGTAATTCAATTTTTGAAGGAGTTTAAAACAAATTAGGTATATAAAAAATATTAGTGTAAAACTCGAATTATAGTATTATTATATTATTTATTGATGCTAGTATAAAGTATACTCTAATTTTCTATATACTGTATTAAATTAGATTACATATATATATAAATATAAACTTTATATAAATAATAAATTTCTTATAATACTGTAATGCTGACTCCTAGATTAAATTTTTTGGAATTATAAAACTCCTTTTAATTTCATATCATTTTAAATATAAATTATACCCAAGAACTAAAATGAGAAACTAAAATGTAATTAAAACTATAGTATAGCCATATAACTATATATTATTAAACTAAAAAAAATATATACATCCTCTAATATACCATATCAAAAGTATAAGAAATATTCCAAAAACAAAATCCCTGTAAAAATCTTTAAATACAAAATCAAAATTCAAAATTACATGAAATTGTAAAAAATGCAACATACAAATTTATGAAAATTTATTAACAAAACACATTGCGTCGATTCTTTGTTCATTTCTTTTTCTACTCTTCTAGAAGAACGTGTCTGTGGAAGAACAAGAAAGACAGGCTCATCCTAGTTACAACCCCTCTTCATCCTTTTCCTTCTTTTTTCCCCTTTCTCCCCTTTCTCTTTCTACTCTTCCTCGTTCGCAATTTCGTCAGTCGGTGTTTCACGTTAAGTCGCACGATTTCGTGCTCCGAGTAACGTTACTGTGTTTACTCGAGAAATAGAACGTCCTACATTTTATACGGTTCAAGTAATAGACTCGAGAGAACGCACCGACGCTTGAAACCATCTCTACTCTTGAAAGACAACCATATGAAATACATACGTACATGTAGGTACGTTAGGTATATATATATATATACCTACGTACATACATGCACAGCAAGTTTTTCTTCATTTATTCATCCAACTCTCGTTGAAAGTATCCACATTATGGTTGAGATTTTGAAGAATTTTATTCATCAGTGATTATCCGCCATGATCATTGATACACTTTCTTTATTTTTGTAATTTGTGTTTGCTATATTTTTTTTTTTTTTTTTTTTTTTTTTATAGAAATAAGGTTGTCTATCGGGAATCATCGAGTCGATTTAACGTCGTCGACTCAGGGTAACGACATCGTAATTACTCGTACAACGTTTGCCAACCGTTATGTTTGCTCGTTAATGCGTCACCGCTGATATGGTCGACATCATAATCGATCGTATCGACTTGTTTGCGTTTACTCCGAGAAAAGATGAACTTTATTATAGAATGTACGTTTTATATTTGTAACACGAGTACTCGATTATAATAGCTTGTCGTAAATCAATTATTAGAAATTCATTAATGGAAAATTATAATTGATTCTTCGATCTTATGCGAATTGTTTTGTTCGGTTAATAAATTCTTTAGGTCTATGTTTAATTGAAAAAAAAATTTTTTTTCTTGTTTGTAAAAAGAAATATACATTAGCATGAATTTACATAAAAAGGAAGAACGAAAATTTCATTGAGAATTACCTGAGTATATTCACTTTTTCGCTCCCTCAAAGAATGAACATATATGCTCTCGAAAAGTGGATGATCGGGTACAAAAGAACAATGCGTTCCGTACACAGTGATCATATTCTGTCACAAGTGCGCCGTAGCGAAAGGATTAATATATATTAAAAATAAATAAATGTATTAATTTACTATGTATGCATCTTAGTCGTTCAACATGACAGTGTCATTAATTACCTGAATGCATATAACGCATGTTATTATAATGTTACTTACGTATTAAATAGCTACGAATGTTACGAAGAGGTAGATTATTAATTTACGTAATTCGGATGGTAAACCTAATACAGTATCGGATATTACAATCCATAAATAATCCGAGGTAATTAAAAAGTGCCTACTGCGTTCGACATCGATGCACAATCCCTCACTCACCCCGTTTCTATCTATCTGTCTGTCTGTCTGTCTGTCTGTCTGTCTGTCTGTCTGTCTCTCTCTCTCTTTCTCTCTCTCTCTCTGCGTATTACTACTACTATTTATTATTATTTCTTTTTGTTAAGATGTTATATAACATTTTTACGAGCCTGTAGTCCATGATAATTACCAAAAAATTGTAAACATTATCCAGCAACTCGAATCGAAACTTCTCAAATATTTTCCCTCAAATTTCAATTAGTTTTTTTAACCTTTTCGCTCCGGAATGGTTGAGACAAAATATAATCGCTGGATACGGAGCGTTTTGTTTTTTCATATTTGATCGTGTATTTTTGAGGAACGTATATATACGCTCTTCGTACATGAATGGTCATTCTTCGAGGGCGTATATATACGCCCGTCGGAGCGAAAGGGTTAATCATATTTTCCATTCCTACTATTAACTTGGTTACTTATTGTAAGTAGTATTGAAGTTTTTAATATTTTTAATTTTTTCTTCGTATAAATTAAGTTTTTTATTTGTTATTATATTGCAGTAAAGAAGGAAAAAAAGATGGTCTCGTGGAAAATCGTTTATTTTTTTGTATATTATTATAAGAAACGAAGATATTTTTGGTTTTAATCCGATGACTCATATTTATATACTCAACAGATCAAAATTAGTTAACCACTTAACAAAATGATAAAAAATTGGCTTAATTTAGTGCTATATCAATTGTTTGTTTAAATAATGAATAATAACGTTCTATCTGAATGAATAATCTGTCACAAAAAAATTCATCTAATATAAGCCAACTATCAATCATTTTGTTTGATAGTCAAATAATTCTAATTGGTAGTATAGGCATACAGTTTTACTAATCTTTAAGTAATACTAAATGTTATAATATTTCCATATTGAAATTTCTTCTATTTAAATAAAAGAAGATACTAACTAAATTTATTGTAAATTCCAATATGACTTACTACGACCAAATCAATAATATTACGCATACACATACATGCATTATTTTCTATAATGTACAATTCATTTTTTATATTAACCTGTTAAGCGGAGAATTCCCTTATTAATAACGTAGCTTTTTTTATTGTTTATTTATTAGTTTTTATATATTTATTTATTTATTACTTATTATTATTTATAATTAAAATAAGTGAAAAAATTATGAAATATATATTTTTTCGTTTATTTATATATAAAGTATAAAAGTTTGTACCTTTAGCTTTAAAGTAATATGTTTGACGTATTTATACGTCCCGCCCGGTTAATAGGTTAATTATTCAATTTCACCAATTACATCCGATAAATGAGTTTCGTTTTAAAAAATTGATTTCAATTATTTTCCACATTTTAATAAACACAAAAGTATTCAATATAACACGACGCATACGTTCAATTCTTTATTTATAAAACGCTTATAAATGCTTCGCGACGAGAATACTTTCCTTGATCTTTCCTTATTATATTCCAATCAAAATCTTGTAATGAGGATGATACGGCTTAAAATTCATAGATCATCCTTACAATCTAATGAAGAAAAACGAATACATCGTCCACGTGTTATCAGCTGGGGGAAATTAAAGATTGACCAAAACAATCTTTAAAAACTAGGAGAAAATAATAATAATATAATTAGGAGTAATTAGTTTCATTATGGGATAGCATTTTATTATAATTGATAGTACATATACAGATAAAAGAAAAACATAATATTGAGAATATTTCATTCTATTATAGTATAATAATTCTGATGGTAATTGTGATTGTGGTTTAAGTTAACAAATTACATAAATTTATCTTATTTTTGTTGATAATATATATAATTTTAATACAATTAAATATATATATATATATTAAATATTATTATTAATATATTAAATATTAATACACAGAAACAAGAATGGGGTCCTGTTGGAATGTTATTACAATTTTCCAGATTAATTTAGATTCATTAAACATTTTTTTTTCTTTTGGTTAAAACACCGTTATTCCGTTATTCGAATTAAAAACGCGTTTGTGAATCGAGTCTCAACTCGTCACAGAAGGTGTCAGAATAGTGTTCCACTCATTTTGTTCTACTCCTCCTCTTTCTCCTCCTCCCCCCTCTTCCTTTTCCTCTTTCTCTTCCTCTTTCTCTTTCTCTTCCTCTTTCTTCTTTTCCTCCTCATACTCATTCTCCATCACTGTGCCAAGCAGCAGCGCGTCACGCCAAATCGGAGGACGTTACGAAAGCTTAAAGGGGATGACATTCTCTTCACTTTTGTCTATTGTTACAGTTTTTTCTTTTCTTTTTTTTTCTTTCTTGCATCCTCTCTTGCGCTCTACCTTACAACCCTCTCTTCTCCGTCCTTGTCCCTTTTTATTATATGCTATCTTTTTTTCGTTCTGTCTGTCTGTCTGTCTGTCTGTCTCTCTCTCTTTTCTTTCTCTCTTTTTCTCTATTTTTTTTTTTTTTTAATCATATTTTATTTTTTAATCGTGCCTTTGGCATGTAGAAATAGTCGTTGCATAGAATTGTCCAATTGTCTCGACTTTTCTTTATCATTTATTTACTTTTGTTTATTTATTTCTTCTTTTTTTTAAAGATAATAACGCATGTTTTCTCATTCATACTCTCGTTGCGAAAAAGACAAGTAGCTTGTTACTCCTAACTTCTGGAAATTGGAAATAAGGAGAAAATCTTGACGATTATCTCCCATTTTAGACAAAAACTAATACCTTTCTCGCTCGTTTATTTTCCTTCCTAACCGTCAAGAATTTATTATATATTTTCTCTTCTTTCTCTTTCTCTTTCTCTTTCTCTTTTTATCTTTCTTTTTCTTTATTTTTCTTATCTTTTTTCTCTGACATAATTTCTTTTGATAAGAGATATTAGAGTCACAGTGAATGTTGAAAATTACTTTCAAATACAATAATAATTTCCATAGGATTACCAGAAATAAAATAGGAAAATAAAACATTCAGTAATGTTTATTTTTTCCTAATGTTTGTTTACAAGCCACACGTGTACGATACGATGAGTATGCATAGTTTATTCGTTTTATACAATAAAAATATAAGAGTGAATGCGAACTATATACATTTTGAAGAACGAATTTTTTTACCAAATAATATTCTGCCGATCGCATCTCTTTATTTTTATTTTTTTATGTAAGTGTATGTTCAGGTAACTATCCCATAATGCGATTTCATAATTAATATTAACGATCTTATGAAACTACGACACTGTAACACAAATTAAGCGAGTATATTACATGGAAATTGTGTTTGTTATAAAGATACTTCAAAACCATAAAATGTTTGAATTCTCTTCAATATAAAAATTTGACACGCTTAAATGAAACTATGAACCGTAACATTTGCAAATGAAATTATATTTTTTGCTAAACTCTTTTCTTTTCTTTTCTTTTATTCTTTCTTGCGCATGTAGAGTATTTTTTATTAAATCTCGTTTACAATAATATTTATACAGTAATTTTCAGTAATATAGAATCAAAATTACGAAAGGTTCAAAATTAGACAAAATCAATTATTTCCTTGAAAAATTTTAATTAAATTTAATTAGAGAAGAAATATTACTTGCAATCTAAAAATATTTTTTACACTTTTTTATAAATTACATCCATTTACATTAAAATTCTAATAAAATATATGTTACAATAATATTTCATGATGTTAGAAGAAAATAGATTCAATAAAATTGATCTCTGTCCTTAGAAATTTACGCAATAAATTATTGACCATGGCATTCAACTATTATATTACACCATGGATTTGTTATGTTTTGTGATATGTATTACTTATGCTTATGCTTGATTACGGTGTATGTATCGAACGGTTTATGTCAATTTGAGTATTGTGTTATACAAAATTCTACCTGTGATATTGTGTGTATATTATTTGGAGATATAGACACAAGATTGGCGATAGAGTATTGGGGTGATAATAATGGCTTATAAATTTATCATAACCGATAAACGAAAGTTACATTAAACTAAATGCTCGATCTAACCTGCAATTTTTCCTATGTTAAAGTGTACAACGAAATTTCTGAAGTAAGTAAATTGGAAATTGATAAGAATAATAAATAAAAAAACCAAGAGACATATTTTCTTATCTCCTTCCGTCGTTTAGTTTAAGCCTTTAAAGAATTCTTTTTAAAAAAATATTATATTATATTATATTATATTATATTATATTATATTATATTATATTATATTATATTATATTATATTATATTATATTA
>NW_015149100.1:83961-93970 GCF_001465965.1 Polistes dominula
ATTTTAAATTGTACAAAACATGGGCACTGTTTAAGAAATTAAATATTAACTAGTCCATAAAAAGTTTACATTAAATTAAGCATAAATTACGTGATTTTTTTTTTTTTTTTTTAACTGGACTTATACCACTTTCAACATAAACAGTCCATATATTAGTCAACTGTTCTATATAAAATTATCATATGAAATGAGATATGTCATTTTAACACAACGTAGAGTACTCTGCTCGCTAACACGTTTCCAAGTCCCGCACATTTTTGGACACTCCAGAAAAACAAAAGCATAAAAATGAGATATCTCGTTACCCGTACGTAATGTCTTAATAAAACAATGTAAAATAATAAAAACAACAAGAATACTATATTTAAAATGAATAGGAGAGTCGTCAAAACGTTTCAATGATTTGACGTTAATTAATATCAGGTTAAGTTTCTCGATCGTGAACAGCAACAAGTGGTTCTTTGTCGAAACGTGAAAAAAAGCGATAAATCCCTTTAAAAGACTTCTTTGTTTCCCAGCTATTGTAAAAAAATATGCTATTGGTCGAGAATTTATTTTATCTCGTCAGAATGCATTTCACACAAAGTTTATCTATGTAAGAATATTTATATATTTATATATGGATTATGGTGTCGTTTTTAAACATTTCTAGTTGATTTTATTTTTATTCATCAACGTCATACTTTCATTATAATTCGTCTCTAAATAATAAAAATAGATATTTTAAAATATCAATTATTGATGATTAAGGAAATGAAAAGTATAGGTACATTGTATGTGCATAATTATTTATGCATTTTATTATATCTATTTTAAATGATGATATTTAGTTTTTGTTTTTTGATATACATATTACGTCTTCTTTTTATTTTATTGTTATTTATTATCTTGCACTTTAATTTATTCTATTTTATTTCTTTTTCTTTTTCTTTTAAATAAAATAGAATCTCATTGGTGATGTATTTGTATCCATTCACGTATTAAATTGTTAAATTTATAGCAGAAAATATTGTCGGATGAGAATAATGGGAGAGGAAAGGGGAATTGCTCCTCGACAGAATTTATTATACTCAATGGTCGAAAATTGTGTTGTTCGATTTGCACGGCAAAAATTGAATCGTGCTGACTGTCAACGAACATATACATATATACGTATATATTTGATATTTGATCGTAAGTTGAATATAAATATATTTTACAAAGCAGAAAAAAATATTTTAGAGTATCGGTACTCTTGGCAACGGAAATGCAATTGCAGCGGTCGTTTCGATATTTATCGAGAATTGGAATTCAACGTTATATGAGCCACTCGTTTGAGTAATGTTTTATGTATGTGTGTATGTATGTATACGTTCATTCGCAGAAGAATGTTATTCGTATGATATTTAAAAACATGACACAGCAGCATACATATAAGAATATACATATATACAGGTATCGTCGTCCATCAATTACATGATATAGCATGCAAATGTGTATATATATATATTCGTTTATTTTGAAAGTGGTGTAAGTCCACTTTCTCTTGTTTTGAGAAAATTAAAGGTTAGCATATCTGATAATAAAAAAATTTAGGCAAATTATATGAAGTCTGGCAATGTTACTACTGATTTATCAATATGTAATTTTGTTATGGAAATTTGTTTTAGGCGAATTTGACTAAACTAATGTTCATTTACGGGATGCAAAATGACTAACACCACTTTCAAAATGAAACAATTGTAAAAGTCGTTGAATTTCAATTTTGAAAAATCAAATTCATTTAAAATATACTTTATATTAATCCAATTTTGTTTACAAATAATGACAAGATATAAAATAGAAGTATTTTTTTTTAATTTTAAACACTAATTACATTGTTAAAATTGTAAGATTTTATTTAAATGGACTTACACCACTTTCAAAATAAACGATCCATATATACGTATAACTAAAATTTGAAAAATTTAAGGTTTTTTTCAAAAAACGAAATTTCTTATAGAATTTAACTTGAAATATATTTTTTTTAACCCTTTCGCTTCGGCTGTCCAGTTTGCCGAAGTACTGTCACTGAACGGAGGCGCGCTCCGCGAATACGTCCAGTATGCGTTGTTGCTGTATATATGTTTTCCTGAGTCTTAAATTACTATTGTGCTGAATAAAACAATCTTTGCTACAATATAATGAGTATAATTTACATTGTTGATATGAAAACATTTATAATTTATAAACATATATAACTAACATTTATAACTTACAAAGCTACAGGTAATATTTTTATTATGTGCACGCTGCTTATAAGCGGCGCTCGTACCCACAGGTTGTATTGTACACGCCTCTTATAAGCGGCGTTCGAAGCGAAAGGGTTAAAGTACATTTAAAAACAAAAAATTTAAAAAAACGTCCCGATAAATCTATTTTTGACAAAGTTATGGCTATTTGAAAAAACAATGGAACGAAAAGTCTGAATTTTTGAAAAATTCATAACATTTTTTGGGTTGGGCAAAAACATTTGTAAAAAATCTGTAAAAAATCTGAAAAAAGTTTTTTAATGAAGTTAAAAATGATAAAAAAGTTTCAGCAAAATCGAAAGGGATCGGGATCAAAAGTGGTCGACTTGACATGGAAAGAAGCCCCATATATATATATAATTCTCGTATCACAGTGTTAGTAGCCAAACTCCTTTGAAACGACTTGACCGATTTTTATGAAATTTTGTGCGTATATTCGGTAGGTCTGAAAATAAAACGTAAAATATTTTTTATACCCTTAAGTGATAAGGGTGGTTCACCC
This sequence comes from Polistes dominula, assembly GCF_001465965.1. The sequence goes on from NW_015149100.1 coordinate 86,734, forward strand.
CACAATTTTTTTTTATTGTTTGGACAAAATTTTTTATTTTTTTATGATTTGGCATTAAAAAATACATACAACCCTAAATTTTCACCCTTCTACAACTAACCCCCATTTGTTAATAGCGATATTAGTACTTTAATAATTTTCAACCCTTGGTGATCGATAACTTGATTGTTTTTTTTTTTATTGTTATAATTAGTGATAGATATATAATTATAAATATATTAATTAAGATAATAAAGTACAATGAATTAAAAAAAATGGATGTTTGGTGTTTTGTTATTTTTATAGGTTATCATCGTTCACAGCGCTCCATTCCTCTTTCAAGCATAGACCATATCCCCACACACTTACAATAAGTTACTTATTTTTTATTTGACTACCAAAATATTCACTAGAAATAATTTATATGGCAAAACAACGTTTGCCGGGTCAGCTATATATATATTTTTTATAACACGTTGAGCGCTACGCTCATTTTTAAGGAAGTCCCCGTTATGCCACGCGCGCTGTTTAGAAATATGTTATACGCTGTCAGCCAGCGGTGACTGACGCGGCCCAAATGAAAAGTCTAATGTGGCGCTCAACGTGTTAAGTACCCTAAGTTATTTATTTAAATATTTATTTATTAATAGCCATTCTTACTCAAAGGCTTAAAAATTAATACAAAGGATGATATACATATATATACATATATATCAATTTAAAAGTTTACTAATCCTAAAATAGGTTTATGCCTATAAGAATTTTGAAGCTTTGCATTACAATCAGATATCAATTATTGAAAATTATCAGTTTTACGAATATGCAAGCTGTGCCCCGCCACGCGTTGCTGTGGCTCAGTCTGATTAAATAGAAAAGAGAAAAAAGAGAAAGCATAAGCTTCTAAAATGTTACACCTCTCTCCTCCGAGACGAACTCGATTTCCGTCCTTACGATCCTACGTGGGAACCTCAATCTTTTCCTAGACGAAAAGACGTATAAACGGCATTTTCCATGTAGAAGATAATCTACCTTGCCTCCTCACTTAGAAATATTCAATTCAATGGAAATCAAAATTGAACATAAATATTAAAAAAACAGACTAAGCCAAAATATGATACTGTCGTATAGATAAAGGTTAGGTTATGTTCAAATGTTCCGCGCATTCACGAAAATCGATGCCCAACAGATGACGCTAGACTTACCTGTATCTTTTCTTTTTTTAATTGATAAATTTTTTTATAAACAAATTAATGTAATAAGAGCATACCTGTATGCGAATGCAACGTTGCGTAAAAATTTCAAAACAATCAATAAAGTACTTTTGTAGATTAGCGGTTAGAAACAAACGAAATCTACATTTATATACAGGATGATCGGTAACTAGTGGTACAAGTGACAAGGGGGTGATTCTTCATGAAAAAATAAATCGAAAATATAGAATAAAAATTTTTCGTTTGAAGCTTTGTTTTCGAGAAAATCGACTTTGAATTTTCGCAAAGTACGCGTGCACTTGATCATGTCTCGTTATAACGGATCTCGCTGTACATATCCGTATGTAGATAGTATATAGAACTGGGAAAAAACAGTTAGATCATTATAGTCGTTTTGAAAAGGTTATTGATAATTATTAACCAAAATTCTTTTCGTTCGTAATCTTGTAAAGACTAATACTAACATGTTCTCAAAACAAATTTTTTCTTCTATCAAATAAATCTTTGCTTTTTAATTTTTTTTTATTATAAAACGCGATCAATAAACAACTAATGAATCAATGAGTATTTATCTACATTTTTTATTTTATTTTCTATCTTCGAAGTGAGTTGAATTATCATACATTTTGTCAACGAATTTATTAAAATCAAATTTAACAGTTTTAGTGACATGCAGCGCGATCGCTCTGTTTGCGTACTATGGTGAAAAATGCCGTGATGTTTGGTTATGATCGTCAATTCGCAATGCACTCGGTTCTAAATGTGGCGAATAAGTTGCGTGAATTGCGACGATATCAGGTATTTGGATAAATGAACGAAGCGCTATCGCGTTGCATGGTACAATCCGACACGGATTTTTAAAAACCTCTGAGACTAAAACGGTTAACCCCTTGCATTACACTGAAATTTGGAATAAGCAGCGCCCGAATGGTTGCGAAAAGAAACGAAGCAGCAGAGCCCGAGTGTCGAAACTTCAGTTTTCAAATGTTATCTGGATTACAAGAATGTATTCTAAGTAGCATTGGGAAACAAGATATGAAATACCCTTACTTATAAAAAAGAAAAGAAAAGAGATAAGATCTCATTCAACATTCATACTTTGCCGAGATTAAGAGCACGAGTACGACTCGTTATATTCATGTTTGATTCGAAACAATCGATTACGAGTCAGACTCATGATATTTAAGTCTGACCTAAAATTTTCATCACGAGTCAGACTCGTGAAAATAGTGCAAGGGGTTAATGTATTTTCTTTCCAAAACTTGGTCAATAAAATATTCACTGTTAATTATTTCATTAATTAACGCATTTCACAAATTAAGGCTTACATATATTATTTTTTATTTTTAATATTGTTATTCATATAAGTAATATAATTCAAATATTTTTAAAAATAGAGTTAAGCGCTTTAACACTAAACCTATAATGACCATGTATAATGACCGTGTCCTGTAATTTCTAAAAATGCAGTAAAAACGTATAAAAAATACATTATTCATTCTTAAGTAAAAAAGAATACTATTCAATTGGCTAAAATCTCATTCCATATTAAGATATATGTTTCTTTTTGTTTTAAAGGGGTCATTTACCGCTCCGGTAGGAATAGGTATGCACATGAAGAATATATACATGAAGCCGGTAGGTTAAATCTGTTAATACCTTATCTGTAAGTGCACTGATAAATTGTTAAACTAGACATATATTACATAATTAAAAATTAATTAATATTAATTACATTAATAAATTAATTGATATTAATATCTATTTTTTAGAAACATATATGTGGATTACGCCGTCCGCCACTTTTTTAGGTGATCCCTTTTGATTAGGCTTAAAATTTTATATGTTATTTAACCCGACAAAAGACGTATTTGTGATTTATTATAATCTCTTAGGCATGGCTGAATTTTGCGCGGGGCTGTTTCTCTGTACGGTGGGGTTTAGCGAGAATTACGTGTAAATGATAAAACTACGATGTATGACGAACAATAGCTGTTCTCTACACGAGTACATTTTAATGAAGTTTTTCAGGATTAAATTATAATTTATCTCAAAGAAATGATACACATATACTTTAATTCAGGCAATTTACTTTAATAATTGATAATAAAATTAGGTATAGTATATTTTAAAAGATTTTATCCGCAAGAACCACTATAGTAGCGCGCAGTGCCTAAAAGGTTAAATTTTAACTACCATTCTTTTCAAAAATATGAATGTTTTTCAAAATTTGAGATTTTTTGTTTTAAATGCTCTTTACAAAAAAAAATTGTAAATTCCAGAAACAATGGAAAGTATCATTTTCCCACAACGCATGGTAGTGCGTTCCCGAAAACGTGTAAAAGATTAAAAAAAAAAAATTATTTGGGAGAGGGGGTTACTTTTAACCCGTGGAATATATTTAATAAGTTGAGCGCCACGTCCGCCACTGGTGGTGGACACTCGATATTCCGTCAGGCCGCGTCAGTCGCTGCTGGCTGACAGCGTATAACAACATGATATTTCTAAGTGGCGCGCGTGGCCTGACGGGAATTCCTTAAAAATGAGCGTGGCTTAAAGGGAATTTCCTTGAAAATGAGCGTGGCCCTCAACGTGTCAACAGACTCTGCAGCATCTTCATCAACCATTTATTATGGATAAGTGCTTATGCATATCTGTAAATTATCAGTTGAAATGTGAGCGTCTAGCGCATCGCAATCGTGATTCACTGCGCTTCAAAAGTTACTGTCTTAAAATGCAATTAATATTAGTCCGATTTCAACATATAAATATGGAATCTTTCTTTGAAAGTATATATAATTAAATTATATTTTTGAAAATTTACAAAAATGATAAATGTAGTTACTAATGGATAGTATAATGCAACGTGTTTATTGCCGATGCAGTATTAGAAATATTTACTTTAAAAAGCTATAAGTCAAATGCCCAGCAGTGCTCTGTACTATAATTAGTCTTATATGTTTATTGAACCTTTATCTAATAAATGACATAAAAATTAGTTGCTCTAAGCTGCTCTTTTAGCTTTTATCCAGGATTTTGTACAATAATGCACAACTGAACTTGAAAAGATCTTACATTTTATATCCACTAGTTTATATAATTACAAATGAATATAATATAAGCTAATAAGTAGATAATTCTGAAAAAACCCCACTTAAGTTTATTTTTTGTAATCAAAATTATCTTTTATGAGTCCGTTATCATGTTTTTCAACAAAATAGTATCACATTCATAATCAGCGATCTCAAAACCCCCCAAATATTGATTTTAAAAGAAATCAATCACTTTTTAATGAAAATGTCAGCTATTTTAGTCCGTTTTGTTTCTTCAAAAAATAATACCAAATTCCTAATTAGCAACTTTGAACATATTTAAATTCTAATTTTCAAAAATATTTTCATATTCATCCTGCGTTTTCGAGATTTTTGACTATTATGCGAGGATCAGGCTTAAAATTTGTAACTTAGGAAGTAGTATTTTTGAGAATTTTGTTTTAAAAAATCGAATATGACACACATCTCGAAAAAAAACTTTAAAAATTTTTTTTAATATTTAAAAAAAGAAAAATCATGTGTGCAGATCACACGTGTTAGAAGTGAAACCTTCAAAAAACTAAGCTTCGAGAGAATGAGAAGAATGCACAGTTTCAAGAGTATAAGATAATTGTAGGATTTATTTATTATAATATTATTACCATATATATCAAAAGGCATCGGTATGATTTTTTATTTCGACTGTCGGTTCGTTTGTACCTTATTCTTAAGTCACCTACCTACACGCTTATCTCTGTTTATTCTTCTACCCTTCTATCGCTCCTACTTACAAACAGGTTTAGTATCGAAATTATATGAGTCCACGCTTCATAGTATACAGTCGCACACAAACGCACATGTACAACCAGAAGCGATAACTACGAAGCAGAGCATAAAGAGGAGACCGAGAATAGGAAAAACTGTATAGGTATATTCTATCTCATTCTCTCGCAGGCTCAATCCTATATGTTTGTCTCTTTTTATCTTCTTACTTAGTATTGTGGCCGTTTCATCGCCGCGCTACATCGCTCGGTTACACTGCAGCGCTGCATCGCCGCGTTTCATTTTTTTTTTCAAATCAACCCCATTCTAAAGAAGTTTTCACTTCAAAAATATTAAAAAATACTACTCCTTAAATAATAAAAACTACTCAAAAATACTGCTTCCTAAGTTACAAATTTTAAACCTTATCTGTTGCCTAATAGTCACAAATCTCGAAAACACAGGATGGATATGAAAATATTTTTGAAAATTAGAGTTTAAGTATATATATATACGTTCCCGAAAAGTACACGATCAAATAAAAAAGGGTTAAAAAGATACAAATTGAATAAAAATGATTCATTTGGTGGATTTTTCAAAAAGTTATAAATATTTAAAATAAAAATTCTCAATTTTTGAACAAAAATTCATATATATTAGAAAGTCAGGTCTTAAAATTTAAAAAAATCATGAATATATCTTTTGTTATGGTCAATAATACAAAATTTTCAGCTGATTCGAAAAGGATTACTTTAAAAAATGGCCGATTTGGTATGAAATGAGACCAATATACATATATTATTAATATTTCTATATTTATAAATATTAAAAAATATTTCTATATATCAAATGTAAAGCATCATAGAATTATTTTCTACATAAATACAACCCGACATATATATGGGGCATTCCACGCCAAATCAAACGGTTTTAAAAATTGTTATTTTCGATTTCCGCCATTTTTTGATATCTTTTAGTACCCATCGAAAAACCCTTCCTCCTAAATTTTGGCATTTTTTTGATTATCCGTTCCAAAGATATCGAATTTTCAAAAAACAGCTTTTTCTGTGGTTTTTAGCCCGTAACTTTTTTAAAACTCATCCAAATGAAAATTACCATTTTACATAAAAGTTTTGTTTTTCAATGTACTTTTCGAAAAAAAATTCAAAAAAATTATTTAAAGTGTCATAATACGTAATTTTCGATTTTTAAACTTTGAATTGCATTTTTTAAAGTGAGTGCATATTTTGCTTTTCTTCAAAATTTTGTACAGCAAACTACTACTAATTCCACAACTTTTTAGGCCGGTCTGGCCGTGGGCCTTCGATAACTATTATTTTGTTTCGATTTTTGAAAATTAAAAAAAAATTTTTTTTATTTTTTTTTTTTAAATTTTGTCATTTATTTCTCTCTTTTAATGTATTTTGAAACACTTTACATATTTTTTTTATTATAACACGCGTAGGAAAGTCTTAATTACTGATTAAGATTAATAATTAACAAAAATAAGAAAAGTCTTAATTTATTTTCGTGATTTTTTGAAAATTTTACATGTGCGATCATAAATAGAACTTGAATATTCCATTATCTTTTGGAAGAATACTATGCAATTTTTGGGTTCCGGTGATTGACTTCTCGTTATTGTATCTCATATCTAGCTTTATCTTTGCTTCTGTGTAATCTGATTCAGGTGAAAACCTTACAGCAATATTTGGTAGACTGTTTGATTCAGATGCCCATTCATGTAACTCATTAGTTGTTGTTATTTCTTTATCGATCGGTCGTTGAAGACTTACTAATGGAATAAGTAATAATAATATTATTAATATTTATTTCAAAGCAACAAATTAAAATACACAAAATTTACTTGTGGACATTTAGTGGTAAACACTAACAAAAGAGGTTATGATACAGATATAAAATCAATATGACTATTAATGAGAAAAAAGGGTAACAGTAAAAGGAAATAGAGACCCTATAGGAGGGACGCGCCATGTAGGTTGCAAGGCTGAAAATGTGGGGGGACAGCTTCCGTTGCATCGCGCAGCCATGTTTACCTTTAGTATGTATTAACGGCTGTGGTTAGTTTAAGTTTGGAATACTTATAGTTTTTATTGTGATATTTATGTCGAATTGTTTTGTTTTTTTTAGTAGTTTTCTATAAGTGTAAGTTTAATTTACTCATTTAATAATTACAAGTATAAATGTACAAACCTAACCTATAACTTATCGTTTATTTACAGACTTATTGCC
>NW_015149100.1:104432-117262 GCF_001465965.1 Polistes dominula
TTATTATTATTTTGTCTTTTTTTATTTTTATTTTTGTATTCGTTGGGGGTGTTTGCGGTCAATCGAGTTATTACATTATCCTGTCAATTTTCAGGGGCTTGAAGCGACATTGAGTGACAGCAAAAAGAAGTACGGCGACAAGGTGAATGCACTTTTGTCTGCCTGGGAACATGTCACCAATTTCATTCCTGGGGCCCCGCCAGAAGCCGCCCAGTCTCTCATAGAATGGGCTCACAAGTGAGTTTAATGCTAGACAATAATATATTATTTTCCTTAATATTTATTTTTCTTCATTTTATTAAATATCTATTATAATACTTCGTATAGAAATTTTTTTATTGTTATTGCATATACGATATTATCAAACGCTTTGTCGTAAATCTTTTGGCATTTGTATATATTACGATTAATGTGGAGAAAAGTGAATCTATAGAATCAGCGAGGAATGTTACGATATGCAGATGTTTCACAGATTGCTTGATTTACGAGGGCGTTCTATAGAATCCCGTTATCTCAATATGAATCGTAATATACATACAACAAGGTATCCCAAGAGTTAAAAGAACAGAACAATGAATTAATATTAGTTAATTTATAGAACATTTTGTTTCTCCATCAAAGATATAAATTTCCAGCTACAGTGTGTTAAAATTGGATTCGAATATCTGGCTAAAAAATAATTTTTAGTTTGTTAAAGCGACTTTTGAGATATTATGTATTTATAATATTTAAAAACATGCATAAATATAATCTAAATTGGATTAGCCGGAAAATATGTGCCGAATTTGACGGAAAATAAGTATTTAAATGGGTGTCTGTTAGACGTGTTTAGTTAAATGTTGTTGCTTACGTTACAGTTTACAATATGATGTAATATAGGACCTTTTTCCAGGCACCCATTCATTTATAGATCAGAACGAACTCTACCGGACTATCTAATAGGATATATGAATATGCATATATTCCTTTTATTATTATTTTGTGGTTTGTTTTGTAGACATACATTAAAACTGGTATTGCGCGGGGAGTGGCCAAAGTTAGCACCCGCCACGAGGACGCACCTCAGCGTAACACTACAGAGGTGCGCGTCTCACCTGGTGCAACACCCCGCTGCACCCAGGTGTACCGCCTTGATAGCTCTAGTGCACAATCCATGGACGCATCCTGCTCTCGACAGCATACTTAACGGACAACCGGATTCCGAACATGAAGAAGGTAACGTGTTTCTGTCTTCCTTCTTTCTATCTTTGTTTTTTTTTTTTTTTACCTTTTTTCTACCTTTGTCTCTTTTTTTCTGGATAAAAAAGGAAAATCGATCGTGAAATATCGAGTCATCAATTTGTTTGTTAGCAAACATTTTCTTTCATTGATCTTCTGGCAACAACGAAACTAATCAGCAGGAAACGTCATTATTGAACGGGACTAGTTCGTGTTAAAAGTGTATAATTTATACAGGAATAATCTCCGATGTTCCTAATTTACTTTTTACCTCATCAAAACTTTCTTTGATAACAAGAATTTAAAGGAAGAATAGTAACAAGATAATAATACCGGAATAACAAGTTATGTACTGTGAACAAAACAATGACTTGTGGAATGATCCATATTCTTACTATTATAATAAATGATATTGTGCAACTATAGTCGCCCCTAGTAGTATAAAAGTTAAAATTTAAAATAAAATAGTAATTCACCAATCCATATATTTTAAATATTTTAATAGTTTGTATATCTTTTAAGCGACTACATGCTATAAGTAGTAGCGATAAATTAAAAATTTTTCAAATAATAATAATAATGAATGATTCAGCTACTTTTTTCTTCTTTTTCTTTTTTTTTGTTTTGTTTTTTTGTTTATCTTATTTTACTTTTTTAGAATTCTGCTGTTCGGAAAAGGGCGAGCTACTGACGATGAGACTGAAAATACTTTGCGAGGACCGCTGCGAGGACATAGCGGTGAACCTCGCTGCGGCGTGCATTCGCTCTCTTAGAAGAAGCGACCGATTAAGATCGCTTTCAGATTCCCATCACATTCATTACATGATCGACGTATATATTGTCCTCCTGTACAAATTGAAACGCACGCAAGATATTTTCGCTCAAGTGAGTAATTAACATGTCAGCGTACAATTTAATTCATGTTTTAATTCATTTAATTAAAATTTTCTATTTCTTCTTTATTTTAATTTTTTTCTCTCTTTTTTTTTTTTAATTATATTTAAATGTATATGATAAGTATGTATTTTATTTATATAGATGAATTAAAGAATATTTTTGAAGTTGAGATAACAATAAAAATAAATACTATCGTTTCTTTTTTTTTCTTTTTTTCAGTTAAAATTAATGGATCTTAATGATGGACTCGAGTTAGTACAGAGACTCAGTGGAGAAAGACCAACTAAATATGGAACAGCTCGTGTTTGGAGAAATTCTATAAAAGCTGCAGAATTAGTAGCTCAGTATCTCGTAACCGCCGGCATGGTACGACCAGTATCAGAAACTGGTGCGAACATTTTGGAGCAAATTTTTAATTCCTGGGCGTTATTACATTCAAAATTAAAAGATATTACACCTACTTTACCTGGGATGATTAGGAAATTAATAGAACCTGCCGAAAGTGCTCAGCATATATACATATTCTGTGCTATACTTATCAAGCATGTAAGTACTCTACTAAACATTAAAACTAACAACCTATTTTTATATCTCTTTATTTACACGCATTTATATAAGGGGTAAGACCACTATAGAATTTTCAAAAAATCGATTTTTTTTTTTTGCATTAAAGTGTACTTTAGACATCTATTTTATGCATAGTCCCGAAGCAAAAAAAATTTTTAACACGGCGAAATCTTATTTTTACTAAGCCTCAAAGCGCCTTAAATAGTGATAACAAAACTTTGAACGCGTTTTTCACAAAACTTTTACTCGAAAATTTTTAAAACTGGGCGGACTCAGAACTCGAGCATCATTTAACCGATTGACTTGAAATTTTGAAGATAGTTTGATAGTTGTATTTTCTACAGAAGTACATATCCGATTTTTAATTGAATGTAAACTTTTAATTTTACAAACAATTTTCTACATCTTTTTTCGTCAAAAAGTCAATTTTTTTATTCAAAGTTGCGCCATTTTCACAAAATTTGACTTAGGAAAAAATCCGTATGTACTTCTCAAGATAATAGTACATAGATTAAGAATTTCTTTTGGTTTTTATTTTAGATCTCATAGTTGTCCAGGTATGAGTCCGCCCGTTTTAGCAAAAAAAAAACAGGGTTTTGTTCAGTCACGAATACCGACACCATTTTCTATTTAAAATCAATAAAAATTTTTGTTTATATAGTCAATATATGATTAAACAACCTTTAAAAAAGAAATTCTATTCCTTATTTAGTTTTTGCAAAAAAAATTCCCAAAAAAGGATTTTTTCAGGCTCTATAGTGGTGTTACCCGTTAAATAAAAAGAAATAACTCAATACTCATTATTATTTTTATTTAATTTTATTTTCAAACAATAAAAAAATACAATTAATTCTCTGAAGTAATGATGAGTTTGTTCATTTTAAAAGTATAATTTTAAAATTCGCATTCAATAGTTTTAATTCTCTTAATTATTAAAGAAATAAAAAATATGTACATAATACGTATATCTATAATAATTTCGTCTATATCTTTAATTTTTATATTGCAGTTCGGCGATAGTATAAAGCCACTGGTGATCGAGTTATACATAAGAGCGTTAACGACTGATATGAACGAGTTGGAAAGTCAAAAGGCAAAATCGGACAAAGAGAAAGTACGAGAAACAGCTAAACGTTTGAGTACGCAATTTCTCAAATTGGCTGACGTTGTTGGTAGCAATATTGGTATAGCAAGAGAATGCGTCTTAACGGCATTTTCTTTGCATCCTACCAGAGTTTGTTTCGATAGAATAAAGGATATAGCGATAGCCTGTGGAAAAACTAAGCAAGATGATAGTTGTTCATTGAATGACGTCATTGAAAATGAAAAACTTCCAAATTCGTTGACAAAAGACCATTCGACAGCGTCTTCGGTGGCGAAAAATGAAAAGACTGTCACGGAAAGGGCAGGCATTTCGATATCGCGTAATAGTAGCGTCCTAGAATCCTTGTCGTCGTCATCGTCGTCATCGTCATCGTCGCCGTTGCCGTTGCCGTTGCCGTTGCCGTTGCCGTTGCCGTTGCCGTTGCCATTGCCGTTGCCGTTGACGTTGACGTTGACAACGTCAACGTCAACGTCAACGTCCTCTTCTTCTGTTACCACAAATACTAACACTACAACAAGCATTACTTCTACCTCTACATCTAATACAACCTCCACAACATATTCTTCCTCTTCATTAGTTGCGACGATAGCTGCTTCGTCGTTCTTGTCGAATACGATAATGACCATCGCAACGCCAACTGCAGTGACAAAAAAGCCCATTGATTTTCAGAACGGTCAAGTATCAAAGACCTTCGAGCGTACGGATCAATTATTAAAAAGCATGTTAACGGCATCACGAAAAAACGAAAACATACCGCTAAACGAGAAGTGCCTGTTACATTCGAAAAAAAGTTCCACTACAGAAGGCCCGTTGGGTGAGCTGTGTTTCAATTGTGGCGAATTCACCGGTGACGAAACATCTAATAACCAATCTCTTGAGACATGTAACACAGCGGAAAACGTTGAAAGGACATTGGACGCCTTGATCTTGATTAAGGGAGACGCTGTTACAGGATCGGCAAATTATGATGAAAAATCTGTACCAAATCAAGTCCTCGATGCTGAGAAACTTGGCCTCTCGCCACAATTATGCGACGATTTATCGGTTGTTCTCAGTAGTCCGAGGTATCATATGCTTAGTTGGGTATTGGATTGGAAAGAATTGAACAATTTATGTGAGAGATATTTGGAGAACGCAGAAGAAATGCGGAATACGAATAAAGAATTGAAGTATCTTAATATTGATTATTCCCAGTTCAAAGATTGGCCCTCTGAAGATGACACGAAGGATGAATTTTTTGGAATTGAAAAAGGCTACGAACAATGGGTCGATTTACCTTCTGACAGCTCGGAACAATTTGGTAGTTTTCAACCAGCAGGAGGGTACAAAAGATCTTCGACAAGACGAAGTTTGGATGATACTTCTACAACAGATTCGGATAGTGGAAGTGTACTACGTGTTAGAAGGACAGGAAGGCAACGTAAAGTTCACAGGCTCGAATCTTCTGAAAGCGATTACGACAGCACTGAACGTAAACCAAAACATTTTAGAAATCGTGCTAGCTCTGTCTCCGATTCCGATAGTAATACCCAAGATAGCCAAACCGATAGTCTCGGTAGTGATGGTTGTAGATTGGAAACTAAACAGAAATCTAATAAATCTTCTAATAAAGAAATTAATAAGAAACGAATCAAACCATCGAAATTAACCGTAGATTCAGTTTCGCATTTTCACATGTTGGTTAACGAAAATGTCAGGCATACATCTTCCCACGAAGATGCTAGCGGTTCCGATGTAAGTACCAATGATATAATAACCCTATTTTCTGCAGATATGGATGAAAGCAAACGGGAAACTATCAAAGGATCGACTTATACGGCAGCAGCACCATTAATTATAACTGAGAGAAGAAGCGATCCTGCGGTACTGAAATCTTTGAGAATGTTTAGGCCACAGAATGCAAAAAAACCGACAAGGATAACACAAATATTGCAAAAGAATTTGCTTAATAAAAGCAAAGACAATAAGTTAAACGAAGAAGCCAATAGTGTAGCCAAATTTGCGCCAATGCTGAGTACGTTGAATTTAAGTCCAAAAATTGTATTGACTAGAGCAGATGAAATTGACAGGAAATTAGTTCGTTCGAAAAAACAACAACGGCTTAGTACCGGAGATATCACTAACGAGTTGATTAATATACAAAAGACCATGCCTTTTTCACCTAACAAAAATGTAATAACAACGTTTCAAAAACAAAAGAATTGTACTGGCAATAACTCGAATAAAACTGATTTAGTAGGAAAAGTCGTAGATAGTCATGATTTAAGCTCCGTTAAATCTAATTTGGGTAAGAACAAATTTGATATTCTTGCAAAGGCAGTCAGAGACTCGGATATATTAGCAAAAAATGTACCAGGTTTAAATTCCTTAGATATGATGGTACCGCCGAGAGTTCGATCAACTGTAAACGTTGTACAACTTTCTAGAAACATTCCACAGAGTCCTAATTCAGGTTCTACAAATAGTGGTAATACGCCTCCAAGACCGAACAGAACACCAAGCGTAGCTGGAAGTATTCAATTACCTGGTACACCTTCTTCCGGTGGACACGATAGTGGTGTCGGGATGAGCCCAGCCGGTCAAACACCACCACCAAGATCATCTGCTTTGCCTGACATAGGCGAGGAAGCTAATCAGCAACCAGATACGTCTTCAACGACTCCAACAAATACGATTCATTTCGATTCTGATTCAACTCCAAGAACGATGGTAACTATGCGACGTGGTAGCAATCAACATCAATCTCCGAAGAAATCTCCTTCGCCTTGTTCGGCAGCGACAACAACTATAACGATAACGACCACAACAACAACATCGTCTTCATCGTCACCATCCTCAACGGTCGTACCATCATCTTCGATCGGATCCGAACAATTACAAATAGTATGCAAACCTGACGGTACTTACCAATTAGCTTCGGTTAATCCTAACGTATTGACCAATCAAAGAAACGTCCTTACCTTGCAGAACTTAGATGATGGAAACGTTGGAAATTTTTCACGGCAGGCACAACGTAACACAGAAGCAACGAATAACTCGAGTAATAGAAATACCTACGACAGACTACCATCAGTCAAAGTATCTTCGCAACCAAGTCAAAATGCAGGTTTGCCAAAATTTCAACAAGCATTCGGTAGAACAATTTACACATTATCGACGGATACAAGTAGCGGAACGGTAACTACAACAGAAGCACTTGTTCAACCAGCGTCTACGCAAAAAACAACAAATCTTTCGAAAGCTGTACAAACATCAGTACCTAACATTCAACAGACTAATTCGGCGACAGGTATCAATGTACAATCAATAACCAACATACCTAATTTACAATTATCTACTGGTAGACAAATATTGAATATCGTTCAAAGTTCAAGCGGTAATGCAAACGCGGGGACGAATTTAAATACAAATCAAGCGTTAACGCAGCTTGTACAAAGCGTGCAGAACGCTTCACCAGGTGTAATATATACGCACAAAATACCAGTTACTATATCAACCACGAATCCAAGCCAGATAAATATCATACCAACAATATCTCATGCTAATTCCATACCAGCAGGTAGAACGCCCGTAGTGAAGTTAAATATTATTCGTACTGCTGCTCCTTTACGACCACAAAGTATTACTGGTGCGATACAGGCTGTTCTTACGACTCCCAGATTGCAACAACAGGCTCAACAAAATGTTAGAACTGACAATTTATTGAGCCCTCCAATTGAGGTACCGAATCAAGTAAGTTCAACGACTTTGGAACAACTGCGAGAATTTGAAAGTGTTTTAGAGCAAGTTAAGGAAAGAAGTACTATTCAACCTCAATTACATCAATCTTTATCATCTACGACAACTACTACCGTACAAACGCAAACAACAACGCAATCGAATAAACAACAATCACAGCCACAACAACAGCAACAACAACAGCAACCGCCACCACAACAACCACCACAACAAGTATCCGTTAGCGCGCTTGCACAACAACTTTTGATGCCAACGCAACCAAGCAGCAATAATGAATTCTCCGGTAACAGTAATAACGTTACATTTCAACAAGACGTGTTTTCTCAAAAAGTTTCACTCGCTTATGTAAATCAAAATGCGGCAAGTGGCGCTGCTAAGGTATCGAATTCTACGCCTGTAGTTGTGGTAACGAGTTATTGTCAACCCGTAGCCTCACCAGCATTAAGTGTTACTTCTCAAAGTTCGTCGAGTCCGTGTGTAACTCCTGCACCTGCTCCGATTCCATCGGCTGGAAAAACACCTCCTACCCCACCTTCTTCAAAAACAGTTAAAAAGTCAACACCTAAAACAGTGAAAACAAGTGCGACAAATACGTCGAAGGCTTCACCTCAACCGAAACCACAACAAAAGCCACAAGAGGATGAACAAACGGCGCAAAGGATTTATGCTATTTTAGACGAATACGCGGAACAGTTAAGAAATTCACCAGATCTTAAGAACAAACCCGCTCCGAGAAGAAGATCCAATCCACCAACCAATCCGAGTCAATCTTCGAAGAGGAAAAAATCTAGCTCAAGTAAGACAAAACCCGTGGGACAACAAACTTCGGAATTAAGTCCGAGTACGGATGATCTTGGTAGAACAATGGGGAGCGAAGATTCTTCTAGTGGTGTAGTACATGTTCAAGATAGCCCTGCAAGTTTTGTAACTACCGAAGAACCATCTACTAACATAACGAACACTACCGATACGAATGCCGAAGTACGTAATCTAACCAACGATTCTAGTGATGGCGTTGAATTAAATGTTAAAAGACGCAATCTCATATTTGCTGAACCTGGTACTGGCCAACCAAGAGCTGTTATCGTTCAGGAAGCTTTACAAACTAATTCTGTCAGCGTTAGCGAAGCTATTGCTTCGGTAACAGGAAAAGTAGGAAGTACGGCAGTCTTGGTGCCAGGTACCAATTACATCTTACCAATGAATTTAATGAAAAGTGGTCAACAATTTACGATAGTATCGAGTGGATCGAAGTTCCTTGCGACAGTGCCAGCGACGGTTAGAACTACCGGTAATACCGGAGTATCTAATACACTAGTACTACAATCTTTTCTAACTCAACCTGGTAAAATAAGTTCTCAATCTACCCATGTGAAACAAATTAAGTTACCAACGTTACAAACCTTATCAAGCAATCAATCCTTGAACACTACACAAAATGTTCAAAATGCTTCCGTTGTTATTCCACAAACAGCAACCAGCAATCAATTTTCAGGCGAAACTGTTAATGAGAAAAATAATATAATAAGTGATGTCAATGCGCCGAAATCAGATACAACAGCTTCTGGTGCGGCGGGAGCTACGGAATCAGCGACAAGTACTATTGTGCTTAATAAAACTAACCCAACTATTGGTTTGATTCAACGAAATCTTAACGAGATATCAGAAAATCAGCAAATTTGTAGTGTAATTACAAGTAATCCTAATTTAGCCTTACAGAGTACGAGATTGTTTAATCCTTCTATGCATAAGATATCAACACCCGGCGGATTAAAAGCTGAAAACGTGGTCTGTCTGACACCAACAGGAACTATTGCTCATTCGACAGAAAAGAAAGCATCGCAGGAGAATCAAACGCATAATGAAAAATCAGTATCTATTCAAACAGCAGCTACGATTGCCTTAGCTTTTACTACACAATCGACAGATCCTTTAATAAATGGCAGTCAACAACAACAAAAGGATATTAAAGAATCTACTTCTGATATAATATCCGACGCCAAAATCATTTCACCTAAAACGGTTAAGAGAAAAATGGAGGACGCTGTAAGCATGCAGGAAATCATACCTAGAAACTTAATCGCTACGAACTCTGTTGTTTGTTCTAGCATCGTTACGTCATTGCAAAATAATACAAAGATAGGTAAGATTCTAACAAATAAACTATGAATGTTTAGTGAATAATTTATCAGTGTTTTCTTATGTAGATAATTTTTGTTTTTGGTATAAATAATTCGGTTTTATCAATAATATTTTTATCAATAATTTGTTTTTGTTTTTTTTTTTTGCAGATTCCATGTCTACTATTGCCTCAAGCAATAAAGACTCGTCGAGTATCGAAAATTCAACGCAATACTTAGTGACAGGTGGTCCTGGTAGTTCGGACAGTCAAGAATCTCCGGTTCAACAATCTAGCGAATCGGTAGACGTATCTTGTAAAATTAGCAATGGTTTATTATATGAGAATGCAAGATTACAAGAGGTATGGGAACCAGAAGGAAAAGTATCTCCGGATACACCATGGAGATACGTCCCAACGTCAACAAATCCTTTGGGTATCGAACCATTAAAGATATATTCAAGGGAAAATGATAACTCAGATAATGTACAAAGCGTGTTGCAAATAATCAATAAAGGTCAAGGAATAGAAATGGCAAGTGGCCAAGTTTATCAAACGAATACAAAGAAGTATTTTATGAACCATACTTTAGAGCCGTTTCATCAACAGTATTCGACTAAAAGTATCATGAAAAATCAGTTAAATCAGAGATTAGATCGAGAATTGATGCAGCAAAAAATAGATAAGAAAACGGCGGCGATAGAACGTGAGCTTAGGTTGCAAAAGAGCTTATCGGAAGAGTGCGAGGATTTGGGTGTTGACGAGCCAAGTACTAGCGATTTGTTTCCAGAAGCAGATTTGTTGTTTGATACAAATCATTCACCGTCATTCGACCATTCCTCGCAAGATGCATCTTGCAGTCAATCACTGGGGATGAAATCTTACAGCAGTTCCTATTTTCGTCCTTTAGACTCCTCAAGCGGTAGCAGGGACGCCAGCCCAGTCGCTGATTTCAAATTGAACGAACGTAGAAAGAATGCGACTCAACGTACGAGAAGTCTAAAAGATACGAGCAAAAGGAGGAAGGGTGATAACAATGCGGTCGAATTGCAACCAGAAAATCCTGCGAAACATATGCGCTTCACATTAGAAAATTTAAGCCAGGACGAGGAAGAAGGCTCTAACAGTAATTCAGATATGTCGAGACTTTCCCCGGCACATTTACCTATGCTGGATAACGATTCCTCGAAGGATATTAGTCGGATAAAAATGGACTCGAGAAATGGTTCAAAGGAAGGCTCACCAATCAGTGTATCCAGCATTCCATCTAACATTAAGCTGGATATTGATCTTGATTCGGAATCATTACCACCAAGTATAAATGTAAATAATACATCAGCCGCTAGCTCAGGAGATGAGGCTTTAACATTGCTCGGTAGTAGTACAGCTGATGTAACTATACCTTCGCCACTCTCGCCTATCGCCGGACCTCTATTGTCAACGCACAAATACACTTACGCAAATAAAAAGCGTATAGCCTCGAAAGTAACTAGAATGGATTATCTTTCTTGGGAAAGTCCTATGTCCGAAAGAACGAGGACGAGTAGTGATGAGGAGGAATCCAGTATTAGCGATGAGGATGATAACGCATTGACGAATGGTCTCGACGATGCTGTACAACAAACATTAAAATCCTCATCAACCGATCGACATTGTACATATTTGAAAAAAAAGGATAAGTTACAAGTGAATGCAAGAGTGGTATTGAATAGAGCCGATCACAAATCAGGTAGTTTGAGTAAACGTGTTAAACCAACGGAATCTATAATCGATCCCGTCGTTCTTTGTAGCGACAAAATTTCCGAATTATCGGAGGACGAGACCAGTAATATAACGTCATTAGCAGAACCAGATTGTAGAGCTAGAAGATCAAGTTTGCGTGGACATGTGAAGAAAGGTTGTGCCTGTTGCAACGGTTCACCTGAAAGACCGAAGAAAAAGACAGTTAAATCTTCGGATCATCGTTTGAAGAAGAGATTATCTTCAAAACAGGCCGCCAAGAAAAGGTAGTCCTAGCGATCTAACGCTCGCTCGTCGTCTTTTTCGTCTTATCGATATATCTTTACTCTTCTAAGCATTTTCTTAAAACATGCTAAGGTAATGGTAAAACCTTCGAGCGATCTAAATATTATTCTTATAGTAGAACTCTATGGCTAATTGGAATTAACATGAGATTTTTTCATATATTATTTACCTCGACAAAATTAAGAGATTCGTTTGCGATCATCATTGATCGCAATAGGTCCCCGTGAAAATTGCGTTTGTAAATAATTAGAACGGGTGGAAATTATAAGAAAAAGAAAAAACGAGAACGAGAGAGAGAAAAAGAAAAAAAGGGAAAGAGAGAGAAAGGGGGGAGGAATTTTATTGTTTTTTTTTGTCCTTAAATATCTATCTAGTGTCGAAAAAGAGTCACATTTACAATACGATTTACAATAAACGGTAAACTGTAAGTACGTACACTTATACATAATATAAATAATATTAAAATTGTGTTTAAATCGCTGGTAAGATATAGAGAAAAGAGAGAGACGAACAATTTATAGTATGTTTCTCCATAAATTAAAATAGATGATCATCCCTCTTACATTAGGTGTTATTTACTATACTAGAATTTAAGGTAAACAGATCATTATTTGGATGAAAAATAATAATTAAATAAAAAAAAAAATACTTAGATTACAATATTAAGATCACATTTAGAGACGCAATCTAGTCAAGAAATAACGCTGATGATTTAGAGGATGATAATTACAGAATAATTATTAATATAAACATAAACACTAAAACGAAAATGTTGATAATGATGATGCTAAAGCTAATGCTACTGCTAATGCTAATGCTAATGTTACTGCTAATGCTAGTGTTAATGCTGATGATGATGATGCTAATGCTAATGCTACTGCTAATGCTAGTGTTAATGCAGATGATGATGATGATGAAGAAGACGAAGATGATGATGATAATGATAATTATGATGATAATGATGATGATTAGTATGATATTGATGATGATGATGATAATGAAAATGATTATAATTATAATGATGATGATGATGATTATAATGATAATGACGATGATGGTGATGATGATGATGATGATGGTGATGATTATAATGATAATGACGATGATGATGATGATGATGATGGTGATGATGGTGATGATGATGATGATGATGATGATGAT